>JAODJU010000001.1:53552665-53564879 GCA_026776725.1 Gnathonemus echidnorhynchus | reverse complement strand
ATTATTGTTGTAATAGTAATTGATTTAATGACCTATTGTCATGTGGGTTACAGAAGGCCAATAGAGCACAAAGCATTTGTTAATGTAATACAGTATGTATTTTCTGAGACAGAGTTTATGCGAGGGAAATAACCACGTGATCGTAACAGGTATTTTTTTATCGTGATATTACGTTTTTCCTTACATACCTAGTACATATTATCACCAGTTCATCTTATCTCGAGTGAATTATTTTCAGTCTTTCACCTGTGTTTGACACAAAAACTTATGAAAATTCATATCTCGGGTATTTAGTCTCACTAGAGGTGCAAGCTAATAGGCGTTCATGAAAGGCTAGGGAAACAGATCAGACCAGATAAAACATGCAGAAAAGGGTGAGGTGTTAAATATGGGAGAAAGGAAAATATAGAAAACAAAGGAAAGATAGCCAGGGTTCAAAGGGCAGCTGTCATCTTCAACTTAAAGGGCGTCTTGGCTGAATGGCCGTTCCTCCCATTCCACGGGAGGGAGGGGCAGGCAGAGGCCCAGCACAGCGTCCTGGAGGACCTTGAGGGGCAGGAAGGATAAGGAGTAGCTGGAAGAAGAAAAAAAAAGAGAGAGAGGCGTTTACCGAGGCAAGAAGCTCTCACAGAGAAACAGACCACCGCCCCACACCAGCAGAAGACCAGAGCCACCACAAGGGTCACTTAAAGACTATGCGCCACACAGTGATGGCCGCAGGAACTGCAACTAACCTGTGGATGAATATGTTTCCACAGAAGGGACATATGCTGATATATGATCATAACCCAGAAAACAGTTAAAAGCAGCCCCCACTTGCACTTTCACAGAGAAGGAATAGCCAGTGCCATTGTCTGGCAAAGTGAACAGTCCCAAACAAAACCCAGTAAAGCACAGGGAGACTTCCTGAAACAAGACAATAAATCTGTCTGCTTGCCTTAATGAGATTAAGGGCCCATTTGCCTTGCACTATAAAGGACCTAACACCATTGATCTCCGATAAGCTCTATGGTAACAAGCAGCAGAACACTGTCTGAAAAACCAGGGCATTTGGCATAAGAACATGATAAATACCTATAAAATCGGCATTTTGTCAGAGACAAGCCACATTGATGAGCATCCGTCCAACATCCAAGCACTTATCCAACACAAGGTCATGGGGGTCTGGAGGCCATCCCAGGCAGCATGTTGGCAGCAGCAGAACACCCTAGACAGGATGCCAACACTGATAAGTATCTGTCCTTAATAAATGTCATCCAGCACATGAAACAAAAACAGAAGCTGAATCCCAGTGCTTTCCAGACACATGCTCTGCAGGCAACTTCCTCAACACATCATCACTGGGAAGGCAGGGCTGAAGTTCACACCTCACCCCTCCTTTAGTTAGCACCTTTGATAAGTCCAGTCTGTTTCTACAGCCTTCTGGTAGATGCTGCACCAGACAAATAGGGACAACAGCTGTATGGACTAGATTGCTCATTGCTGCCCGCTACGCAAAGCACTTCCTTCCAGGCCCCGAAGGCACCACAGGTGCATCCACTCTAGGTGAAAACACTGGCATTCCTGCCAAATTATGTAAAGAAATGCTACTAAATATAGATAACAGCCAAGGCAGCAGTAAACTGCATGGTCAAAAGTTTCACAAGCATCCCTCATGTGGAAGGTCTATTCTGGCAGCCTGCAGGCTTCCTGGGGCATCTTCATTCCTCATGCTCTTTCACATCCATCTCCAGAAGATTCTCATGTTTGACTTCAGAGCCAATCACTGTTTGTGTTTAACATCAAAGTAACTTTCTGCGACCAACTCAAAAAATAAAGAGAAGAAAGAAAATGAGTCATGAATCACTGCAATAATCACTTTTTAAGAGCTCATTTTCAGGGCTTGTCCCTACAAAATAAATAACCATGTAACATCTGAAAACAAAGCCGTGAAGTTATTAGAGAAAGGGAAGCCATGAACTAATGTGTGACCAGGCTATGTGGATGGGTTTACAACGTTGCTCCATGACCTTCCAAAGTACACTATATGGACAAAGGTATTGGGACACCTGGCCATTTTAGCTGCAGGAACTTTTATGACATCCTATTCTAAATTCACAGGCATCAATATGGATTTTTGTTCCCCCCCATTGCAACTATAACAGCTTCCGTTCTTCTGGAAAGGTTTTCCACAAGTTTATGGAGTGTGTCTGCTGGAATTTGTGCCCCTTCATCCAGAAGAACATTTGTGAGGTCAGGCACTGATGCTGGATTTGAAGGCCTGGCTCACAATTTCCATTCTAGTTCATCCCAAAGGTGTTAGATGGAGTTGAGGTCAGGGCTTGGTGTAGGCCAGTCAAATTCTGTTCTTTCACATCAAACTCACCCAGTGTTATCCAAGTATCTCCCAAAACCAGACTCATGAATCAGTCTGCCAGACAGAGAATCATGACTTATCACTCCATAGAACATGTTTCCATTCCAGAGTTCAGTGGCAGTGTGCTTTACACTACTGCATCTGACGCTTGGCATTACACTTGATGGTGTGAGGCTTGCATATAGCTGTTCAACTGTAGAAGTCCATTCCATGAAGCTCCCGGCACACAGTTTTTACGCTGGGGTTAAGGCCAGAGGAAGCTTGTAACTCTGCAGTTATTGAGTCAACAGAGCATTGGCAACACTATGTGCCTCAGCACTCGGCAACCCCATTCTGTTACGTTCTGTGTTCTACCACTTCATGGCTGAGTTTCTGTTGTTCCTAAATGCTTCCACTTCGCAATAATTCCACTTACAATTGACCGTGGAATATCTAGCAGGGAAAAGATTAAAAGGTACTAATGACAGTATCACGCTTGAATTCACTGAGTTTTTCAGAATGAATTTCTTTAACAAATGTTTGTAAACCTGACTGCATGGCTTGGTACTTGATTTATACACTTGTGGCAATAGGTCTGAACGAAAAACCTGAACTCAGTGATTGAGAGGTGTGTCCCAATACTTTTGTCCATATAGTGTACCTCAGATAAAAAGATTTCTGTCCAAAAGCCTAGAGATGGACTGATAAAAGGCTAGTGCATTCTTACCACAGTGGCTTTCCTGTGACCGAGCTAGCAGGATGTACATGGACAGCCACTGGCCCTGTTTTAACCAGGCATAGAGCTTCAAAGAAAACAAGCAAACAAAGGGCAAACAGTGCAGACAGGAGAAAATGAAAGTCTGGGAGTGCTTCCCATTTTTGGACTCATCTGCTGTTGTTTCAACATTGATCTGGAGGACAGGCCACACTCTGGGGTAGATTCTACAAAGTTCAGGAAATGAGGCCAGGGGAAAAAGAGGAAATGTTCGCCCGAAACACAAACAACAAAACATTGATTATTTTTAAAGGGGAAGGATAGTAGAAAGTAGCACTGGGTGATGCCTAAAAATATGTGATATTTTAATTTGAAAATATTGGAGAAATGATAATATCGAGTTGCCCTACCCCCCACCCTGCTATAGACATGCAGACACATAGAAACTCACCCATACAAGCAAACATGCCAAGCGAGGCATTTTATTTTGTTTAATTTCTGGCAAAAACAATCAAATGGCGGGCTAATTTTAAAATCTAATTTTAAAATGTGTTGTGGGCCATCTAAGACTGTGGTTCACAATTTTTTTACATTCTGTACGAAAGTATTTCACTCCCCATGTACCACTGGTGAAGAATCTGTTGGGTGCGGGGTGGGGAGTTGAGGGGGCTGGGAGATAGCTGGTGCTGCCATTTAAGAAAACAATGGCATTCTTCAATGGTTTAAACCATTACTTTTGTAGTTGGTAGTCCAGTATTAAGACTCTTAATACATTCCTAAGAATACTTATAAATATTCATAACTTTAAGATTTGCCAGAGAATACCTAGGAGAGAGATTTAGTTGAATGAATAATTTGAGTTTCAAAATAAATCCTTGACTGAATGTCAGAGCAACGTTTTGAGGAAGAGTGAGGTAAACCAATGTGACATGAAAGGACTCAACATGCTCACCCTCTGCAAGTTCAACAGATTTTCACCACTAGTGATCCATCACAAATGGAATATGCTTAGTTTGATTATTATCCATTTTATATACTTTTTGGCCATAAACAATCAAGACTGAATGGAGTTATTGATTGAAAATCCAGATGTGAACAGAAATGCAGAAACCTAGAGAATAATTTAACAGCGCAATACATGTGTTTCATTAATCTACTACATCTGCAGAGGATATGAATACATTTTAAAGGCTACACTTTAGCTGAAAGGAGCTTAGGCATGACAGCTCAGTGGGTTGGACTCCAGCCCCATACTGTCAAAGTTAGCGGTTAACAAAGTAACCTGACCTCAGCATGTGGAGTTGGTATGTCCTCCCAAGGCAACAAGCAACAAATGGTGTAACCAGCCATCAGTGTCACTAACCTAAACACTGTCTGCGTTCACAAGAAAAGAGAAGCTACCCCAAAGGGTGTAACCAGTGGTCAGTGTCGCTATCACTCATAACCCGAACACTGTTTGTGGTCGTAAGAAAAGAGAAGCCATCCCAAAGGGTATAACCAGTGGTCAGCATGGCTACTGGTCATCACCTGAACACCATCTGTGGCCATAAGCAAAGAGAAGCCACCCAAATGGGTGTAACCAGCAATTAGTGTTGCTAACGGTCATAACCTGAACACTGTTTGAGGTCGTAAGAAAAGAGAAGAAATCCCAAATAAATCCAGCTGTGCAATGTGTGTGTAAATGCAGGTGCTCCTCAGCATTCATGTCATTGGTTACCAGGGCTCAAACCTGTGTACGTATAACTAATCTGTTTGTGGCTGTCTGGTTGGTTCCTCTACTTTTCAAAGTAGTGATGACAACATTTAATGTCGAACACATATAAACATGAAGTGAATATTCCAGCATATAGATTTAACCATTTGACACTTTGAAAAATACATAAAATGAAAAATAAATATTGATAATACAAGTGTTCAGAGTCAAAAAGCCAACAGAAGATTCCAGTTATTCAGTCACATCAGTATATTAATAGCTTGATGTACCGCAGATATAGCGTTATACTTTTTCTTGAGAAAAACCCTGAGAGCCCTTTCCTGTGTAAAGCCATGCAGCACTGAGGTTCCCAGTGGTGGGTGGGTCCTGCCTCTCAGCGCTGGTATCGGACCGGCACTGACCTCGGCACATGTGCATGATGAACCCCGGGGCTGCGGCTTTCCTGCAGGATACTGGGCTTAGCTAATGGTGAGGAGGTGGATGGGGGAGCACAGAGCCCTCAGCAAAAAGGAAACACGGGTGCTCTCAATGTGAATGATGAAAAAAGCCCCGCGATAAAATGGGCCTTTTCCGGAAATGGGTATATTCCTAAAAATAGTTTCGTGTTTATAGGGAGAAATGACAGAGATAAAAAGATAGACACTGCATTGCAACAAAGAAGCTCGTAAACAGCCTCTGACCTGTGACGACTCGGACCCCTGCACAGTTACTCTAAACAATGCAGATCATTCAAATATGAGGCAAATACACCACGAAGCAAAACAAAATAAATGATCAGAATACTTAGCTCAGAGTTTATGCTTCGCGAAGTATGCTAACATTAATAGCTGTATTCTGACATTAATAGGTCTTTAAGTGAATAGTTTTCATGCTGAAATGAGTGTGGTGCAAAATACCTCCCCTCCTGCCTGGGAAAGTCGACATATTTATATTCATTTCAGCTGGCTTGTCATGAAAGCATGTTTGATATGTATAAATGTTTGCTTATTTCACATTGCCCACTTTTATAATTTCAGAATAAAATGGGTATGATTTATTCATAATGTTACAAAGAATTTGATGTGATGTGTTTGTTTTTTCCTGTTCCACTGATGCTGAATAGCTTAGTCACGGGATTAAACCTTACACATGAAAAAACATAAACAGCAACATTAGACATCCTGAAGGCCTCCCTTGGGCATAGATTATTCATGAGCCAGTTCCCAGTAAAAGGGAAGGTTGCTTTCATCTTGGGTTATTTTACACGCATTTAAAGGGATTGCAAGTCACACCCAAAGTATGTTCCCCAGCTGTCGAGCCCGGAAGGCAGGTCCTGCTTCCCAGTTTTCACCAGCCACACCCACAAGCACAACTGGTCAGCTTGTCAAAGCCCACCCACACCAATGACACACAGTATAGGGAGAGCAACAGGAGAGCACTGTTTCTAATGACCAGGTGTAGCCCCTGGACACCTGTGTGTGTGTCTCATGACTGCACACATGGAACGTGACGTTCAGCTGCTGTGAGAACTATGACAAAAGGCAGAAACTTTGCCACGATTCAGCACATTAAATGGCATTAGTTAATCTCTTGACAGAATATTTTTATCTAGAATAATCAGTGTACAGTAGATTATAATAAACTGTTTGCTTATTTGTACAGCTGGATGTTCTTACAAATGCCAGCCTTGGTTGTCCGCAAGGGTGGTCATCTGTAGGGTTACCTTGGTGACAGATTAATGCAAAGCTAAAGTATCTTAAGAGTGCAACAGAAATTCCCATGATCAGGGCCTGAAGAGGCATTTATACACTATACAAATCAAAAGCACTTTTAAGGAGATGTGGACACAGTTATGATTTACAGTATGCTAATTCTATAAAATTAAATTCAATGCAATTCAAATGTATTTATGTAGTTCATTTTCACAATATTACATTACCTCAGTGCACTTTACATTGTCCCTGCCCGATGTCCTCAGGCATCAAGCCCCCACGTAAGCTTTCTGGCCACTAGATTTCCCCTCAAAGTTCATTTTAAAGATAATTACCCATTTAATAACACAACAGGCTGCATATCATTAAAATACAAGTGCTTACTTGAAACTACAATCTATTTTCCAGATGCTCCTAGCAAACTGGAAACATAAAGGAACAAATAATGGCTAAATGGTTTTTTTTCTGGAATTACTCAGATGGAGTCTGCAAAGCCTGCATGCAAACTAACTGTTGCATTCAAATGTTGCAGAAAATCCTGCATTATACCAGAAGTGTCAGCAATCATTAAATGGAGTGAGCTGTACGCACCTTTGGGCTCTGGGCCTACTGCTTGTGTAATTTTCCAGCACACTTCTATGGGTGACAGATAATTAAGTCATCATCAGCTAGTACACAGTAAAAGAAACTGCAACAAACAATGTTAAATCCAAGTCTTGTAACATCATCCAGTGGCTGTTCAGAGCTACATGGTGCCCCCAGTGGACTCATTTCTGCGTGCGTACTGCTGGACATGTTTTTTGTCATGTTTAAAGCTACAAGGACTTGTGCAATAAATTTCATTGATGTAAAATAAATAAATAAATAAGGCAAGGAAAAAAGTTGCAAAACAATAGAGTCTGGACTAGCACCAGGAGAGTTGTGTAATTTCTTGTGAACATAGGATCTGGGGGGTATTTGGTATCCTGGGGGGAGGGGGTTCAAATACACAGGAGGTCAGCCCTAGAGAACACAGCTGCTCCAGATCAGGCCCCCCACCTGCCACAGGGGCATGAGCTGGAGTGAACAGAGAGCAGCATGACCCCCCCCTCCACAATCTCCAGCACCCCATCCCCAGCAAGGCTTGGCATGGAGGCTTTTCTTCAACTATAAATGAGTTTAAGTAAGAGCATTTTCACAACTGGTAAACGCACCCTCACATTGGGACCTTCTGGAGCACCATGCTTGTTACTGCTGACCCGTGTGTTCCATGGCAAACTCATATGGACTCACACAGGTGAGGGACTGGTTCATTAGCAGATCCGGCCTCACTGTACCAGCCCACCTGCGATGCCTTCACAGACATGCCTTGGAGGCACTCCGGAACATCTGATAACTTCTTGGTTACAAGTTTTCACTTTATTACATCTTGGTCCAAACAAACCTGTAAAGTAGGAGACAGACGCGATCTAGCTCCTGAAGCCCCGTGAAACGCTATACCAAGCTTACTTGATAAAATGGTGAGAATAAGCAGCACCTGCAGACAGTGAGGGGGGGGTCACACTATGAAAGGTAGCTGACATGCTTAAATCACAAAACAGCAAGGAGACATAACTGCCTTAGTAAACATGCAGATTCTGAAAGCTGAATACACAGCTCTTTCATACATACAATTTTCACTGAAATTAAGTGTATTATATTAATGGCTAAATATTGTGACATCCCTGCATACGTCCAGGGCTTCAGTAAGCCACTGATGCTCCAGTGAATTGCATATGCCATACCAACTGCAAGCTGGAGGGCATGATGCCAACGTGGCAGCTCTGTTGGGGCTTTGAATGTTATCCCCACAGAGGGTGACCTAATGACTCTAAAGGACCTTGGCTTTCTGTCCAAGGTACACCCTGCTTTGTGCCTTGCCTTTGGCCCCCGGAGGATGAGCTCCCCTTTTGATTCTTCCCCCGGTTTCTTCCTTCTGTGGAGTTTTTCCATGCCACTGTTACCTCTGGCTTGTTCACTGGGGACTTTAAGCAGGTATAATGTAAAACACTTTCAGACAATGTGATGTTGTGAAAAATGCGCTATACAAGTAAAACTTATTGTATCCCAAGATGGCACAGTAAGCAGATGCCAAAGGCCTTATGTGAATCATGAAAAACCATCTTAGATACACACAAAATACACACTTTATGCCAAAGGTTTCACTGACAAGGAGAATCCCATGGATGAAAAACAGGAACGATCATCAGGCTAATAATCAATTGCATAAATCAGACTCCTCTCCAGCTCACTCAGGTGTGTCATTTAAAGCCTGCGCTTCTGACTGATGCATGTTGGATGACTGCTCCGCAGCCACTGCTCATTTCCTCTGCCTCAGCTCAGCAAGACAAAAAGCAGGACACTGTATTTGTTGTTTGACTACCACCAAGGAAACCATTTCAAATACCTGGCCCTTATCTGGTACCCTGCACATGCTGGAGGCTGATCTGTGTTTGTTTAGCATGTGCTACACAGAGCTCTCTTTGTTGGCATTTGCTGTTATCATTGGCAAATCTCACACAAGTACTCAATGCCTGCAGTAGGCCTAACACACCTATCCTCTCAGAATGCTGGAACCTCATCAGTCTGTCTTTCATGCCCATGCTGGCTTGGGAGAAGAACATCTGACATTAAATCAGAATGTGTCACGCCCGGCTCCGTTCGATCCTCGTGTGTGCCACGCCCCCTCATTACCTCCTGTCGACTCCTGATTGTTTCTACCTGTGTCTAGTTAATTCCAACCCGTCTTGTGTATATAGGTCCACGTCTTCCTGAGTCGAGTGTCTGTCATTGATGTTTGTAGGTGTTTACCCCGTGTCGCTGCCATTAAAAACCCACGTTTTGCCCTACGTCCTGGCTCTCTCGCCTGTTTGCCGGCTCGCTCCCCTACTCAACGCAACAGAATGTTGTAGATCTGGGTGTCCCTGTGCATTTTACAGAATAACTGGACTGTTTAAAAGAATTAAAACAATAATAGATAAAAGGGTAGGTATTGCATAATAACATTGCATAATAGCCCCATGCGATTCATCATCCACCAAGACATAATTTCATGGAAGAAATCTTCCAGGGAGGCCTAAACATATGTGGGCTTACACAGAAATTACATAAGTACAACGCACAGCCTCTCTGTTTATAAACTGATGTAATCCGTGTGCATGCATACTCAAATACAAATGCACTCACATGATTTATAAACATTTTTTGTGGCAGCTTCAGGGTGTTCATTAGCAGAGGAAGATTTTTACATTTAAATTTGAAATCAGTCGTGTCCAATCACATGTGTGTACCACCTTGTTCATTATTTCTTCAACCAATGACTAGCAAAAGAAGCCAAAGTCTGCTGTAATGGACAGCCTATCACAACCATTAATAACATCGAAATGGCATTAGGATTTAAGCTGTACCATTTGTGATGGTCAGGCTGACTAAGACTTGCAGTTAAACTGTAGACTAGCTAAAAATTCACCATGGTATTTCCTGGACAAACACTTATTCTACATAAAACAGGAAGTAATTTTGCATGTAATCAGTCAGATACCTGCTAGCCCTACAAATTACAACTACAAAACTCAAGAAACTTATTATGGCATACAGCAAGAGAGTAATGATAAACTTTTTAAACAATATCATTGACTCAAGATGCAAACTAGTTGTTGTCAGGAATTCCTATCTGGGTTAAGCTTTTTCATTTATTTATTATGTTCATAGTTCATTGTGTGTGTGTGTCATCTGTTGTGTCTAATGTTGCTACTGTTATCTGTGTGCGTTGCTCCTCTGTGCCTTTTAAATTTCTCCTCGGGGACAAATAAAGTTTTTTAAATTGAATTGAAAAAGCTGGGACACATTACTATTGTATTGGGGTGGCACACACCAGTTCTATGTGTTTGGAATTTGCATGTTCCCCTCTGTTGTTGAGGGGTTTTTCCCTGGGTTTTCCAGTTTCCCTGCACAGTCAAAAAACACGTTGAGGTGACTTGGAAGTTGCCAAGTACCATAGGTGTGAATGGAGTGAGAGCCCCTTGATGGGTTGACTGCCCATGCAGGGTTACTGTGGCATCAGATGTGGTAAAAGTACTCAATTTTCATATTTTCATAAAAGATGTCACAACAAAATGTTACTCAAGTAAAAGTCATCCAGTGAAATGCTACTCAAGTAAAAGTAAAAAATACTTACTTTTAATAGTGCTTAAGTATCGTATAAAAGTACTACACATTCAAATCTATTGATCTCACAGAAAAAAACCTAACCTTTAAAATTCACTCAAGTCAGACTTGAATACAGCATTGTAAGTCACAGTGCATCACAATAAGGGAAACTGAGTTGGATATTTTCTTTTTATTCTCAAAATAGGCTGTTCGTAGATATATTGGTCACATTTGGAGGTCACTACAATACTAGTCACAATGTCAGGCAAGCACTAGCCCTTAGGTAATGGAATGGTTCAGACTATAGTAACCCGGTGTTGATTATCTGACAGTGATTAAGCAGAGATTATTTGTAATAGGCTACACACCAAGCAAGACAATAGAAAGATTTATAAAGGACTTATAAATTGGCTTTCAGGTCACCCTTCTAACCTGTTTCCAAACACCACTGACCACTATTTTGTGAGCATAATACTTTCTGAGGTGATATGCAGTGTGAAAAGTTTGTGAACCACTGCTTTAGATGGTCTGTGACATGTTTTTAAATCAGAATTAAATTGACTCACCGATCTTTCGTTTTCCACAGACTAAAAAAAGCAATGACGAACACTGTTAATCAGCACTATCTGCTGTTGTCTCTTATTTATTTGAAAATAAAAAGCTTCCTTAAATACGGCCCAGGAATATCTTGTGGCACATATTCTGACAACCAGTCCGAAGAAGTGCCAGGTGGATTTAAGTCTGACTGCACGTTTACGACACTATATGGACTATATGGAATTTTTGCCCATTCATCCAATAGAGCGTTTATGAGGTCAGGCAATGATGTTAGACAGGAAGGCCTGGCTTGCAGTTCCATTCCAGTTCATCCCAGAGGTGTTTGAGGGGGTTCAGGTCAGGGATCTGTGCGAGCCAGTCAAGTTCTTCCACATCAAACTCACCCAACCATGTTTTTATGAACCTTGCTTTGTGCACAGAGACACAGTCATACTGGAACAGAAAAGGGTCTTCCCTCAAACTGGTCCCACAAAGTTGGAAGCAAAGAATTGTCCAAAATGTTTTAGTATGCTGAAGTATTAAGAGTTCCCTTCACTGAAACTTAAGGGCCTAGACCAACCCCTGAAAAATAACCCCATATCATTATCCCTCCTCTACCAAACTTTACATTTAGCACAATGCAGTCAGGCATGTAATGTTCTCCTGGCATCTGCCAAACTCAGATACTTCCATCAGACTGTCAGACAGCGAGGCATGAATTATCACTCCACAGAACATGTTTCCACTGCTCCAGAGCCCAGTGGCAGCGTGCTTCATACCACTCCACCTGACAGTTGGCTTTGTGCTTGTGTTTGTGAGGCTTGCATGTTGCTGCTTGGACATGGAAATCTCCCTTCTATGAAGCTCCTGGTGCACAGTTCTTCTGCTGGGGTTAATGCTAGAGGAAGTTTGGAACTCTGCAGTTATGAGTCAACAGAGCGCTGGCGACTTTTACGCACACTTTTTACTTTTTACCTCAAAGTCATTGAGGTAGTGGACTCTTACAAGTACCTGGGTGTTCACCTCAACAATAAACTGGACTGGACTACAAATAC
>JAODJU010000001.1:53538127-53549835 GCA_026776725.1 Gnathonemus echidnorhynchus | reverse complement strand
TCCCTCTCCTTCTCTTGAGGAAGCAAATAAAAATAAATAAATAAATACAAATAAAGTAGTCCTCCGCAGAGGGGGGGGTGGTGGAGGGAAAAAAAAAAAAAAAGAGTGTTCTGACCAGCTGTATTACAGTCTGGTATGGAAACTGCCATTCCTCAGACCACAGAGCCCTTCAGAAGATTGTATGGACAGCTGAGCAAATCATTTGTAGCTCTCTACCCAGCCTGCAAAACATTTACCGGCTGCATCCGTATGGCCACCATCATCATGGCTGACCATCCCTTCCACAGACTGTTCACTCCCCTTCCATCTGGAAGAAGATTCTGCAGCATCAGGAGCAGGTATGCTAGACTGTACAATAGCTTCTTCCCTCAAGCAGTCTGGCTCCTGAACTCCATGCTACCCCCTTCCACACTGGAGTGTCTCCTTAACATTCTCCTCTGCCCTACTTAACTGCCCTTATACCGAACAAATGTTTTATTCTCATGCACAGTTGCTCATATTTGCACAATGTAAATGGCACAAAGCAATTGCACAGCAGTACACATTTCTACACTACTACACTGGCAGCATATTTGCACTGTTTCTCATACTTCATAATCTATAGCCTATTGTTGTACAGTATAACGCATGTCGTATTGTCACAGTCTCCTGATGTGTTCCCCCTCCTAAAAGTTTTTTTAGACAATTTCATCTTGTTTTTTTAAATATGTGTATATGTATATTTGGAGATATATGTACAGATATTATTTATTCCCACTCCCCCAGCCCCGCTCCCCAATTATCCTCACAGTTGATGTGTCCGAGTGTGCTGTTGTCCTTTTTTGTTGTACGTTGCTCCTTTGGTCCCTGGAGGACGGTATTTCGTCAGTTGAGATTACAATAAAGCTCTACTACTGCTACTACTACTACTGCTACTATTACTATTGTGACTGGTCAGCAGTGGCCAGAGTCTGCTTCGCGTGTGTCATGTGACCCTTTGACCTTTGTCTCCTTTTCTATTTTTTATTTTAAAACAGATTCAGTTTGAAAGTAACAAAGTACAATCACTAAAATTAATAATCGTAATTAAAATACTGTTATTTACAAATAATTAAAAAGTACAATTTCACAAAAAAAGGAAAAACTACTCTATTGCAGTAACGTGAATAAGTTAACTCCCTTGCGTCCCTGTATACGTCAAGTGGGAATGAAACAGGGATGAATTGATTATCGCATTGATATAAAAGCATTGCTGTATGATGAATAAACAAATTATAAAATGGCAATATTTCCATTAAGTTTAAAATAAATACATAAAAGGCAGTCAAAAAGCACAGCAAAATTGGTGTGACAAGCAATACAGTAACATAAGACATCCTCTAATGCAGAGGAAAACTCTGATGAAATAGAAACAGCCACTGTTGTTAGCAAGACGTGTTTTCCTTTATGTAATTGCTAATCCAAGCTACTCTGAACTGCTCTCCATAGAAACAGAGTATTCCCAGTTACAGCAGAGCCCTGATACCAATAACACAGCAGAAATAACACCTCAATGGGGGGGATTGCGCAGACCGGGGCATGGTTATTTTAACAGCTGGGGGGTCGGCTTCAGAGCGAGTACAGAGCAGGTGACAGCAGGGGGCCAGCATTCTGTGACCTGCAGTTTGAGAATATCAACCAGCAGATTGGCATTTCAGCCACTGAAGGCTGCTGGGATTGCTGCACTGAGAGAGAGTGGTGTACATGCGGTGTACACTTGTGTTGTGTGCATGTTGCAGTGCTTGTTTAGGATTGTTTGGGAGTATATTTGTGTGTTTGTGTTAGTGCAGTTTACGTGGGTGGCTGTTTTTTTTTTTGGTCTGCGTGAGTGCTTGTCTTTACATGTTAATTAACAACACGAGTGTTACCGACAGGAAGTTGCAGCTACGGGTGTTGTGTGAGCAGAGTTCTCTGTCTGCATCACCTCACAACAAACACCCATGGGGCAATATTATCTAACTTGGGTAACATTAACTGCATTGGAAAACAGTTGCTCCTGAGCTTTGCTAGGTTGCCAGTCAGAACTAGGAGGACATTTTCCACTTTTTCCCACTCCAGCAGTAGTCTGAGAGGGTTTTTGTGCTTTTTCAGTCTCCTAAGAGCAACTTTGCTTCATTTTAGCTTTACATGGTTCAGTAGGAAGTTATTCTCTAACAGTAAGTAATATTGAATTTAGTTATTTTAAAGGTTTAATTTTAAAGGTTTTATCTCTCTGACCCTATCAGATAATTAAAAAGTTCTGTTTTAACGTAAGTTTTATTGTATTTTATTTTATTGTTTTATTGTACTCGGCACTTACGTTAATCAAATCAAGTAAAAGTTAAATACTTTATATAAGCTGGGAGTAAGGGATGGTGTTATAGTGAGATAGTTATGGGGCCAGCTCAGTGTTGTGATTGCAAGATGTTTGCCTTTCTGGATGCTTGCGTCCAGTCGGACTTCATCTGCGAGCGATGTCAACTGGTGGACTCGCTCATGGTTAGTGTTCGTGACCTTGAGGAGCAACTGCCACTCATATGACACAACAGTTAGAAGAGATAGTTAATACCCATTTTAACAAGCGGGGAGGGTGGAGAATGAAGAGAGAGCTGGGTGACCATAGATCATAGACGTAAGAAAGGGTATACATACTTTACAGAGGCGGCATCACCAGAACCAACTGTGTCAAACTGCTTTCAGGTGCTTCCAGCTTAAGAGCCAGAAGAGGCATGAGGAGGCAGGTAGGCGCTTGGGTACTGAGGAGCCCCCTCCCCCTAGGAAGACGGAAGTCATGGTAGTGGGGAATTCAATTACTAGACGTATAGACAGTTATGTGTGTACGTGTGATAGCGGGTACCGTACTGTGTCTTTCCTACCTGGTGCCCAGGTAGGGGACCTTTTGGATCGTGTGCACAGGCTTTTGACCTCAGCCTGGGTGGATCCAATAGTCATGGTGCATAGTGGTACCAACTACATAAGCAAGGGTAGGAGGGCTATTCTGCAGGATAAATGTATAGGTCATGAATAAGCTTAGAAGCAGAATGTCCATGGTGGTATTCTATTAAATACTTAAAAATACTTCCCATGCCACGCAAAAGCCAGTCTAAGTTGGTTGAGATAAGGAGATTAAATGCATGGCTAAAAGGGGTTCAGGTTTATAGGGCACTGGAGGACCTTCTGGAACAGGTGGGACCTGTTCAAGTTGGATGGGTTGCATCTGAAACAGAGGGGAATCAGTGTATTGGGGAGGCGTATGTGTAGATTAGTTAAGGAGTGTTTAAACTAGGGACTTGGGGGGCAAGGAGGTTAGTTAAGAATATAGCTGGGGGGAGACAGAAAGCCCCAAATTATAATGAAAGTGGGCACTGTAAAAGGCCTATCCTTTCCTGTCTGTACTTAAACCCTGGGAGAATTAGAAACTAAATTCATGATTTAGAGGCTTTTCGTCAGATTCTTATGACATTATAGGAACAGCATAAACATGGTTGAGTGACAATGATGGAGAAGAATATAATATGGATGGTTACTGTAAATGAACTTGATATAGCGGAATTGGTACAGGATTGCTTTTTTGCGAAAACCCCTACCAGGTGAGAAGCCATTCTCAATCTTATTTTCTGTCATAACCAGGATAACATTGGAAAATTGGAGGTTTTAGAACCACTTGACAGTAGTGATCATAACATGGTTAAATTCAAGCTTAATTTTAGTGTGCGAAGAGCAAAGTCTAAAACAAAAATATACAATGTCAACTTTAATGGCTAACTTTAATGGTATGAGAATGAAATTAGAAACTGTAAACTGGATGGAGTTAAACAACAGAACCATTGAAGAGGCGTGGGATTTTTTTTAAAACCACATTATTGCAAGCGCAAGAGGACTTCTAAGCAGATTCAAAGCAAAACTAAATCTAGGAAACTGCAACCATGGTGGTTTGCTACAGAAATTAAGAATAAAGTCAGGAGGAAAAGGGCTCTGCTCCACAAATGGAAAAAAACTAAATATGTTGGAATAAAGCAGGACTATTTAGAATAAAGCAGATCTATTTCTACAGGTTGAGTTAAAAAATGTCAAAAGGAAGATTACATTGGATGACAAAGTTTCTTCCAATATTTACCTTCAAAAGAGCTCTTAAAGCTGAAATCACTAATCTGCAGGAAAGTCATGGTCTTATAATTGAAAATGAAATTAATATTGTCAGGTTCAGCACCTGTCTGTCCGAGTCTTTCATGTTCTCCTCCCCATTTGGCCAGCAGATGTTGCTGGTCATCCTGTCCTTGCCATTGTCAAAGTTTTCAGTGTATTTCATCCACCCCCTCCAAATGATTACATGGCTCAATGAGCTGACTGTGTGGTTGTCTGTAAACCCCTCAGTTGTGTGTTCAAATCCTGCCTCCTCTGTTTTTGTATTTTGTTCCCTAGTGTTTCATTTGTATCAGTTTTTCTAGTGTTTTGGTGACTTGTATTCTGTTTTAGTTTTTTGCTTTGTGCCTTGGTTTTGTTTTTCCTGCCGTCATTATTTTCCCAGTGTTAGATTCTGTTTCCTTGTTAGTTTCTTAGTTTCCCTGATGATCTCACAGTTCTTCGACTTAATTATTAGTTTCACCTGTTGCTTGTTTCTCTTGCGCCAGTCCTTGTGTCTTCAACCTGATTGCATGTTGCCCTGCACCCTCCCTGATTGATTGTTTCCTGTCTCACTCTTCCTGTGTCGTTACCTGGTTCTGTTGTGTATTTAGGTTCCTGCCTTAGTTCAGTTCCTTAGTGGGTCATTGTATTTCAGATGTATATTGCAGAATGTTATATAATGCTATATTGTCTTATTTTTGCACTTTGTTCCCTGCATGCTCCTTGTTGCCTTGTTCCTGGACCTTGTTCCCTTGACTTTTTTTGTAGTTAGTCTTTGTTTATCCTATTTTGCTTTTTTACCCCTTGTGGTTTCTTTGTTTTGTAGTATTCCCAGTGTTTTAGTTTTTGTAATAAACCCCCCTGTGTGTCAGACCCGCCAGTGGATCATCACCTCATTTACCCGCGTGTACCATGCCTTGCCCCCTGAGTTTGTGACAGATATAGTTAATGAGTTTAATGATTGTTTGCACAGGTGTTCACTGTAGGAGACATGAATAACATACCGACTCTTATTACTAATCCAGGATTGTCAATGAATATTATATGTATAACTCAAACTGATGTGCTACAAAGCCTAGCTAAGTTCAAAATAAATAAATCGCAGGGCCCTGAAGGCATTTTACCTAGAGTTTTAAAAGAGATGAGGGATATTATTTGCCGACCTTTAACTTCGCTAGTTCAGAAATCGTTATCTGCAGGTGTGGTACCTTCAGATTGGAAGCATGCTAATATAACACCCATATTCAAAAAAGGGGATAGAAGTAATCCAGCAAACTATAGGCCAATCAGTTTAACTTGCATAACTGGAAAATGTAATGGAAGCTATAATCCAAACGAAAATGGTAGATTACCTGGATTCAAATAACACTCTGAGGGATAGGCAACATGGATTTAGGAGAGGTAGACCTGTTTAACTAATCTACTTGAATTCTTTGAGGAAGCTACAAGAGAAATTGATGTCAAAAAGGCCTACGATGTGATCTACTTTGATGACCATTAATGTTGATGTTGTCTCCCACAAACAGCTCCTGCTTAAGATCAAAGCAGCAGGGATTTTAGGAAACTAGCAGCTTGGATAGAAAACTGGTTAACAGACAGGAAGCAGCGGGTAATAGAGGCACAATGTCACAGTGGGCCTGCGTTCATAATGGGGTACTGCAGGGTTCAATTTTAGGGTCACTGTTATTTTCTGTTAATTTATGTTAACGATATTGACACCAATATATACAGTATACTGGAAGAAACCAGAAAACACAGTGATGCAGGTCGAGAAATCCAGCTTATTATTCCATTTATGCATCTAAACTGCACTTAAACCACTTGACTTAAACTGAACTGGACACTGCACATAAGGGTGACAAGCACAGTCAGCAATGACTGGGCATGAATTGCTGCCGGTAAACCAATGCTGCAACATTGAAGCAATTTCAGCATTTTCAAAAAGGGAGAATATTAATGGTCCAGAACGACAGGGGCACATTGTAATATAACACAAAGTAAGCATTTAAACTATTGCAGCATGAAAAACAGCTGTTCCACATTTTTGTCACTGAAAAAATAAATACTGGAACACTGGGAGTCCAAGTGAAAAACAATGTGGTAAAATCATGATGTAACCACTATGCACAATTTTAAGTAGGTCTACTTCTTGAAAAAAAAAAATAACAGGGAAACTAAGAGGCTGCCGAAAGCTGTCCCATCTGAGGCTCAGAAGATTATCTGGCCTATAGGATTCAGCTCACACCTGGCACAAGCGCCCTTAAGAGCAGAGCCACTCAGTAGCCAAGACACATAATTTCTTTAGCACTATTACATTTTAAGAGACTGATATGGGGCCTAAGAGGAAGATGTCCCTCCAGAGTGTCTAATTTCCCCAGCGTCTGTGTCAGCGTCCTTCCTGCATTTGTGCTGTTCCAAGCTGAGATTGGCCCCCGGTGTTTCCTGAGCGACCAGCCGTAGTGACAGACATCCCTGACCCCGGAAGGGACGCCCAAGGCTTATCGGCCTCTCTGCAGGCCTCGTCAGGGGGAAGTGTTGTGCGAGTGGAGAAACCACACAAGGAAAGGCAGAGAGTAGATAGCCATGGCTGCATAAAGTGTTTCTTAAGTCAAGCTGCATTTTACTGCTTTCACCACAAACTGACATCTCAGAAATAGCCTTCTTTCAGTAATAAGACATCAGCTCAAGTAAGATATACTATTTTTACCTCAATTCTTTTTGGTTACAAAACTGTCGTAATTTTGCAGTTGGGGATTAAGCAACCTATCTCAACTGGCCCCACTATGAGTGCCTCCTACAAACCTCTCAACCATATTCAGCTTAGCGGTTGCCAGCAGTTGCACCACAGGGGGGCAATTCTTAAAGAATCTCACACTGGACCGGCACAACAGTGCAATGTTATTGGTATGCAGAGAACCCTGTGTAGTTGTATTTATTATAAGAAATCAAACATCTAGCTGGCAGGAATTATGTTGGAATATACTGACAAGCATGACAGGCAACAAGCTGTTGTGAACATTAATCAAGATAGAGGAATGGGAGTTCTATAGAGCATATAATCACACTTCCACTGAAATCAGTAAGTATTTATCATCTCTGAACTACAAACACAATTCAAACTTTTACTGGGGTTTTGAAACAGGATTGTCCCAACAGTTTGCATTCGGAGCTACAGTCATCAGTTACCCCAATATGCTACATTCCATATGGCTGAAACACCATGACAGAGATGTTCACACTGATGCACAGTTCGTGCTTTTATATGAGCTCAGCCCATCTGTAAGACAGAGCAGTACAATGAGATGCAGTGCGAGGAAGGCAGAGATATAGCCCCTATATTCACACCCAAAACCCAGAGCTGCCCTACTGGAGGAAAGCCTTCTTGGAGGCATGGCTTGGTTTGGATTCAACCATATGGGCTGTGCTGTCATCATTATCATCATGTTTTTTTTCTGAAAGTGGCTGTATTAACAATCACAATTTTGTATTTATAGTGCAAAACATATTTCAACAATTATTTTCATGTCCAAGGTTACATTTTCAATTTTAACCTGAAACTAATCACTGTTTTACAGTTTATACACCTGTGGACCGGTAGAAACGTCAGTGATATCTTTATTTTGGTCCAGTAGTGGGATTGGTTCTCCGGTAATTGCCAGTGCTATTTAGGCAGAGAAAAGCTGTGGTTGAATGATTGAGACTGATGGCGGTGGTTGTGCGTGTTCCCCTTTCCCTTCTGTTGGCGTGGCTTTCATTTAATATGTTTTCTAGTCGTGGCCTTCAGTTTTGTGGCTTTCCTCGCATACTTTCGTGCTTTCTTCTAGCGCAGCATGGAGTTATGACTTCGCCTTCCATAATCCCGGAGGGGTGTATTGGTTCCCCCAGTAGCTTCGTGGGCTAAGAGGCTGATTTTTGTCGGCGTTGTTGTTTTGCTCTGATTTGATTTTTGTTTACGTATTAGTTGTGTTCTTTTCCCTAATTTGTGTTATCGATTGAGGAGGTGCAGGTGGTTTGAATGGGCGACTAGAGTCATCTGATGGTGGGACGGAATCATTGCATTTTTGTGTTTTGAAGGATTTTGTGTGGCTAACGTGTGCCTTTTTGGAGTGTGTGGGTGGTTTGAAGTGGATTATTGCACCGACATCGCGTCATCAAGTGTGCACAAGTAGTGTGACTATGAGAGTACACCATCAGCTAGTCTGTCTCCTCTTTGTAAAGGTAGCCCTGCCTAGTCGTGACTTATTTCTTTCATTGTTTTGTGGAGTTCTGTTTTTGTTTTGGTGGTCCCCCCTTCTCCTTGTTGCTTTGCCACACTCCTGAACATGAAATATCCTTAATGTCGCTACACACACACACACATACACACAAATCTGCAAGCAGGGTATCTCAAGCATCACGATTAGAAACATCTTCTGCCTTCCCTGTATCAGAAGTTGAGACACAAGTTCTAAACAGTGACCAACCAGCTAATACTGTGCAGAATATTCCAGAATTTTAATCATTAAAAATTTATCATTAAAATTTAAAATGCCTAAAATAGTCAGTTTTAACACATGTACTATTTGATGTTATCACCCATGGCCACACACACCACACCATGGACCCCACCCGAGGCACAGCATAAGAGATTGGCTTGCCCATGTCTGTCCTCATATGCCCTCTCACCCTGACTCTGTTAACTTTTATTCAGACAATTAGTTTACCTAGAAATCATTGATAAACCTGCTGTTTTCTGAATTACAAAGCTCATCCATAATACCAATCAATATTGCAATTTCACACAACATCTGACAATGAAGAAGATTAAACTGTGAAAAATCAGTTTGCAGGTGTTCACATTTGTATGGTTAAATATAGATCTTGCACCATTTGCATGCTGCTTAAAGGATTCAGGTATAGTGACCTGCACCCAATCTGCTAGGAGAATATCAGAGGGAAAGTTAATTTAGAAAGCCATATTCCACCCACCTTTTCCTTGGTTAAAATGCATACATACACATGTATGTAACTATTAGCTTTTCCCACAGAAACCTAACCGAAGTGGCCTGACTTTCCAAAGCACTAATATATATCCCTCAGAGCATTGTGATTAAAAGCTGTAGGCACAGTCTCTTTGGGTCAACTTACAGTACTCACTTTGCTCTTCGGCTAGGAAGTACCTTGGCTCAGCTTCAGCCAAATGAAAGCCACATTGAGAACAAATAAAAATTATTCTTTGTAATTTTGTATCATTTTACCTATTGGGGAAACACAGAACTTAACATCAAATGCTTAACATCAAATGGTCTGCACATGATCGGTCCCCATATCCTGGAGACTACTGATATCCTAATTTTTGTTCCAGTCCATGGCACAGTATCATCACTGGTAAAATAAAAACAGCTGGTTTAATTTGCTATAAAAATTAAAATTCACTTATTTATGACTGATCATCTAATCGCTGCAAAGAACAATTTTCTTAATGTAAATTAATGTTAATAAAATCTTTATTACATTGAAATAAGCAAAAATGAAAAATATCTAGTTTTTTACAGGTTGCCATGATATGCCAAACCAGACTCAGTCAATCCAATGATGTCTAATTAGTCAGGAACATATCATGAATGGAGGATTACAGGGCTGCATAAGGAGGAGGCTTCTTCAACCATGCTGGTATCTCAGTCAGGGAGAGTACAGGGTTCACCTTGCTGGACCATAGGCATCATAACAGGCAGCACCATGTGCTTGGGGCCCACTGCAGATATTATTGTTCAGGTGATGTTATCTCAACATTGGTACATGCTAAACATACATGCTATACATACAGAACAGGCCCCTCTTTGTAAGATGCATCTTCTCAAATCAAGTCAAATTACAGCAATAAGAATGACAGAAAAACGTTCTGAGCATCTCCAAGGCTGCAGTCCTGTTGGACAAACCCCATGCTGGAAAAGAGCCCTTACCATACCCCTTGTTTATTGGAAAGACACTCCTATAATCTGAGCTCTTCTCTTAAACAATACAGCATGGGGCTGATAAATGTTTTTCTCTCCAAACCGCAGCATCTATGTTTCACTGGTTGCGCTCTTTGCTGTTCTCCCTTGGCAGACTGTAACGACAACTTGACCATTTGTGTAAACTTCCCTCTGCAGCCTGTGTATGACCTCCCACAGTACACCTAATGGGAAACAGCAGAGAATGCTACCTTTGCCAGCGCGGGTGGCCCAATGCCCACACTGCGGACAGTGTTGTTATGCCATGTTCAAAGATATTCAGACTCTTTTTTTAATTTGTGAAATGTCTAAATGTGAAGTCAGGTATGTCAGTGTAGAGCTTGTTTTGGGGAACATTGCCCTCTGTACTGCCTTAGAGATTAAGGCAGAGCAGTGTAGAATGATGCCCTGACCACTGCCAGGCTCTCTAAATCAATGATACGGATTCTTAGTTTTCAAAGGCCCACATTTCTTATTATCTTTACAAAGTCTCACTTGTCACACAGAGGTTTGAAGCTGTTTAGGTTTCATTTGTGAAGGAATCCACATTTTAAATGAAAGACCAAAATAGTTCAACTCTCTGAAATTCACAAAGACAAAGTGTTGGCTGAAATTACACTGATAGGTAATTCAGAACCTGTTTCAGTAACTTTGTAAAGATATGTCAGCCCAGATTTCATTCTGTGCAAATTCTGTGCAGGCAAACCTGAATTTCAGTTCCAATAGCATCACCTACTGGCATGCAACTCCTCAAGTTCATAAACATGTATAATCCTTTTTTAACTTAATGACTACTCACTAAATGGTATATGCACAAATAACCAATGAACACAATGTTTTAAATATTATACAACATAAATATTTGGCCTGAAGCAATATAATTTTGCAATGTATGTTTTGTATTAAAGCATAACATATGAGTTTTCAAATAACAAAACTTACCACATCAAAAAAATAAATACCACAATTTCACGTAACAATCAGCATACCTTCCTGCACTTGGCTGACTTTTCTGTCTATGAGCAGCACAGCTCTATAGTGGCAGTGTCAGAATGGTGCGTGCATACAGTCACAGAAGCTCCCTGGGTGGCGTCCTTTAAAATGTTTTTTTCAGCCAACTGGCGGTGGTCACATTAGTGGTACAACTACAGAAGTAATTTCTTTCAGGTCCATGTTTGATTACATTCATTTATAGAGAAATTACAGCACTATATACGATTTTAAATTCTGTGTGTGTGTGTGTTCATGTATATATTACAATGTGGAGACTAAATGTCCCCACAATGTGATAAAAACCTGTTATTTTTACATTCTGGGGACCATGTGTTCAGTACCCACAATGAGAGACTAAATTTTATAAAAATATGTGACTGCAATCAAAAAACTAAAAATGCCAAAAGTCTTGTATTTTATTTTGTTACTTGTGGTTAAGGTTTGGGCTGGGTAGGGGTTAAGGTTTTCATTGTTGGAATGAAGGTTTTTCCCATAGATATGAATGGATGGTCCCCACAAAGATATGAATACAACAACAACAACAAACAACAAATTTATTTTTGTATAGCGCATTATCACAACATTACATCGTCTCAAAGCACTTTACAGCATCCCCACCCA
>JAODJU010000001.1:53455801-53471717 GCA_026776725.1 Gnathonemus echidnorhynchus | reverse complement strand
CTCCCGCATCTCCTTCATCTCCATCCTCATGTAATACATCTCTTCTGTTAGTTTATCCACAGCTCTCTGTAGGGTATTGGTCACTGACACTGACTATACGGATAAGTGATGTATTACTTTGTATGTTTTCTTGTGTATTTCACAGGTGGAGATCTGCACCAGCTAGTGTCAAAGTGCATGAGGCAGTGTGAGGGTAAGCGTGCCACAATGGCTTCCTGTTGCACTCCCCTGTTGTTTTGATACCACTCCTAGTTTAACAGAAGCAAAATACCACCATCAGTTTAATAAATTATGACAATGACCCACAAGCAAAGGAGCCAGGGGAAGCAAACCTGTTGGTAAAGTTCTCACAAATAATTGCTAGTTCTCATCTGGAAACCTAGGCAGACGAAGAACGGAACACACCCCACTCAGAGACCCTGTTGAAAGGCAGGTGCAGCAAGCATCATGGTGGAGCTGGTATCTGGCCAGGAGGGCAGCCTACTCCCCAAAACCCAAGAGTCACAGCGATGGAGGTGGCCAGTGGCTCTGCTCTGCTTCTACGGCTTCATGGTGCAACTAAAACCCGGGGAGCCCTTCATTACCCCCTACATGCTCAGCCCTGAAAAGAACTTCACCCAGGAGCAGGTTATTGTTGTACATGGTCTGTCAATTCGGGGAGGTGGATTGATTTCTCAGTGAAAGACAGGGACATCCCCAAGCAGGATATGGGATATGAGGTTTAGGGGGTGCCATAAAGAAGCCCAAGTCACCTGATCTGGCATGGTGTGATGAGAATCCTGTCCAGATGCACCCTGAGAGTTTAGTAGTCTTCATGGGAAACTTGCATTACATGTTTTAACTGTCATCAGCACAATAAGTAAAAGTTTGTCTTTGCCCATACTATGTGATTGTGTGTTTGACCTGCAATAGATCAGCATCCCGTCCAGGGTGTACCCCAGCCTGGTGCCTGGGACAGGCTCCAAGCCCTGACCAGGATAAGAAATTGGAAGATGGGTAGATAAAATAAGCATCAGCTGGGGCAAGTTTACAAGGGAATTTTTAAGAACTAGATTATTTATTATAGCAGTGTTTTCTCCCTCCTGGCTTCCATCTAAGAGATTAGAACCTGCTTTATTGGGGCACAGTTGACATTCTCTCCCCCAGGAGACTAGTGATGATATTAAAGCCTGACAGAGTTGATCATGCTAGAAAAAAAGCATTTGACAGAACCAGTGAAATAGCAGTATGTCTCTGCTGTACTGCAATGTGCCCACAATAAACAGGAAGTCATTTTAAAACATTAAAATATAATTTATGCTACTTTGGCTAACATGTATCATGCCACTCATAACTAAATTATTTCCAAAGTAGAATGCCATGCTATCATGCCAAAACCAAACCAAAATCTAACCCAGAATCTGAGCTGTACCTTGAACTGGTGGCCTGGGAGGTTCTTTTCAAACAGAAATGAATAACTTTGAAGCCACTTAAGAGGTCCTTTTTCCACCTGCAGGTGACCAATGAGATCAACCCGGTGCTGTCCTACTCCTATATGGCAGTTTTGGTTCCAGTCTTCCTGTTGACAGACTTCCTGCGCTACAAGCCGGTTCTGGTCCTGCAGAGTCTGAGTCATGTTTCCATCTGGCTGCTGCTGCTTCTGGGCACCACCCTGCTGCAGATGCAGTTGATGGAGTTCTTCTATGGCATCACCATGGCGGCACGTGTAGCCTACTCCTCCTACATCTTCTCACTGGTGCCTTCTGAGTTGTACCAGCGGGTGGCGGGGTACTCACGCGCTGTGGTCCTGCTTGGTGTCTTCTCCAGCTCAGTGCTGGGCCAGCTATGTATATCCTTGGCCGGCCTGTCCTTCCGGACACTGAGTTCCATTTCCCTGGCCTTTGTCAGCTTCAGCCTGCTTCTGGCTGTCTCCCTCCCCTGGCCTCATCGCAGCATGTACTTCAATATGGCAAAGGGCGAAGCCAGGCCAACGCTGGCCCCAGTGAAACCCGGCAGCCCTGCTCCTGCCTCCGCCTGCTCCCCGCTGTCACGCTTCAGGAGCTCCATGCTCTTCCAGATGCTGAAGGAGCTCCGTAACGTGGTCAGGGTGCCAGGCCTGCGACTCTGGTGCCTCTGGTGGATCTTCAATTCCACTGGGTATTACCTGGTGCTCTTTTATGCGCACATCCTGTGGAACAAGGTGTACCCAGCTACTGAGAACAAGAAAGTCTACAATGGTGCGGTGGAGGCAGCCTCTACCCTGCTTGGTGGGTGCTGTGTGCTGCTGGGCAACGATCTGAGTGGATTCTGAAAAAGTCATTAGCTAGTATTTTTATTGAAAGGTAGTCCAAAGAGTGGCTGATTTACATAAGGATATTGATCAGGGATAGCAGCCTCTAGCAGGACAGCCATTCTTGGAAATTCAAGATGAATCCCACAGTCCACAGGGAACATTCTGGTGTGTGCCAGTCTTCACCTCTTCTGTAATGGTTTGGGTCTTTAGTATTAAGGAAGACAATAGCGATAATTGGCCATTGGGGGTAAATATATTTCAAAAGTAACTGGGAAGTATATTTAATAGCCTGATCTCATCGTTAGAGCAGCCTGTCCATCTCTTTTCAAGCTGTTTGCTGATGTTTTTGTTAACCATACAAAGAGGCTAAAACGCAATCTTGCTGGGCTCTCCCTATCACCTAGGGGCCATGACATCCTTTGTGGCCAGTTTTGTGAAGATCCGATGGAGCCTGTGGTCGGAGCTGGTGATTGGCATCATCACAGCCCTGCAGGCCAGCCTGCTGCTCCTTATGGGCACTACAGACAGTATTTGGGCCTGCTACATTGCCTACACTCTCTTCAGGGGCTTCTACCAGTTCCTGGTGCCCATTGCTATGTGAGTGAGGGTCACGCAGGGCTTGGGTAATTGGGTTTAGTGGGCATGGGATCTGACCTGTGACCCAGAAGCTGCTGGTTCAGACCTACTGTTTTCCCACTCATAATGATACTGTTTTTTGCCATTCATAAACATAGATGAACATGGGAATCCTTTGGTTTCTACATATCCCAGAATGCTCTCCTATGAGACACATATACGTATGGGTGAGCTTGGGGTCAGAGCGCAGGCTCAGCCAATTTTATGGTGCCCTGGAACAGTTTTTTGGAGGCTTGCTCAAGGGCCCACAGTGAAATAATTACAAGCCATAGGATATGAACCAGCAACCTTCTGGCCACAGGCACAGTGGCCTACCCCACGAGCCATATGGCTCCCAGGCTTGTAAAGCCTCTCACTGTCTCTGCAGCTTCCAAATCGCCTCGGCTCTCTCCAAAGAGCTGTGTGCCCTAGTGTTTGGAGTGAACACCTTTCTGGGAACCATCTTGAAGACCATCATCACCATCATCGTGGTGGACAAGCGGGGGCTTGGACTGGCTGTTCACCCCCAGGTATGGCCACTACCCCCTCTCTTGGTAACAGTGATGAGATGCTTGTTAACTTGCTCAAAAGTGGAAAATTTAGCTATTACATCTTTCTTCTCCACACAGAAAATCATGATTAAAACATGAATGATACGTGCTATGTTTGATGAAAATGATCATTTTTGTCCCCCTAATATTTTGAGATTCTAATGGTCCTTCTTCTTCTTTGCAGTTCATGGTTTATTTTTCTTACTTCACCCTGCTCACCTTGGTCTACTTGACCTGTGCTGCCTGGGTCATTGCCAAACACAAATGTGAGTGGGGAGAGGGCAGGGCCACTTCTGAGGCCACGCCCACTGAGCTGACCCCCATGGAGACCACTGCCATAGACCAAGATCCACTGCCCAGTGTGCCGAGGAACCGAGACGCCTGGGGATCCAGTGGATAGTGATCTCAAATGCCTGAGTGCTATTGCCCACAGAATATTGTTGATAGGTTTTTAAGGTTAATCCTTGAATAACCTGTAAAAAGCACTGCTCTAGTCAACAGAAACATAATCTAAGAGTAGTACAACGTGTTCAGCTGACAGCTTGAAATAACTAGATAGTATAAAAGTGTTAAGGAGTGTTGTGTCTCCTCCTGTTAGTTATAAAAATGAAATCAGAATAGGTTTATAATGCAACATCTATGCTTTTGATGTGTGGGGACCAAAATCAGTAATGAAAGTGACATTTTGAATGTTATTTTATTGTAGTATGTTTTACCTCGTGAATACCTGGACCTGGCAGTACAGTTCACCTTGCCTGCATTGGCCGAGAGAATTTCACAAACCACGATACTCAGCACCATGTACAAGCACCATGTACAGTGACAACCCTGATGCGCAAACTGGAATCTTTGGCCAAATTCTAGGTCATCATGCTTATCCATTTCATTTGACAGCTGTTGCTAATAGTATATATTAGTTGAATATATGTTCTGAGCCATTGGAGGGAAATATCTGCTAATATTCAAGCTGCTGACTGAACCTGTACTACAGTAGCTCACCAGAAATGAGCAATTAGAAGTATTCTTAGAGACGGTGTTTGGTTCTGACTTGCTCAGCCCTGATGATACAGCAAGTGTCAAAGGACAGTGGACACCTGTACTGAGGTGACCACTATAGTGTGATCGTGCTATCAGCAGAAAGGTATATCTTACTGTGTGAGCAATTGGAAAGCTGCCGGGTGTCTCAGTACGCTGACAGAGAGTTTTCTCAGTTTTATGGTTTTAGAATGTTTCTGTACTCATAAATAATGAACCACTTTATGGTATTCTGCTGTATTTTTTTAATAATTTGATGTGATATATAAAATATATTTTTTCCAGTAAATCAGAACTTCAGGAGTCTATTTCATTTTACCAAACAACACAGAAACGTTGTATACAGCGAGCCTCTGCTCTTGGATTTAGTGAGTATGTCACTGCTATGAGATGCAGTCTGTGACAGATGGACGCAACATATGAACACTGCTTCATCCACACACACCTCCACCTTAATTGTGAATCTGTACTTAATAGTGGTGCAACGGATCACTGTTGATCCGTGATCCGAACCGATCCCTCTCCATGGTTCGGCACGCACATGATCCGAAGATTCAAAAAAAAAAAAAAAGTTCCACTGTATGGTGTGCGTGGTCAGTCTGTCAAGCGCAGGGTTGCCAACTCTCACGCATCTGGCGTGACACTCATGCTTCTCACGCTCGCGCAAGAAATCTTACGGCAAATTTATATTATTACATTATAAACCTAAAATTAGCTGCATCAAAAGTGTTGGGGTAGTTTGCAAACCCTACAGACTATTTGCAAGGTAATAAAACTGTCACGTAGGTGTAAATGCATGTGCGGACTTGTCTGAAATTGAAAATCTCACGCAAGCCGGCTGACCAAAGTTGACAGCCCTGCAAGCAATAGTCATGGCCAGCGGTAGTGGTCCAAGTGAAGGAGCAGAGGAACTTGAGAAACCTCCAGCATCACTTAAATCTCATGTGTGGGAGCATTTTGGCTTCCCTGTTAAATATATTGATGGGAAAAGGGTGGTGGATAAAACCACCACAGTTTGTCGACAGTGTGGCACGAGGAAGCCGTATGAGACTGGCAACACGTTGGGCATGGCCGCTCATTTGAAACGACAAAACCCTGGTGTGACAGGAGCTAAGACAAAGGCAACGCAACAACCGCTGATATCCACAGCATTTAAGCAGCCCTTTACTGCCCAATCCAACCGGGCTAAAGCTGTTACAAAAGCTATTGGGGTGTTTATAGCCGTTATAAGCTCACGTCTGCTTTGCTTTCTTTCTTCTTTTTTGATGATGTGGACATTAGCTAATTTTTATTTCATTCTCTATGTTCAAAGTAAGAAGCAATGATACCTTAAATTGCATTTTAAGTTGTTTTTGATTGTGTCCACATTAAAAGGAAATAATTATCATGCCCTATATTGCACCTTAATTTGTTTTTATATAATTGTGCGGAATGAGTCTTGAGTTGAATGTTTTTTAATGGGCAAAAAATACTTAAATAAATAAATGGAGAGTTAAATTTGTCTTGTCTTTTTTCTTTTTTTTGCTGATCTGAAAATTGATCCGATCCGTGACTTAAAACCGTGATCTGATCCAAACCGTGAGTTTTTTTATCCTTTGCACCACGAGTACTTAACACGGTGGCAGTAAAAGTTTCTACACAGCTATGGTCATTCTTTCTTGAAAGAGGGAGAAATGCACAAGCAGTAAAGTCATCTGCTATACCTCTTTAAAATCACAACCCCAGTAACTTTAAAAGCAAATTTATTCTGTGCCTTGTAAACTCAGTACATGTAAAAGTAATAGCAATCCACAAGTTCTGATCGGATCAGTAACACATGAGTAACCCTGAATTAATCAGAATTTCAGTCAAGGAGGCCCCCACAGTCACGAGCTCATTGAGTAAAACGCATTGTAAATCCACCCAAGGCTTGACCCACGGCCCGTCCTGGTGTTCAGCTGCCATTAGCACTATGCTCAGTTAGTGGTGGGGGGGCTCATGCCCACTTAGTGCTGATCTCCAGATGCCATTAACCCAGTGCCTCCCCAACAGCAGATGGAGTGGGAGGTTAAAATGCCCTGGGTCTGTCAGCATCTGACATCACATTGTAAATAATGCATATACATTCAAATTAACGACATGTCAAGCTTTTTGTTTTAATGTAATATTTCTTAATATTAAGTTAAATATGTTATCCTCACCGTGTCTGATCAGAACATTGTTCTGTCATGTCTTTGAATTGCTACATTTTTATCATGTCACAACACTCCTGTGCAGTCGGACAGGATAATCCTTCATTTGGAAACTGAATGCTATTATCTTATCTCAAACTTGGAAAAAAAAATTGAAAATGGAAAAATATTTGAATTGAAATAAAAATATCTGAAAGGTTGCAACAGTCAATATTCCACAGTTCATGGTGGGATTAACTTGTAAAAAATTGGTTAAATGAATGCGGGTTGGTTAAATCTGGCAATTATGATGACAATTTTTGGCTTTACAGATGGGGAGGAAGCTATTCTGCATGTCATAAGGCACATGCTTTCTTAAAGGGGCACAATACCGTCTTAAAGGGACACTCCTCTTTTTCGTGGAGTGTTGTATGTAGTTTATACTGAAAGTACCAAGTGAGCGAGGCCCCTTGTCTATCTCTTAGCCTGCAGCACATAGCTGTTCTCCATGCACAGCACTAAATAAGAGCTAGAGCAGCTGGTGGGGACCTGCTGGAGAAGCTCCCCCACCAACAGAGACGAAGCCATGCCCACGGCTTCCTGGGCATCCGTCCTCCAGGAGTCGCAGTAGCTCTCTTCCTGCCGCTGGCCCTGAGCATTTGAGCCGTGCCACACCATCTTGTTGGGCCTTGGTGACCAATCAGGAAATGGTGGTCATGGAAAGCTTCCTCAGTTCACAAATTTACAGTATAATGCAGCATATATGTGTAAGGGCTCAGAGTGACTTACCAAGCCGAGTCCCTGAGGACGTCCCGACCGTCAAAGGAGTAAATGGGCACACCGTCTTTCACCTTTGACTCAGAGTCGCCAAAGAGAGATTCCCAGCTGTCAAACAGTACTTGGTCCTAGAAAGTATCAAGTCAATGAAATCCTGACACTGAAAAGCACAGTGAAGCTTAAAACGTCCAGGAGGTACGGGACAGTTTTAAGCCAAAAGGTGCCAAATTCAAAATTAAGCAGCAACAAAACTGCATTTGGTTTGGGGGTTGAGTCTCAGGGATGGTCCTTTGGGTTTTAGCTATTTGACCCCCAAGCTAGGTAACATGATTTCAGAATCAGCAGATGTAGAGGTAGGTTCAAAACCCCATGCTTGAGCATTCTGAAAGTCTGAGGTTGGATACAGTAGTGCAGGAGCAATGCAAACACACCTTGATGTTGATTATGGCCAGACTGTCCCTGTCAGACTTGCGCACAATGCTGTGGATGTCCTGAAGCCTAGAGGACAAGAAGGCCCGGAAGGTTCCCTGGAGCCCTGCAGCCTGGGCTTGCTGGAAGCACAGGAGATCAATCCCCTTGATGCCATGCATGTTGCCCCTTTGTGGCGCATTGAGGGCGACCAAGTGTAGCTGGGGAACAGAGCCACCACATGTCTTTATGAAAATCTTTAAAACAACAATTAATTTAAAAACTTTTCATTTTCAGTGACACTTGAGCCTGTTACTTGGCATCTGCATTTGGTGCATTTCACAGAAAGTGCTTTCACAGCGCAGGAACTTCTTTCTGGAACCACAACCTTTTTCCAGAACCAGGGACTTTTGTTGTGTTCACACCGCAGGAACTCGACCTAATTGTAGTTCCTCGGAAGCTGTTTCTGAACCCTTTTTAGTACCTACTCCAGACTAGGTACTTTTGTTTGAATGCGAACTACTGGGGAGGCACTTACAGTGATAGCTTACTGATTGGTTGACCACAAGCACCACAGTTAACTTGGAAGTTATGCGGAAGTGCAGAAAAAGAGACAGAAGTAGCGGAGCCGAACTTGAGCAGATGGAATTACTTTTGTACTTCAATTACATTAAATGCATCAATTAATATATTTTTTGCTTAAGTCTCAATATTTCTGCATTCTGAATATTCTGGAGAATCAGACCGCTAACCATTATACACCGGTGCCGGTGGTGAAACTTGCCAGTGCTTATTAGGATAATGTTAAATCATTTATTATTTATTATTATTTAGTGGAAAATCAGTGTGTTGGTCAGATTTAATAAGAATCAAATGTGTCACAGGTTGTATACGTAAAATATAATAAAGGCCACGTCCCATTTTGATCGTGATCAATCCCCCCAATAACTAACAAAACGACTTATTTATCCTGTCATTGTTTTGGTGTGGTGGTGTGGTTTTGTATGAAATGATGAGTGAAATTTAACCTATGAGCTTTTTGCATCTCACATGCTTGTATAGCGTAAAAGTCTCAGTTCCTGTTGTCTGGTGTGAAGGTGACACACGAAACTAGCCAAGAGTTTCAAAAGTTCCAGGTCAAGACAGCTTCTGAGCTTGTAAACCAGGACCATGTCCCGGAACTTCGGCGTGAAAGTGCCTAAAAGCATCCCTGGACATACAAAAGCACTTGATACAGACAGCTAAGCAGAAAAGGCAACTCCCCATAACTGACGTCTTAAGGCAGAAATATACTTGCTGTTAACTACGTACATATGTACGTACGTACAGCCGTGGTCCGTATCAACAGTTAAGATGTCCACGTTTGAGGACCTGCTGATTGACCAAGTCTGCAATTATCCTCATTTATATGACATGACAGAACCTCTTCACAGTGACAGTAGCATGTAATAATAGTTGGCCAGAGATTTCAAACATCCTGAAAGTTAATTCAGAAATTTGTAAAAACAAGTGGCGACAAGTGCAAGACCGGTATGTTCGAGCGCGGAAAAAGTTAGCCGCGAAACGAAGCAGTGATCCTGCTGAACCGGTGTTTTGCCCAGCAATCATCCGCTGTCACACACTGCGTCACACACTGCCATCAAAATAAAACTTACAACTACAAGGGGTATTTTAAACTACCTTGACGTGTTTCCCATCGATTGATCCTAAACAACTGGGATAATTCCAGAGACAAAAAAATCCCCCTTAATGCTTTGCCATTTTGTTTGATCAGGGTATGCAACAAACTTGTTTTTTTACGATACTCATATTGCTTGGGACACTTCACTGACAATGCACCCAGCACGTGGCTGAGCCAAGCTTGTAACTGGCTGCAAGGGTTATATAGCATATCCCAGTTGCGAGAAACCGAAGGGTGACAGCCAGTCGCTGAGCGCTGCCTATTGGGTCACTGTGAGTCTGATTATGTTCAATAAGAGGCCGAATTCGACGGAGCAATTCGTCAAACACTTTAGGAGACATTCGGAAATATTCCCGGTGTTTTTCCTCATCAATGTCTCTCATTGGCAAAAACAGAGAAAAAGATTCCCCATTTTGCTGACGAGATCTATTAGTACCACTTGTACCATCTCCGCGATTAGCGTTTTCTTCTCTGGTGCCATCTCAGCCTAATGAAAATTAATATTTCTTCGAGTGAAGATGTATGTTTCTTCGTAATAACAGATGCTGATTTTAAGATACAGGTATTCATTCATTTATTGAGTTTGCTGCCTCGACACTGACCCCTGGTGGTAAGGAGTACACACTACAGATTATAACGCACAATACGGACGCAAGTATATCAGCACAAACGTTTACAACGCAACTGTGTACGGATACGCATGCGTAGCTCACAGCAAGTGTATTTCTGCTTTCACTCTTACCCCCGGTCCTGACATATGGGCGTGACTTGGGACAGGCTGGGACACTGGATGACTGGGATACCGCTGAGGTGTGCTGGGGTACCGACTGTCAGGCCAGACTGCATAGCGGGGGTCTAGTGGGACGTGATAATGGTTGTCAGGCAGCCCCGGGTGGTATCTGGAATCAGGCTTCCAACTGTCCGGCTGTGTGGACTCCACAGCTGTGTGGGTAGAGCGTCCTGGAGAGGACTGAACATCTGTGGTGGTCTGAGTTGCTGCCAGGTCATTGTCCTGCATAGCAGGATAGATCAATAGTGAGATTAGCACAGTGTCACAAGGACATCAGAGATGGCACCGAATATTACTCACCTGGTATCTGTAGATTGGCCTGTACTCGCCCAGCTGGAAGTAGACGAGGGAGTTTTGGAGGTTAGACAGAGGTCTGGTCAAGTATTCAAATCATAAAACAGTATTAAATGATATTGGGTCTGTGCACTGCAGACTGAGAGAGTCTCACTGTATGGAGTATGCACAACAGTGAGGTAGAGCCATAAATCCACATTGTCCAGATAGGAAAATGTCCTGTAATTCCCCAATTCCTGTGTGCAATCCATACATCTTAATTCATGGAATGGAACAGAAGCTTTTTTCATGTTCTACCATGACTTGGCGGAAGCCAGCCCCAACTCGAACATAGAGGTCAGTCTGATCCATAAGGTATACAAGTGTTCCCTCTGGACGCTGCTGTGCAGATGATACCATTGCATCATATGACCTCATCACAGTCACCTGTGGTGTCAACAAAAGGATTCCAAAGGTCATACTAATCAGATTCACACAGCATAAAAATACATTACAGTACATCTTAAAATTTAAACCATATACAATAACTAGTATTCCCCTTCATCAAATACTGCCAGTCAGCACTTGTAATGGACTCGGGAGGTTCTGGCACGGGGGCAAGGCATCGTGCAGGCGGGGAAAGGAGGTGACGATCCGCTGGCGACTCACAGGACGAACAGGGTTTATTAACAGAACTGAAAACACTGGGAACACTACTAAACAAACAAACAGACCACAAGGGGTCAAAAAGCAAAATAGGGAAAAACAAAGACTAACTACAAATGGGTCAGGGCAATAAGCAGCGAAAAGGCAGGCAAAGTACAAATAATACAACACAGGGTAACTTTTAAGACTCTGAAACACCTAATGAGATAACAAGACATCCAACAATGACACACTGGGGAACTGAACTAAGGCAGGAACTTAAATACAGAGGGGTAACAAGAATAATGCAGGATACGTGAAAACAATTAAGAGCTGGGAAAACAGGCAACAGGTGAATCTAACTAAACTAAACCATGAAACTCAAACTAGGAAATAGAATCTATCACAAGGGGAATAACAAAGACAGGTAAAACACAACCACAGACACAAAGCAAAAAAACAAACACCAAATCACAAAACACAGGAACTAGAAAAACTGATACAAATGAAACACTAGGAAACAAAATCTACAAAAAACAGTGGAGGCAGGACTTGAACACACAACAGAGGAGGGAGTGGCCACACACTCAGCTCACTGAGCCATGCAGCAGTCTAGGGAACAGGGGAAACACAAAGGACTTTGACAACGGGGAGGACAGGATGGCCAGCGACACCTGCTGGCCAAACAGGGAGAAGACACTATAGACTTGGACAGACGGGTGCTGACCCTGACAGCACTCACCACAGAGGGTACTCCAGGACGTCCAGGGGGACCAGGGGGGCCTGGGGGCCCAGGCTGCCCTAGGATATTGAAAACACAGAAGGAGCAGCCAAACTTAAACTTTCTGCCACAGCTCTTGGTTTGTGGGTTTAAATCTCACCCTAACTCTGCATATGCAATAAGCGGTTAGAAGATGTATAGATGGATGAATGGATGCTATAAATATATATACATATGAAATATAGAGTATGTGTGTATCGTGTGTGTGCGTGTGTGTGTGCGTAAATGTATGCATGCGTGTACACCCACATGTCTGTCTAGCGGTTATGTACATATTATATTGTGGGGACATTTGGTCCCCACAATGTGACAAGAACCTGTTATTAAGATGTTTTGGGGACTGAATTTAATGGTTAAAGTTAGGGCCGGGTAGGGGTTAAAGTTGTCATTGTTGGGATTAGGGTTTTCCTATTGTAATAAATGGGCGGCCCCCACAATGATATGAATATATACAGTGTGTGTGTGTGTGTGTGTGTGGTCCAGGTATACCTTACCTTGTGGGGACCAAATGTCCCCACAATGTGATGATTTCCCGTTTCTTGGTCCCCATATGGGAAAAATGCAAAAACTCTTGTATTTTGTTTGGTTACTTATGGTTATGGTTAGGGCTGGGTAGGGGTTAAGGTTGTCATAGTTAGCATTAGCATTTTTCCCATAGAAATGAATGAGCTGTCCCCAAAAAGATATGATTACACGACTCTGTGTGCGTGCGTGAGTGTGTGTGTGTTTGTGTGCGTGCGTGCGTGTGTATTTGGATAACTGGCTTCTGAAAAACAAATTCTTTGGGCCAAATAAATGACTCACCATGTATAGGTCTGTAAGCCCCTGGCAATGACAGGGATCCTGGTGGTCCGGGGGGACCTGGAGGCCCAGGATATCCAGGTGGCCCATTATGGCCGATTCCAGGTGCCCCTGGTGGACCCTCAGGACCAGGGGGCCCTCTGATAGATTCTCCTTCTGGCCCCTTTCAAACAATAAAAATGATGCAGAACTCAGGGCCTGGAGCCGGTTGCACAAAGCACTTTAATTCTTCCCTTTAGTGTAACACTTAAGGTTTAACTTAGTAGAACTTAATAGGTCCTTAGTAGAGTGATTTATTTAAGGGTGTTACAAAGATCAAAGAATACTTTAAAATGTTTTCTTAGTTAAGGAAAAACCTTAAGGGATTTACTGTGTTGAACGACTTTATTTACAGCAGTAAAATTTTACATGTTCCACGGAGGCCGTTTGTTTACTTGGACTTGCACCTGCTTGTGTTACTTATCACCTCACAGTTGGCCAATAGTAAAAAAAAAAAACAAAAAAATGGAAGAAAAGAAGACAATAAAACCAAATTAAGAACATAAGAAAGAACATAAATTTACAAATGAAAAGAGGCCATTCTGCCTATCAAGCTTCTTTGGGGAGAACTCAACTAATAGTTCAGAGTTCTTAAAATCTTATCTAGCTCTGATTTAAAGGAACCCAAGGTTTTAGCTTGCACTACACTAATAGGAAGACTATTCCATACTCTAACTACGCTGTGTAAATATTTGCTTTTTCAAATCAATTTTAAAATGTTCTCCCGCTAATTTCCACCTATGGCCACGAGTTCTTGTATTCAAACTAATATTGAAGTAGGTACTTGTAACAGCACAATATTCTAGGTGGGGTATTACCAAGGAATTGTAAAATCTTAGCATCACTTCCTTTGACTTAAACTCCACACACCTAGAGATGTAACCAAGCATCCTATTGGCCTTTTTAATTGCTTCCCCACACTGGTGAGAGTGGCACATGGAAGTATCAGCATACACACCGAGGTATTTCTCATAATCCGCCACCTTTATTTCAGTGGAACCCATAAAAGATCTCTACTTTGAGAGGTCACGTGACCCGGAGCAAGACGCTTAAAGGTTTGCTCCGCTCAGGGCATTAGCCAAACTTGAAGTTTTCTCCGAATTGCTTTTTGCATTATCACTTAAAACTTGTTAGTAATATGTCTAGTTCACAAAGATTTTCCACTTTTCTCATCAACCCGCTCTCAATCTGGGAAGAAAAGAACAACGCCGCAAGTGGTTAATGAGAGCCAAGCTACCGAGGCTAATTCAGCGCAGACATCAGAAGATCATTTGTGACTCTTATGAGTGCAGTTTCTGTGCTGTGAGTTGACCGGAAACCAGACTGGAATTTTTCATAGAGGTTGTTAAGTTTTAGGTGGTTCTGCAGCTGAATGGCAACTACTTTCTCAAGCACTTTGGATATGAAGGGGAGATTGGAGATAGGCCTATAATTGGAAAGGACTTCTGGGTCGAGTTTGTGTTTTTTGAGAAGTGGTCTTATAATGGCTTTCTTTAAGACAGAAGGGATGTGACCAGTTTGAAGAGAGTGATTTATAACAGAGGTGATAAGGGGACTTAAGACAGTGATATGGGTCTGCACCAGGGAGGTTGGAAAAAGGTCTAAGGCACATCATCTTCCTGATGATGTGCTGTACCTCTTCTGATGAAGCCAGAGAAAAGCAGTTTAGGGGCTGAGAGATACCACATGTTGAGGGAACGGTTTAGATCTGAGGAGCGGAAAGGGCAGAGCGAATGTGTGTAATCTTGGAAGTGAAATAATCCATGAAATGATTGCACTGCTCTGCTGTGGTGCCAGTAAGTGGGAGGAGGGGTTTTGGTTTGAGAAGATGGTTAACAGTGGAGAAAAGCGGTTTGGAATTTCTGATGGCATTAGAGAAAAATTGCGACCTTGCCTCTATAAGACTTTGAATATTTCTGTTGGTGCTCCCGGTAGGCTTGCTTGTGAACAATAAGGCCAGATGTTTTATAGCGCCGCTCAAGGACCTTCCCTGCTGTCTTCATTTTCCGAAGCCCATCTGTGAACCAGGGCACTGTGCGTGAGAAGGTCATAGCTCTGGTTTTAACAGGGGCATGGTGGTCCAGGAGGCTACTCAGATGGCTGTTGTAGTAGTCCACTGCTAAAATTGCACTGAGATATACCAAACCGTAGTATAGCCAAACAGTATTATGTGGGGTGCTCCGCTAATCGAATTTAAGAAACATAAAGTTTATACAGATTACTAACTTTTAGGTATCACAAAATGCATCTCATTAAAATTTAAGCCATACTACTAATCCTTTTACCAAATTATGGGCGTAAATTAATGTCCGTATAGTACCGAAAAGCTGGTGTCCGGCCAAATGCTTCGTCTGTCATCTGACCAGGGTGGTGATTATTGCGCATGCGCGATATAATATCGATATAATATCGCCCAGCCCTAACTAATCTGTTACATGGGTTAAAAAAAGGCAAAAGGTTATTTAAAAACTTGCCATAAATGTATCCTTAAAAAATCGTCGTTATTTGGCTTGGCTTTACTTGACTTGACTGGAGAAGCAGCAAACAAACACCAGCATCGTCCTCCGCATCGAGCAGAGTATTAATATTATTAATATTTCCAAATAGTAGTGGTGCTGTGTGAAGTGTGGCGAATAAGGTGAAAACCGCATTGATGGTATCAGTAAAATAAACTTAGGAAAATCTGTAGCACTACCTTTGAATCTTCCCCAAGATAGATTTACACATTTTCCTTTTCGTAAAGGAAAGAGGCATCTTTGTTACCCCTTTGTTACCCCTGACCTTGACAGTGTTCCCACTGTTAATATGTAGTTGACACAGATATCAGTCCTTTTCCCAATGGAAAAATTGACGTACCATCTAAACTACAAATTGGACAGATTCTGGAGACTCTGGAGCCCTGTATACTCTTATCTACAAGATCCTGCAAAATGATATTATTTTGAGTGTGTTTTTGTTGGCTTGTTGGCAGGGGCGTCGTAGTGGGGGGAAAAAGGGGACTGAGTTACCAGGGCCCCATGTGGGGGAGGGCCCCTAAGGAATCTGGAATTTTATTTTCCTTTAAATATTAATATTATTCAAAGATCACAATAAATGTT
>JAODJU010000001.1:53423128-53452887 GCA_026776725.1 Gnathonemus echidnorhynchus | reverse complement strand
GTGCATAGGGCCCAAAATTATACCTTGGTGTTGTCTGCAAATTTGACCAGTTTACTGTACATATTGGTGTCAATATCATTAATGTAAATTAGGCTGTTATTTGAATCCACCATTTTCACTTGGATTATAGCTTCCATTATTTTTCTAGTTATGCAAGTTAAACTAATTGGCCTATAGTTTGGTGGATTACTTCTATCCCCTTTTTTCAATATGGCTGTTATATTAGCATGCTTCCAATCAGAAGGAACCACACCAGCAGATAAGGATTTCTAAACTAGTGAAGTTAAAGGTCAGCAAACAATATCCCTCATCTCTTTTAAAATTATAATTAAGATGCCATCAGGGCCCTGCAATTGATTAATTTTGAGCTTAGTTAGGCTTTATAGCACATCAGCCTCAGTTATACATATATTGGTCAAAGACAACACTGGATTAGTATTAAGAGTTTGTAAGTTACTCGTGTCCACTACAATGAATACCTGTGTAAAACAACCATTAAAGTCATTTACTATATCAATTTCATTTTCAATTATAAGACCCTTACTATCCTGCAGATTAGTGATTTCAGCTTTTAGAGCTATTTTGGAGATAAAATATTGGAAGAAACTTTTAATGTCATTCTTAGCCTCCAGTGCAGTCTTCCTTTCAACATTCCTCTTAGCAAGTCTAATGTTATTTTTTAACTGAACCTGTAGACTTAGATACTCCTGCTTTATTCCAAAATCATTGGTTATTTTCCATTTGTGGAACAGAGCCATTTTCCTCTTGACTTTATTCTTAGTTTCTGTAGTAAACCACTTTGGTTGCAGTTTCCTAGATTTAGTTTTGCTAGAAACAGGTATGAAGTTCTCTTGCACTTGCAATAATGTGCTTTTAAAAAATTCCCAGAGCCAGATACTATGTCGCACCGTACCCCAAGTAGATTAAAATTACCCATAACTACTACATCATTTTATTACACATAATCCTGATTTGGTTGCATAACATTCTGCATTAGGTGCTCTACAACAAACACTTATAATTGGGCCACTTGAGTTTTTATTATCTAGTTTTACCCATACAGCTTCTGTACTTTTATTTTTATCAATGAGCTCCCTTGCCTGCAAGTTTTCTTTTACGTATACCGCAATAACTACCTCCCTCTAGCCTATCTGCTCTATACGGAACAACGTGTAACCATTAATATTATATTCTTCTCCCTCATTGTCACTCAATCACGTTTCTGTTACTCCTATGTCGTAAGTGTCTAATGAAATAAAAGCCTCTAAATCAAGAACTTTGTTTCTAATACTCCTAGCATTTAAGTACAGACAACAAATGGTAGGCCTTTTACAGTGCCCACTTTTAATTTTCGGGCCCTTAATCTGGAAACCCCTGAAAGCGGTCTGACACAGACACTTCAGGTGATATCGCCTCCGTAAACTGTGTATGCCCTTTCTTACATCTATGACCTACGGTCACCCAGCTCTCTTGACTTCTCTGCCTTTCATTCTCCCTCCTCCCTGCTTGTGACGTACACACTGTCTCCCTAAAAGGCATATTTACTATTTCCTCTAACTCTGTATTGTGTCGTATGAGAGCTAGTTGCTCCTCAAGGTCACAAACCTTGACCATGAGTGAGTCCACTAACTTACATCGCTCGCAAATGAAGTCCAACTGGATGCAAATGTCCTTGCAAACACCTTGCAAACAGGCCTCATAATGAACTAACTCACTATGACTCCGTCCCTTACTCCCAGCCAAACAGCATATTTATCTTAACTGAACTTTAACTGAACTTTTAAAATAACCAAAGTAACTCTTACTTACCAGAGAATAACTTCCTACTGAACCACATATAACTAAAATAAAGCAATGTTGCTGTAGGAAGGTCGAAAAACCACAAAAAACCCTCTCACAGCAGGCCTGGAAAATGTCCTCCCATCTCCGACTGGCGACCAAGCAAAGCTCAGGAGCAAATACCCTTTTCCGATGCTAATAACATTATCGATGTTAGATAATATTATCCCGCGGGTTACGCGGACAGAAATGCTGCTCACGCGACACAGCTGCACCCCAATCACTGTCGATTACACTCATGCTGTTTATTAACAAAGGACAGACAAGCACTCACGCCGACCAAAAAAAAAAAAAAAAACAAATAAAATATGAAAACAGCCACTCACGTAAACTGTACTAGCACACAAACACTCAAATATACTTCCAAACAATCCCAATCAATCACTGCAACACGCACACAAAACAAGAGTACATTGTGTCTACACCACTCTCTCTCTCAGTGCAGCAATCCCAGCAGCTTCTGATTGGTCAGAGGTCATTATACTTCTGGAGGAATACAATAAAAGAAAGCAAAAAATACAACACTTGTCTTTTCTGGCCAAAGAAAAACCTAACTAATTACAGGACGGAATCCAGCAAAACTGGATATGACACTTCCATGCATACTGTGGCTCAATATGGTGGTCCTTACTGGTGGCCCGGGGATTCCCGGAGGTCCTGGTGGCCCCTGGACCCCACCTGGCTCTCCCTTTTCTCCCTTGGAGCCCATGTCTCCTTTGTCTCCTTTAAGATGACTCTGTGCAGAAAGACATCCATGTGCCATAAGACAGATCTAAACCCAACCTCACTCACTAATAGGGGCATAATTTACCTGAATTGTGTAGTAGTCAACACCTGGGGATATGGAAGAAAAAAACCCTTTAACTCAGTACAATGGTAAGGAAGTGGACAGACAGTGTAAGGATGGGGAGGTGTAGACACCTGGAAACAGGACAAGCTTTTCATAGCAGCCTTAATGAGGTTTTGCTACCATCATTGAGGGTCGTGCTAACTTCATTAGGATAAAGTCTGTCATAGGTGCTGCAGGTGAACATAAGCCCCATGCTATTAGGGGACACTTACTCACTTATTAAGTGGCACACTTACTACCTACTGGTACACCAAAGATGACATGTGGTTTACCTGGTGTTCCAGAAACACCTGGAGGTCCACGATCTCCCTTCTCCCCTTTAAGCTCTAGCAAAGGGGAATAAAACACCAAATAAGAAACACTGCTCTACACATGTACCACAGCCGCAGAGGTTCTAAGCTGAGAATGATGAATATAGCTGATGTATGGCCAAATATACATCAGCCTTGCTGTGGCAATACAGATTCTTATTTCATCATCTACAGTATCTCTAGCAGATCTGCAGCTGTCTGTCAGTCAATTCCCTAGTTTGAGAGTGAAGAGTAAAGTGCAGAGACTGATCATACTGTACCTCGCCATATCGGATGCAGTCGTGAGGCACCGTCATCCTGGCGTGACAGAAAAAGAACAAATCAATGAAGGATAACCAGGCTTACTAGCTACTGGCACATGATTTTATTGTCGGCCCCAAAAAGACCTCATTAACTGAGCTAAATGTATCACCAAAGTTATAGATGCATTCACAAAAAATAACATCAATTTTCAAAATTAAATCGTACATTAACAGTACAAATGTACTATAATTGTAATATACATACATAAAATTCAGACTTTGGACAATTATATATAATTATCATCAATTATTAATGAAAACACAATTTTAAGAGGAATAAATAAACAAAAAGGACAAAGTAATATGTCAGGTCATGTATCAGTGCAGGTAGTTCAATGTGTTCCTAGTATAAATCAAGTCTTGGTAGGCTTCACCCACTCCCAGTATAGTGAGACATCACCCAACTCACATCTATTCTGCTTGGGGAGAGCAGGGGTCCAGGGGGGCCGGGGGGGCCAGGAGGGCCAGGACGCCCAGGGGGACCCTAAAATCAATAAATATTTTAAAGTACAATGAATATTTATGACAAATGATTAGCCATTGTTATGATACTGAGGTAATTAGTCGCCATGATTAATTTTCTTCATCATCATCATTAGAAGTCAGACAGTGGAGACTTGAAATACACAATAAATTTTGCTCATTTAAACAGCAGGTAACGTGCTACAGGGACCATACAAAGGGCCCACGTGGAGCACAGCCGAAAAAAGACAGCCCTTCGAGTCTGTGACCCCTCTGTCATTAATGCAAGTGTCCTTTATGAACATCACACTTACAGGGTTACCATATTTGGCGCCACTGGCCGGCTCTCCTTTTTCTCCTTTTGAGCCATTCACTCCTGGACGACCCTGGAATCCACAGGAAGGGTTAGAGGAAGATAATGTGCTAAGTGTTAGTGTTAGAGGAAGACTGTATGCTAAGGGTTAGAGTTACAGGAAGATTGTGTGCTCAGTGTTAGGGTTACAGGAACACGGTGCACTAAGTGTTAGGGTCAGAGGGAGGCAGTGTGCTAAGGGCAAGGGGGAAGACATTGTGCTAAGGGTTAGGGTTAGAGGAAGACTGTGAACTAAGAGGGTACAAATATTCAAATACTCACTGCTCGTCCTGGCATCCCAAGTTCACCCTTGGAGCCCCGCAGCCCCTAAAGAAATGTTAATCAAATAACGATAAGATAGTGAACACTCACACACATCCTGTAGTCTGCAATCCAATCCGACCAGCCAGGATACATTTGGATGTTTCACTGAAGCATAGACTTTGAGGGCAAAACAACAGAGTTCAGGAGACACATTCAGTTCCATCACTGCTACAAGTTCACCACATCATATCCTGTCTTTATTGGAGAGGTTCCCAGCAGGTAGAGTACATAAATAATTTAGTCTTCATTCTCTGGGGATTTTGTGCTGAATTGTGGACTCTTTGCAGGTCTTAAATATATTTCATGCGTCAGATTTTGATGTTCAAGGATGAAATGTTTCTTACAGGAGGTCCAGCTGGTCCCATAGGTCCAAGAGGTCCAGGGTCACCCTGCCAAAAGTAAAGATCTCAATGAGATCTGGTGTAAACATCATGTGTGATTAGTGAAAGCGATGCTGTCACCTTTTGTCCCATCAGTGCCTCCAAGTTCATGGGTTTGCCATCAGGTCCAATAGTCAGGCCTGGGATTCCTTTCTCTCCCTGGATAGAGGGGGGATTAAACATCCACTTACTGAAACTGTTAAATTCTACGTGACATATTCTGCCACAATGACTTTTTATAAGATGCTCCAGAGGACAACAGCTAAAGAAATAAGTGCATTGTGGTATTATGGAGCTGCAGTCCACAGAACACTATGCAAATCTTCACGCCCCAGCATCTCCAACCTTTATAGAAATTCCTGGAGGTCCGGGTTCTCCTTGGTTCCCCTTAGGTCCCATAGGTCCCTGTCAAGGACAAACCAAGTGTTACCGGACCTTCTAAATGCCATATGGACAGATTTACAACAGGCATATGTGAACAGTGATAAAATTCTATCGCTGCATTGGTATATATTTTTTTGTTTTAATGACATCCCCTTCAGCAGACAGCAGTCAACACCTACAGGGAATCCTGCTTGACCAGGAAGACCAAGTACACCCTGAAAAATCAGACATTACAAATTAGTCTGTTATATTTAATTAAAAAGTTCAATATGTGAAAACTGATTTACTGTAGGTAGGGAGAGATAGGACATCTTATAATGTGACACATTTCTGGAGAAGAGCTTTGGGGTCACACTTACGTTGTCCGAGACTTGATATATTATCTGCCCTGGGGGGCCAGGAACACCAGGTGGCCCTGGGATACCTTTGCCATCTTGACCTGGCACACCCTACAGGAATAAGTTACTTACAGCCAGAAAAACCATCACAGGGCCAAGAGAAACCTGAAGTATTACACCGACGTGGTGAAAATTAAGGAAATACACTCACTCTTTCTCCCTTGTCACCTTTTGTACCTTTTGGTCCCTGTGGATCAGGAGATTAAGTTAAAAAAATTATTACAATGTGGTACAAGAGCTTTCCATTAACCTAAACTTTAGTTCAAGAATCAAGACTTTATTGGTCAGGTGCAGCAGATGCATTGGAATGCTTACTCGTTCAGCATCAGTCAATTACAAAAGACTTAAAAAGAGAATTTTTTATGCATTAGAATTTCCCCCAGAGATCAATAAAGTTTATCCTATTTTAAGCAATACAAGACAAACTGCAAAACTAGATACAATACAATACAAGTGCAAAACTAGATATTACGCAATCAGTGCATAATAAAGTGCAGGCCGTCTGCCTTATGCTGGGGAAGCGTGTGGCTTAACCATCTGTATCAGTGATTAGAAGGCCACCAGTTCAAATCCCAAGTCTACTATAGTGTTTTCACTACTGGAACCCTGATCAAGACCCTTAACTCCCAACTGCTCCAACAACCATCTAACTATGATTTCTCTCAAAAATATATGTCACCATAACTAAATAAATGTAACCATTTCTTCATGGGATAACCTTACACATGCTACATGAATGTTACCATAGAATGTTTTATTATTAGAAATAATAATAAATAGTAAATTAAGCAGTATTACCATGGTAACGTTTGGCAGTGAAATCCACACACAGCTGTTTGAGGACAGTGTGACAGCCCTAAATTAGGATCAGCTAATGTTGGGGAAGGACATCTCAGCAGCCTTTAGAACTCACCGGAGGTCCGGGGAATCCACCCAGTCCAGGCTGGCCTTCCTTTCCAGGGAGACCCTCACTGCCCTTCTCCCCTGGGAGGCCGGGGCTGCCCTGTGGGAAGGTAGACCTGCCATCACACTATAGTGCTGCCTAGTTATGTATTATCACAAGGAATATAGCACATTCACAGGGAGTGAGTGACTCCTACAGGCGGGTCTCACCGGTACACCAGGACTTCCAGGAAGACCCTGAAAACAAACCACCAAAGCAAATTGTAAGAACCCAACTTCCAGGAACACAGGGCTTCACAGGGCTGTGCTGAGCAGGTGACACCCACCTTCCGGCCTGGTGGGCCTCTGGGGCCTAAATTTCCCGATGTCCCATCCATGCCGGAACCATCCATGTGGTCCTAGACAAAGGGAAGCATTAGTAAGAGCATAACGGAATTCCCAAGCAGACTGCAAGCACACTTCACATTCATTGCTGGACATTCATCTCCTTCTCTTTTTTCTGCACATCTACTTATCTCTGAAGTGAAGAAGTAGAATGCGCAGCTCTCTAACAACTACGTGACCAGCTGTCCTTGTGGAGACAGTCATCCAGTATATTGCAAAATCATACTCACAACATTTCCATTGTAATCTGGTCCTGGAGGGCCAGGCAGTCCTGGTGGACCAGGAGCTCCCATTTTTCCAGGACGTCCATCTTCTCCTGGCCTACCTGGTGGACCAGGTGCACCCTGGGAACCCTGGGAGAAGATGGGAGGAATGACAGAATGAATGTGTATCATACACAGACACTAAAACCAATGATAGCATATTAGGTTTCAGCAGATTACACCTAAATACTGCACACCCAGCCACCCAGCGTGCCCTATGGGGGACCAACTGGGAAAGCAAGGTAGGAGGTCTGAGAAAGCTTTGAAGAGGAATGAGGAGGAGGCAGAATGCAAGAAGATCCACCAAGTGGTGACACTGATACCTGGGAGCTTCAGACCAGGCCCTGAACTTTAACCGTTCACATCATCCATCAGTGCAAAAGAGCTGCTATTCAAATTGACAATATATCCATAATAAAACTTTTATATACTTTGATTGAATTTGATGTATTCCAGCTCTCCGTTCACATTTGACATCGAATTTTGTTTCTGAATGCTCTGCTTTAGAGTGACTCACATGATCATTTTGGTATCTAGGTAAGAGTTCATGCACCAGAGACTGGGAGGATGCTCTACACACAGCAAGGCCCCTTAGTGGATATCACATCTTCCCACCAAACTGTTACCTTCTGCCCAACTGCCCCAGGGAGGCCCCGGTCCCCTGCATCCCCCTGCAGAATGAGAAAGGGAGCTTTGACCGGACAGAATAGCCCTTTGCCATCTCTAAATGTCTAGATCTTCTGATGGAATACATGGACAGCCAGTGAATGCTAATTCAGGTTCAGCTCATGAAATACATTTTCTTTTCTTTTCAAGTAAAGCTGGGGGACAGCTGTCACCTTTTCTCCTCTGGGTCCCGGGGCTCCTGAACGACCATCTCTGCCAGGGGGACCCTGAAACAAAAAACGTTTAATTAGAGAAGAAAAACCAAACCAAAGACCAAAACATGACAAAGTACACAAATGCACATTCACAGACATACATACACACAGGCATGTGCATCCATAGGCATGCACATATGCAGGCATCAGTGGCAGCTGGTGGTCCTTCAAACAGGGAAAGCACATTTCAGGCCTAACAAAATCTGTCAGCTAGCTGGCTGGCTAGTCCCCCCCCTTCACGACCTAGTTCGAAATAAATGAAAGAACTTTACTAACCTACTTATGAACAAACCTTAATAACAAAACAAGGAGCAAACTCAAGAATACTATATTTATGTTTTGTATTTACAGTAGGACATGTACAAATGACAATCGAAAGATGAAAAGACTTAATTTGTCCAAAATCCGCATAGGGTTGAACTTGAAATGTTCCAATGCTGAAGTATAATTTCAAAACACTGTCAATCAAAAAGAGGTCCAGCCACTTTGACAGTTCCCCCAATCATCACAGCCTGCCCACTGCCCCATTTACTCCCAGAGATGCTGAGCTTCCCAATAAATTAAATTTTGAAGCATTTGTTCAATGAATGTCTATTTTTGCTGCACTGAAACAGAAGTGCCATTGAAGTCCAGCAAAGCTGCACTTCAACAGGTTTTACTGGGTCGTGCTGCCATGGGAATGTAATGTCAGAGAGAAAAAAAAATCACGTTGGACGCCCTGTGAGAAATTATTGCTGATTCTGAACAAACTAGCCATAGTTGACCATGTTCTAGCATGCCTTTTGTAATAGCATTGTAAATACAACAGTAAATATTTGACTAAAGTTTTCATTACATTTTTGAGGAGGCGGAGCTTTCCTTGTAGTCTTAGGGCAGTCGCCACTGGCAGGCATGCACATATACAGGTATGGACATTCACAGGCATGCACATATACAGGTATGGACATTCACAGGCATGCACCAGCATACACATGTACAGGCATGCACATTCACAGACATGCACATGCACCCATGACTACTGGCCTTTCATGAACCCCTGTTGCAAGCACCTGCAAGCCAAGGGTGCTGTCCTTTTCTAGGGAAACTGTGGGTCCAAATAAAGGTATTCCATGTGGCCCCACAGGAGTGGGGGGTCCTGGGGGCCCTGGTGGACCAGGAGGGCCTGGTGGACCCTAGAAACAACAGACCCAAAAAATGGTTTTGCACTTTATAGAGGTATGATGGGACAAGGGCTGACTATGAGACAAAACTATACTCCTGTTTCATGGTATACAAATCTGTGCAAATACTGTGTTCTGTCCAATATTGGTTTAGATAAGCCAGAAAATGAAGTGCTGGTTATTCTAGAGTGTGCAACACAGGCTCACTTGTGACACCTATGACCCTTGTAAGGTCATAGAAAGGGAGGCCTGGGCCACAGTCAGTTTGAGAGGCTCTTTATGCAGTTTGCAGACTTACACGCAAACTCTCCAGATCGAGAAGTCCAGAGCCCTCCATGTCTGCAAATGTCTTAAAATTGAAAACATTCATCAATAACACACACTGTCACACATGACACATCACGTCAATAATTTATGTCAAATAAAAGCTATAAACACATGTGTTACACCATGCTCACAGGTATATATTTAGCAGGGAAGCTTTGCTTATGTAACTCAGCTTACTTCCAGCATCCCTATAGAGGCTGAGCACAGGAAGTCCGAAAACCACTTAGCTGGCTCACCGATTTGTCATACAGAAGCTGTCCCGGCAGTCCCGGGGGCCCCGATGGTCCTCTGGGGCCAGGCTGCCCCTCTCCTGGTTCTCCCTAAAGGTAGATGAGTGCATAAGATCACGGAGCAGCTTGATGGAGGCTTTCAACCCACACCTGAGGTATTTCAATTGCAGAAAGATTTCTCCACATAAAGCCTGACAAATACTAACATACATAAGTCTGCTTACCTTTTGACCTTTGACCCCTGGACTGCCTGGGAAGCCCTGAGGTCCCACAGGGCTCTGGAGGAAACACACATGGAAGAGGGTTTCTGTGACATCATTTTTCAGTTCAATTAAATTTTATTTGTATAGCACATTTTCACAACATTATATTGTCTCAAAAAAAATACTCCCCAGAAGGGAAAAACTTTGGGAAAAATCAGTTTCAATGGGGAAGCCCATCCTCTAGGAGCCGGCAGAAGTCATCAGATGAACAAGACGGCAAAGTCCTAATTTACACAGTCTGAATTTTAAGATTCAAGTCTAAATGTGGAGGGCAGATAGGTGATAGCAGGCTGGATTAACAGAGGCACAGCAGTAGGGCAGGCCAGAAGGACATCACAGGTAGTAGAGGCATCACAGGCAGCTGGGTAGGCAGAATATCCTGATTTTTTGGGGGGTCTCCAAGCAGCACACCCCATGAATGGTGGGGGCAGGGGTGGTTCTAGGGTGTGGCCAGGGAAGGCCAGTGCCCTCGTGACAACTTACAGCCCCCCCCCCCGTGGTCCCTCTAAATACATATGCTACTTGGGTCTGAAATAAATGTATTATTATTATTGCTATTATATGCATTGAGGCAGCAACAGAGTACCTTAAAGCTAGCAAGAATAAGCAAGATTAATGAACCGGAAGTACCTCCATTATCATGGTTATTGTCAGGATCGCGTGTGGGGAAGCAGGAGCAGGGAGACAGAGAGTAGGGAACTAGGGGTTTATTCAAGAAAACAGCAGTACGAGGAACAAGACTTCAATGACAGACCTAGGGAAACGTACTCAAACATGGATTGAAATACACAGGACTAATTTGAAATAACACGAAACAGCTGGTAAATGTGGGGAATCCACACGAGGTTAACGAGGGAGCATAGCGCACAGGAGGACTGGACGAGCAGGGCATGACAGTTATTACAAAGTATTTTTCAAAGTAAGAACTTCTACGCTCTGCAATATCAATGTGATTTGCAGCTTTGTGAGATTATATCCAGATTTTGCTGTGTTTATCATAGTGAAAGCAAATTCCTTTCAGTCTCATTGGTGGATAGAAGATAAAAATAATATCATATATTTTTACATATTTATATCAGTTATAAAATTTGCTTATTCATTTATCCATGAAAATAACTTACCTAATAAATACTGTATATTTCATCTTTAATTGTAAATTATATCTGAAGCTGGGACATTCCTTCAGATTTGTGTAACGCATATACATTTGACCTCTGTAAAATCAGGTCAAATTTCGAGTTGGGGGGACTATATTACAAACCCAGCAAACTTTTTGATGACACTTATTTGATATATCTCATACTTGTTTCTATTCCAGGAGAGTTGCTCTAATGTATTTCGGTATGTTTGAAGCTGAATTCTTTAGATCGGGTCTAATTTCACACTGGAGGGGACTATGTCTGAAAACTTTTTGCTGACACTTATTTAATATAAGTGGCACTTGTTGCTATTCAAGGAGAGTTAGTACAATGTACTTAGCCAGGATTGAAGCTGGCACAATCCTTTAGATTTCTGTTATGTATTTGACCTATGCAAAATCAGGCGTAAATTCACCTTGGGGGGGAACTATGTATAATATCCAGCAAACTTCTTGGTGACGCTTGTTTGATATATTTGATACTTGTTTCCATTCAAGCACAGTTACTAGAATGCATTTGAGGAGGACTGAAGCTGGCTCAAAACATCAGATTTGTATTATGCATATATATTTGACCTTTGTGAAATGTTTAAAACCTATGTGAAATCAGGCTTAATTTCACGCTGGGGGAATATGTTTAAAACTTTAAAAAAACTTTTAAATAAGTCTTATTGCTGACTCATATATCTGGGACATATTTCTATTCAAGTGGAGTTCCTAGAATATTTTCATGTAGGTTTGAAGCTGGCACAATCCTTTATTTATTTTTTTGCAAGTACATTTGACCTTTGTTAAATATCATAGGCTAATTTTACCATGGGGCAGTATGTTTAAACTCTAACAAACTTTCTGCTGATGCTTATTTGAAGTATGGGTTCCCATGCAAAGCTTAAAATAATGGTTTCAGACTTTAACCGTGCACAAGGGTTAAATGCATTAATCGCATATGAAAACCGAACCTTTTCTTTCACACAATAAGCGGATATAGCAACCGGAAGTGTCCCCCTTATTCTTGCCAGCTTCACACTGCTCAGCAAGAGATTAATGGTGGGTTGTTGAATTAGTACAACATCAGCATCACCCCCGTCTTCACACGTGTGAAAATGAATAGCAATTGCATTAAAATCCATTTATAATGGACTTCAAGGGACCTGGCAAAACAGTCCGTTATATCCAAAGTCCGTTATATCTAGAGTTGCTGTATGCACAGAACACAACTATAGGACACCATTTACTCATGCCACACCTCAGCAGACACACTTGTATAGATTATTATATTGTACATGTAGTAATCCAACTTTACCTGACCAGATGCGTGATTATTAATAATCCCAACTACTTATCTGCGCTGGATATCACTGGCATGCCACGTGCCTTGTAGGCGGAGCCTGCATGTCCATTATAGCCAAACAAAACTACAGGTAAAAGCGGCCCTGGGGACAAAATTGTTTGTCCGTTATAAGCGAAATTCCGTTATATGCAAGTCCGCTATATCCAATGCTTTTTTTCTGCATGTTCTTAAAGGCGCACGGCCGGGACCAGCGGACCTCATCCATTATAGATGATATTCCGTTATAAGCAAGTCCACTATAACGGGATTTCACTGTAGTTTGCTTTGCTTTGCAAGACAGTTGGCTAGTACCAGCTAAAGTTACCCATCAATCCATGTTTAGGATTCTGGTCTCCTGTCCTCAGTCAGGAGGCTGACAGCGCAAGAGGCAGGTTATCTTAGGTGAGATCAATAGCCAATTTGATGGTAAAGGAACAAAATGAAGTGGTTTGGGAAATGAAAGCCACAAAATCAAATTTCAGCATATTATCAAAAAATCAATCCTTCCAAAGTCTTTGAACATTTGTTAAATTACAGAAAATTGCATCATTACCTATTTTTGTCTGCCATACACACAATGTAATTGGGCTTCCTCAGAATACTGACGCCCCTGTATATAACTTTGAGTTGTCAGCATAGCAATAAAACCACACCATGATTTCTAATAATGCTGCCAAGTGATAGCATATATGAAATGAACAACAACTGTTGTGAGAGTGAAGCTATTCTGAACATTATGTCTTGATTGCGAACATTAAAATATATACTTACAGGCCTGACATTTCTTCCACAGCTACCCTATAAATGAGGGAAATCATTTTAAGAAAAGTAAACTATTTTTAAATTACCATCACTTATTAAATATTACATAACACATCATATACCTGTATAACACAATTTTCATCGAGCAATACAAATTCACTCAGTTGCTGTGACTTGTCCCAGCTTTTACAAACAAACATCTTGTGAACTGAGTATTTTCTTTCCTAAAATTGGGGGGCAGGCAACACATCAATGACCTTGATAGGTAAGGGGTGGGGAGAGGTATTGCACTCACTGGCCGTCCATCCATTCCAGGAGGCCCAGCTGGACCCGGGAGACCGGGTGGTCCCGGTGGGCCCCTGGGTCCTGGTTGGACCACAGAGCTGTTCCCATGAATCTCCATAATGGGCCCTGGTGGGCCAGAGGGCCCTGGAGGACCTGGCGGCCCGGGGGGCCCGGGGTCACCCTTCAAACCTTTAATGAAGTGATTAAAGCAAATGAGCCCAACTAGAGCAAAAATGAGTCAAAGTAATGCTTAGTATCACCTTTACTGGGCTGGAAATGTTTGTGAACATAATTCATTCAATAAAAATAGCAATACTAAATTTCAATAAATGTTTCAAAATTCTTAAGTAAAATGTAGAAAAAAGGGGACCTTTTGGCAGAATGACATGACATTTTTCTTTAGTTCACTGGAGCCTTTGAATACATATGCTCAACATACACACATTTAATTCTGGCAGGTTTCATTAAAGTAAAAACGTGGAAAGGCTGAACCACCAAAGGGCAAATTATATTATTGTGTTTAAAATAAAGTCCTATACATATCTCCACTAGAGGGAGCTGACTGTTAACAATGATCCTGTGCCACACAAACGAAAGGACACTTATTAGCAGTCATCTTCATGTTCTTTTTCCTTAGAGCAGCTAAATGACCTCATGGCATATTCCATCACCACAGGGACAACCTGAGCCTAACCTCTCTCACTGAGTCTGGCCTTTTCTTCCTGACAATGTACCAGTCTCAGTGGTGGCTGCCGAATGGGATGCAGAGGTGAAGGTGTTGTCTATATGGAGAAAAAGAGAACAAAGACAGAGTAAGCAAGGCATACTTTGGCCACACATGTTTGTGTCCCTGCTCTCCTCAAAGCTCTCCAGGAACAGGAAGGAACAGCCCCTTCACCCAGGCTCTATAGTCAGGAGCCAGGCAGCTGGAGGGTCACTCCCAGTGGAGGAAATTCTTTTGTACCTTGGAGCTGGTCATGTATCCTGTGGGGTAAACCACACATGTGCTCCTTATATTTGTATCATCTATGGATGGATGAAACAATATTATGTTACACTGGAATGCATCGGAGCTGCCATTTGTCATGCACTCCCAGCCAGGCATTAAACATGCCAGCGCCGAGTTCCCTGAGCATACTGGCTCTGAGAACACTGAATACCCCAGCTCTGAGCGCCCTGAACACCCTAGCCCTAAGTGCTCTGAACATGCTGGCTCTGAGTGCGCAGAATGCATCAACACTAAAAGCACTGAGCATTCCAGCCCTGAGTGCACTGAGGAGTCCTAGAAAAGCTGGAAGCTTTCAAAAAAAATCACTAATACAAATAACCGATGAGGCTCCACAACAGAAACAAGAAGAAGGCATTTATAACATGGAGTGAAACTCTGTATGTGACCATGTCTTGTCCCTTGCTTCCAGGGGTATCAGGCACCCAGAGCATCACAAGCCATGCTCAGTACTGCAGTTAATACAATAACTGGGCTGGACTGGAATGATGTGCCTGGGGCCAGGGGCCAAACTGTGAGAAGAGCCCAGTTACAGGATTCATTCTAAATACATTAATAATAGGGAAAATGCACCAAATGAGCAAGTAGAAATGTGATGTCTCCATAACAGTAAAGCTCTCTCTCCACTAAGGAGGCAGTACCATTTCCATCTGAGCCATGTTCCCATCACCACTTCCGGATTCACCAGAGGCCTGCAATGCAAGGGAAAAATACAGCACTTAGAAGATTATATTAAAAGCAAACACAGAAGGACACCAGGGCAAAGGTAAGCCACTCACCATTTCTGAATCATCCTCATCCTCACAGTACCGCTGGGCTGCCTGTGGGTTTCCCACTAGCCTCAGGTCCTCTATCAAACCCTGGAAGCATGTTATTTTCAACCATCAGCACGCAGAGATCCCATTTGATCGTCAGCACACAGAGATCCACCTCTTGACTGACAATCAGCATGCCAAAATCCACCACATAACTGACCATAAGCATGCAAAGATACCCCAATTGGCTGACTGTTAGCACACAGAGATCCACCACTTAACCGACTGTCTGCATGCAGAGGTCCACCACTTCATCCACAGATTGTGATGCATTTTAAACTTTCTGTAAATAAATGTGAGATTTCCTATGATAATTTTCTAATTTCTAACAAACATACATATGCTTTGTATTCAATTAATGTGTTTGGTGCAGAGTGTTCCCTATCAAAGATTAGAGAGGCTCTTCCAGGACTAGCCAGTGTGATTAAATCTTCAGGGTGTCTGGATTTCCAGAGCTACCTCCCGTTTTTCTCAAAGGCACAAAGTAATCTTTCAGCCCCTCTGATGAATTCTACCCCATACCAGACTCTGCCATGATTGTTTGCAGGAATTTCCGAGCGACAGCTCACAGTATTTTCTCTGTGTCTGTCTGGACAAAATTCACAGTCCTGCCCCCCCACGACAGTCAATGGGCCCTTCTGTGGTGGCTTAATGTGGCCTTTGTGTCCCCTTGCTGCCTATCAGTGATGGGTCCACATACCATTAAATCTGTTATTTCCCCCCAGTGCCCAACCATCTCAGTAACCGATGTAAGGTAAGTACCACAAAGTTGTCAGGGTCCACCCTCCCAGCGCTTCCCACAAATATACTGGCACAGGCCTCCAACTTGATGGTACCAGGGCCACGCTTGAAGTGTCTTGTGATGGGCTCCGGATCACAGTTGACATAGAGTACAGCCTGGTTTCCAACTACAGCAAGTGCCAGGCGGGTCCATTTGTCAGGAGGCACAGACAGAGGGAAGCTGGCAGCAAGGTGGGAGGCATCAGACCCTGGCTGCGTGTAGAAAAACTGCAGCTCGCGAGCTTCCCTTTGCACAGCTGACAGCTTGAGCCCCACCAGCAGGAGGTGCTGGCCAGAATCTGTGACTGAGAAGACCACGCCTGCCTTGGGTGATGTCGGCCGAAGGTGAAGCAGCAGGGAGAAGTCGCGGTAGAAAGTGCCAGGCAGGTAAGAGCGTGCCAGATGACTCATGGACATCTTCGAGCCAAACACATAGCCAGGGCCGTACTCTGGGCTGGGGTCCCATGTGACCGCAGACGTTATTAGCTGCAGTAGGGACACACCAGTGTTACCTGTGGGGGAGTGGGGAGAGCAAGACTTCAGATGGGATGTGGAGTTTTGGGGAGTGACAGAAAACCTTAATAGATACCACTGCTATATAGATAGATACCACACCTTAAATAAAAAGTTTCTCAGAGCTAGGTGAGTATCATTTCTTTTAACACATGATCAAAATATCCTCCAGAAACAAAACCATGTCCATGATTAATCATGTGCTGGCATCTGTATGAAACTGCAGATTTCGTTCACCAGCCAATTATGTCCAGGAGTTTATGCATTTCTGCACATCAGGCCACACGCTTCTCCAGCTGTTAGAGGCTCACGGCTCACTGTAACTGACACCCATGTGAACCAGAGCTGCGTAGCAGTAATGTATATTTTGAAAAGAGCCATCCACGCTCTGATGCCATTTGGCTGAGCTGCTCTTATCTAGCCCCCTCGTGCCCACTGCCAACTCTCTGCACTTGCAGTTTCCACCACAGCACCCAGGGCCAATTGATGTTCATCACACACTCCCACAGGAATGGCCATTTTGTTGCATCGCCAGACACTGCTGCTCTGTTCAATATACCCTGCCATTGCCAGTCTAACATATTTGATGTCACAACCTGTGAAAATCCCCTCCACTCTACTCAGAAATGCAGCCATGAGCCCATACAATATCATGAAAAGCAGCAAGGCACTTTCATTCTACACAGTCTCAACAGTGTCAGGATGTCAAACTCAGTGTAGATGCAGTGCAGCATACCTGACTATGCTCCCTTGAGATCTAACAATATGGGAAAATGTATTTTTGGTCAAGATCCAGAAGTCCAATTCTAGCAGTTAGGTGGGAAAGTGACAGTTGACTTGGAGATAGTATCAGTCTTCTGACACAGCTGTGCCATTATCCATGGGAAAGAGCAACATCTGGAGGAATCCAGATGTACTCTGTAGATGTTGGGTCCCCAAGGCAATCCTCGCTCACTTATCAACCAAAAATGGTCTCTAAGACCATATGACGAATCTCTAGTCTCTACTGGAGCTTACTGAATCTCCACCGGACACTTTAAGCATACATCCTTACCCAGGAGCTGACATTTACCTTTGTTTGTATAAACAACAAAATATTTTAGCTGTGAAAATGGCATTGAGTCCACCTTGTAGGGAAGCAAATTTGTGAACTTATGTTGTTATGCCTTTGATCACCTACTTGTGTGTCCTTTCTGTACTTCTGAAGTACTTTAGCATTTGGCTCTTTGGTCCACATTTTCACTGGTGACACTATTTTTAAGGTTCAGTCAGTTCAAATTGAGTTTTTCCACTAACGAACATACAGATCACGTCCTTGGGGTGGTTATATAAATGACACAGAGCAGCGGTTCACACGCTGCCCACTGAGACACTCAGAGGTCAATGCGACAGGAAACAGCTCCCAGACACAGAATCACTCCTACTATTGGAGCGTGAATGTGAGCGTGACACAGATAAGAAGCCCCCAGCAGCTCTACTGATAGTAGTGCCCATGGCCCACACCCCAGTAGGAAAAAGCCTTTCATCCAATTTACTGTTCAACCAGTGTTTACTGAAAGCACTGAACAAGGGTCTGCAGGCAGGCAAGCACTAAGTGAGGTATAAGGGATAAAGTATAAGAGAAAGGAACTGTAGGACCAGAAAATGACACCATTAACTGGAGATAACATACGCCCCCAAGGCAAAGGGACAGCTCAAAAAAGCCCCTCAATGTAAGGAAAGACGAGACAGTCAGCATACCACACTGAATGGGGGCCAAAGCCAGTGACTCGCACTTCCTGACAGACAAAGGCGTCTTTTTTATGAGCCCATTGCTGCTTTTAAGATTAGAGATCTTTCTATGAATAAGTAGATCATGGTAACCCAAGGTCATCTGGCAGCAGCTTTCTTTACAAAAGTAGGGGTTCCAAACCTTTTGATGTTTGTGGACTGGTTTACATCCTAAAAAAATGTCATAGACCAGTAAAACGGTTGGGGGGGGAATGTAACCAGCGGGTTGATTAACCACTTCCAATTTTTTCATTTGTTAATTTTTTACAGTTATCCAACCTGTCTGCAAAATCCCCAATGTGACAGCCCTGGTGAAATACTGGCCTCAAACTGGTATCGGTTAGAAACCCCTATTCTAAAGGACATTCTACTGATCACCTCTGAGAGCCCCTTCTAAAAAGACTGATAAAACCTGATTCACTATCTGCAGTATCATTCAGAAAACATTGGAAAATACCAGTGGATATTTTCAAATCAATGATGAAACTATTCAACTGATATTCAGATATTATGCAGAGTACTGAATCTGGGGAATGTCAAGCCCACACACACACACACAGACCTGTACTCAAATCTCTGTGGGGACTGTCCATTCATTTCTATGGGCAAATCCCTAATCCCAACAATGACAACCTTAACCCCTACCCAGTCCTAACCTTAACCGTAAGTAACCAAACAAAATAGCAGTCATTTGGCATTTTTACTTTCTTGATTGCAATCACAGATCTTTATAAAACTTAATTTCCCCTTGTGGGTACTGAAAAAAAAAACGGTTCTCGCAACATCAAAATAACAGTTTTTTTTTTTTTATCACATTGTGGAGACATTTGATCCCCACAATATAATACATACCTGGACCACACAATCAGTGCCCTAATTCTTAAACCTTAGTAACAGGGAGAAAACAAATGCATCTTGATTTTGCATGTAACTGTACATTAAAGGCATGCAGATGATTGATGAGAGGGTTACATTAGACCAGGAACTTGCTGGAATATGCAGTGCCATGGCAATTAAACAAAGGAATTAAACAAAGGAAAAGCACAAGGCTTTGGTAGGGTTTCGAGGTATTTACCAGTGTGATTCTGCATCGCTGTGGTGTCAGGCTTGCCTGCAGCAATTTGGGAGCAGTTAGTCTTCTCCAGGCTGAGCTCCTCTATCTGTTTCTCAGCAGGAATGCTACTTACAAACCTCACAGGGCCCGAAGCACCACCAGGGATAGGTGTGCTCTCTATCCGTGAGAACACAGACTCAGATCCAAAAGCAGAACCAGGCTCAGACAATCCCCAGCTACTGGATACAGGTCCTACACCCTGCACTAATGACATTTTATCAGCCAGATGAAGTCCTTCTGCTGTGGTCCACGGTTGACTGGTAACACTTTCTTGTCTGATAGAAGAAACTGTGCCCCAGTCAGTCAGTTGTTCATGTCTCTCCCTTATAGGTTTGATGGTTGTGCTCTGTTTGTTCTCTGGTTGTGGGGTTACTGCAGAGGTTGTGGCCAGGTCAGTCAGGTTTCCGTCTTCTTCCCCTTTAAGAGTGATGGTTATGATCTGATTGTTTTCTGGTTGCTGAGTTACTACAGACGTTGTGACCAGGTCAGTCACGTTTCCAAGGCCTTCCCCTTTAAGAGTAATGGTTGTGCTCTGATTGTACTCTGGTTGTGGAGTTACCGCAGAGGTTGTGGCCAGGTCAGTCAGGTCTCCATCTCGTTCCGCTTTAAGAGTGATGGTTGTGATCTGATTGTTCTCTGGTTGCTGAGTTACTGCAGACATTTTCACCAGGGCAGTCACATTTCCAATGCCTTCCCCTTGAAGGTTAATGGTTGCGCTCTGATTGTTCTCTGGTTGTGGAGTTACCGCAAAGGTTGTGGCCATGTCAGTCAGGTCTCCATCTTCTTCCCCTCTAAGAGTGATGGTTGTGATCTGATTGTTCTCTGGTTGCTGAGTTACTGCAGACATTTTGACCAGGGCAGTCACGTTTCCAATGCCTTCCCCTTGAAGATTAATGGTTGTGCTCTGATTGTTCTCTGGTTGTGGAGTTACCGCAAAGTTTGAGGCCATGTCAGTCAGGTTTTCATCTTCTTCCCCTCTAAGAGTGATGGTTGTGATCAGATTGTTCTCTGGTTGCTGAGTTACTGCAGACGTTGTGCCCAGGTCAGTCAGGTTTACAATGCCTTCTCCAGTAATGGTTGTGCTCTGATTGTTTTCTGGTTGTTGAGTTACGAAAGAGGCTGTAACCAGGTTAGTCAAGTTTCCATCTCCTTCCCCATTAAGAGTGATGGCTGTGCTCTGATTGTTCTCCGGTTGCCAAGTTACTGCAGAGGTTGTGACGAGGTGAACCAGGTGCTCCTCTTCTTCACCTTTAAGAGTGATGGTTGTGTTCTGATTGTTCTCTTGTTGCTGAGTTACCAAAGTGGTTATAACCAGGTCAGTCAGGTTTCCATCCTCTTCTCCTTTAAGAGTTATGGTTGGGCTCTGATTGTTCTCTGGTTGCTGACCTACCACAGAGGTTATGACCAGGTCAGTTAGGTTTCCATCTTCTTCACCTTTAAGAGGGATGGTTGTGCTCTGATTATTTTCTGGTTGCCGAGTTACTGCAGTGGGTGTGTCAAGGTCAGTCTGGGAAACGGTGACAGCCATACCTGAGTCAATCATATGACCATCATCTGGTTGCCCAGTAACAGAAACCTGTGTGCCCTGGTCCTTCAGATGCCCACCTCCTCTCACTTGACGAGTGATGGATACATGATCACCCCCTGCTTGAGAAGTGGTTCGGGCAGCATCACTTTCAGGTGTCTCCAGGTCCCATTTCCTTACAAAGTCTTGAATCCCATTGGCCACATTCATGATCTCCTTCCCTACGCTGGACAGACTCTCCCCATCCTGCACGGTACCAGGATGGTCCTCCACAGTAGGACTCTTTGGAACCTCGGTGGCAGGTGGTGGCCAAAACAAGACGGCAGCAATAATCTGCATGCAGCACATCCAGAAGGCAAGGCCCAAGCAGAACCCACATCTCAACATGGCGTGCACACATATGCACATGCACTCACACACACTCAGTGGCAGGTCACTTGGCGGCTTTCTCGGACCACCAGAAACACACACGTCGCTGCTTCACCCGCCTTAGTGTCTCTCCCAGCCTTCTGCCAATACTCCACACTCTAAAGGCAGGGCTTCAGAGACAGGCATGGGGAGGAGCCTAATACCACGGCATATCCTTATTTGTCACTGCTAGTTGTTTCTCCCATGGCTTCTTTGCATGTGCCCTGAATAGACATTTTTACAAAGTACACTCTCTTCTATTCTCTCTTTCTCAGTAGAAATCTTGCTTCTTTTGAGGGCTTGATATAATTCCATAAACTTATGCTCCTGGATATGCTGTTTTTGTATTTAAGTTCAAGAATGTACGAGAGTAGTGGAACATACACAACAGAACAAAGAACCAGGGACGCCAGGTGTACATACACACTGTGTGCCTTTTGCTACTCTGCTATTTTAAAACCGGAGTGTCATTTCTAAGCCCTAACGGGCCAGCACATGCTGCCCAGCTTTCTGACTGGAAACTCTTCAAAATGCATGAATGGTGGAATAATGCAGGAAATTAAAGTGGGTGTGTCACATGGGGACAGTGGGGGCTTCCCTTAGTCTGTATAAAGAGTCAAAACATAATCCCTCTGTGTGTTGGCCAGGATGGAAGAAACCGGAACTCAATAAATCCAGAGGGCTAACATCTGGAGAGGAGCAGTGGAGCGGATATCACTGGCTTGTAAGGAAATGTTCCCTTTTTACGGGAGTGACGTTGACAGGAGGCATTCTCCCAGGAGCACGGAAGCTGCGCTCCTACTGCCAGAGCGGGCTGGCATTCAGTGGTCCCATACACACGATCCCACATAGTGTGAGAAAAACCAGCATTGGAGATACAGGGTTTCCCACCATGCTCATCGGGGATTATCCCACATTTTGGGAATTTTCCACTGATTTTGTGATGGTTATGAACCATAGTGGGAATAACATGCAGAAATATGTTTAATCACAGGGCATCTGGGGTCAGGACCTTCGAGGTCTGATTAGAGCACTGCTGCTTTGTTGGTGCTGGGATGGGATACAAGAGCCTGAGCCATTGATTTTTACTTTCTATCAAAAAAAGAGGCACAAAATATATAATTAAAGCTTCTAATACACTTACCTATAATTGACAGAGTTCAAAAAGATCTTGTATCTAAAACACAGAAACCACAGCTTGTTTTTATTTTCCCTCAGATTCATTCTGTTTTCCCAGTGTTGCTCAAAGAAAAAGCTGCCATGCAGTCAGATGGGATAGTTCATGTTTTGTTCCTTCCACTGCTAATTTAGAACGCACAAAAATAACATGCATGCATCCCTTCAATTTTTTTTTTTTTTTTTTTTTTTTTTTTTTTTATCTACAACGCTAAGCTGCCAGTTTCTACATGAAAACCCCTCTGGGCCTTAATGTCATTGCAGATACAACCAACGTGTGATGTTATACCACTGACTCAGGGCAGCCCTTCATGCCCATCTCCCTCATGCCAACCATCTGCCTGGTTACAATCAAAAAGCCAGTTAAATAATAAACAAATCATCAGATAGATAAAACAAATACAGTGTTACATCCGTTACAGAAGATGAACTGAATTAGTGACCGTGCCCTAAACATTTAATCATGCAACCAATGTGAACACTGAAATCAGCTTTTAAATAGCATATGGCATGTTTCACGACAGGCCCGCATGGAGGTGAGTCAGGTGCTCGACTGGGGGCTGTGAGCTGGTGACAGATTAACGCTCCCCGCCCGTCCCCGCCCCCCTGCAGGGCCTGTGCTACAGCACTCTCTCACACAATAATCATGGGGTGCGAATGGCTGATGTTCACATGGAAACACAGAGAAGTGTGGGCAGTGAGGAGGAGGGCACATCTTAATGGTTGTAACATGACATCACTCGTATCAAATGGAAGACTTTTGAACAGATGTGAGCATCTGTCTCTTGTGAAATTGCCTTGGTGAAAGAGAACCATTTTCCATGCCCCCACCCAGGACTCCGGGGGCTAGCTGCCCCAGTACCAGCAACTCCTAGCAGCTGTATGCGGTACTAATGCCAGACCTTCCACTCCCTGGCAGTGGCCTGCCATGCTTGAACATTAGCAGGCCATATAACAGCTCTGAAAGGAGCTCTCAGGAAACAAGAGAGGGAATACTGTTAATGAAGACGAACATGAATGATGATATACAGCCAAATAACCATCCATCCTTTTTCCAGTCTCAATTGTGCTATAAAGTGTCGTAGGGGTCCAGGACCTAAGCTACAAGCACAAGGCAGGAAATAACACACACACACAGACACACACTCATACACACAAACACACACACACGCGTGCGTACAAAATTCACAAACACCTTAGCCTGTTTTTTGACTGTGGGGTGGACACCAGAGTATCCAGAGGAAGCCCGATAGCGACGCAGGAGAACATGCAAACTCCACACATGCAGAGCTGGGGTTGAGACTCAAACTCTGGTCTCCAGAGGTATGAGGCAACAGTGTATAATAAAAATAAAACTAAATTATTCATCATTGACATTACATAGCCAGAAAGTGGCAGACATTTATACCTCTTTCAGTTTGGAAACAGCTTTATAAGGTTAGTGCTCCAAAAGTATCTTGCACAGCCAGAAAGTATCTGGGCTTCAGCCCTTAAATTTGGTTGAACAAAATAGGGTAAATGGCACCCTCACCTGGCAGCACTGTTGTACTTCAGCAGGCAGATGACATAACATACTGCTAAAGCACCTCTGGCAATTTCTGTTCAAATTCCAGTCCTGCTTCCATCTCTGTTCTGAGGGTAGGGAACACATCAGAGGCAAAGGCATTCAGCAATGGTGAAATCAATGGAAGCTACATGGTGAGCTTAACCCTAGCAGATTGGCAATGACATGGCTACTCCCCAGTTACTTGCACACTGAGAGGGACATGTCCAATATCACAGTTACCCTAAGAAACCACACAAGAGGGGCAAACCAGCAGCTGGAGCCCCCACAAAGCTGCACCTGCCCAAACACACACAGCACACAGGGTGCTAACAAGGCCAGAGGCAGCATGTGACACTGCAGGACGCAGTGACTGTGACATGGCAGCCCTTTGTCCTCTCTCTGTACACAGAACATGGTGGAAATTATCAGCACATATAAAGTTATGACTGGGTTCTTTGCTTTTCAGAGGAGACAAACTGGAAATCGCATCCCTGAATGATGAGGGCAAACAGTTACTAGACAACCATTTACAGCAACATATGCACAGTGCACCACTTGGGGGACACAAGTAAAAGAGCCAGCAAAAATATGGCTGGAGACATAAATCAGGACCATTATCAGAGACACCAAATGCAGAGAAGCTAGTCAAGCTAGATCCACCATTACCACACTCAACACAAGATGCACAGCAGGCTGAATTGGGAGAAGTGAGCAGATATTATTTAGTGTAGCCCAGAAGATTAGGGTTCTGTTCTGTGCTGGATAGGTTGTGGGTTCAAATCTAGTGGCTGACAGAATAATAATATCATTGTTAGGCCCTTCAGAAAGGGTCTTATACTCAACTACTGCAGGTATGATGGCTGACCCTGCTTTTCTTGCTTATATGTAATGTTGGACAGAAATAATGCAAATTATTATAACTGCTCACCTGAACAAACACCTTAACTGTGTTAAGGATGCATTTCTGGAGAAACAGGTTAGTCTGTCAGCTAGGCTGATCACCAGTGCTGACAACGTCTTTGAATCTACTTTCTATAGTGAAACAATTAAACATATTATAAATATCCAATACTACTGATAAGATTAGCACTGGACTACAGACCTGCAATTTAATGAGACAAGATAAGTCATCATTACACTGCCCATGAGAAGTGGCGTCTCACAGAAAGGCCCTTGTATGTGTGTGGAAAAGCACAAAAACACCCACAGTCATGTTCACTAACCATGCAAAACTAAGGACATGCCAGCCCTGGCATCAAGCAGGTCATTGTGGGAAGGCTGTGCTGCACACTGCTGTTCAGCCTGGCTGGCTTACTGTCACTGCTTACTCAAAAGACCCAGAGAAAGTCACAATAACAAATATATAATGTGCACTGGTAAGTTAAGGCATATATTTATTGGGCATAAAATATACAATTTTCTCAAAAGCTAGAAAGCTTTACTTTGCACTTTGTGATTGTGGGGAGGTAACAAACACAAGTTAAAATGCAGGGTGTTTTCACAGGACCTTTTCACAGGGAGCTTAACCTATGAAATCACATACATGTCCACCCACCGATCCAAACCAATGATGCCCATATGCCAGGTCATGAGAAAGAGACCAAACTGCCTGATGACCAATAAGCAGTGAATCCAAGAAAAACAAAAGGTGTACAGCATGTGAAGAGTTACCAGAGTTCCTCAGCAGTGTCGCCAGACTCTGTACAAGCGTGGCCTCGCCACCAGGGGGAGCTGACATCCTGACAAAAGAATGCAAAGCGTTCACATTTACTGCGCTGCCGTGATGCACCTTTTCACTTCCAGTCCAGTCAAAATTAAATGAACCGTTTAACATGTATACTGTATTGGTACGAACACAAAAGAAAGTAAGAGATAGAATATAATTAACCATGACATTAAAGACGCCCTATTCAGCAGGATCTGCTGGGTTAAGTTTTAACATCATATGTTTTAAGTTCACCCCGCAAATTTGGATGTATTAATTAAAGGTTTCCATTATGGGCATACTTATTGCCCCCTGGCTAGGCGCCTGTGCATTGGGGTTTAGCGCGGTGGACGAGAGGGTAGCTTCTCTTCACCTTCAGGTGGGGGGATGGGTCCTGACTATTGTTTGTGCTTATGCGCAAATACCTACCCTTTTTGGAGTCCTTGGAAGGGGTGTTGGAGAGCGCTCCTTCTGGGGACTGTCTTGTTCTGCTGGGAGACTTCAAAGCTAACGTGGGCAATGACAGTGAGACTTGGAGGGACGTGATTTGGAGGAACAACCCCCCCAATCTGAACCCGATCGGTGTTTTGTTATTGGACTTCTGTGCTCATCATTGATTGTCCATAATGAACACCATGTTCAAACATAAGGGTGTCCACATGTGCACTTGGCACCAGGACACCCTAGGCTGCAGTTCAATGATTGACTTTGTGGTTCGGTGGAAGGAATACTTTGAAGACCTCCTCAGTCCCACTGACATCCCTTCCAATGAGGAAGCAGAGTCTGGGGACTTGGGCGTGGACTCCCCTATGTCTGGAACGGAGGTCGCTGAGGTGGTTAAAAAGCTCCTCAGTGGCCAGGCCCCAGGGGTGGATGAGATCCGCCCGGAGTTCCTCAAGACTCTGGATGTTGCAAGGTTGTCCTGGTTGACACGCATCTGCAGCATCGCATGGACAACTATATGGGGATCACACTCCTCAGCCTCCCTGGTAAGGTCTATTTGGGGGTCCTGGAGAGGTCCATCAGATCATTAAACCTCGGATTCAGGAGGAGCAGTGTGATTTTCAACCTGACCGTGGAACAGTGGACCAGCTCTATACTCTCAGCAGGGTCCTGGAAGGTGTGTGGGAGTTTGCCCAACCAGTCTACATGTGCTTTGTGGACGTGTAGAAGGCATTGGACCGTGTCCCTCAGGGAGTCCTGTAGGGAGTGTTCCGGGAGTATGGGGTGCCAGGCTTCCTTATAAGGGCTGTTCAGTCCCTGTACGACTGGTGTCAGAGCTTAGTCCGCATTGTCGGCAGTAACTCGGACTCGTTTCTGGTGAGGGTTGGACTCCACCAGGGCAGCTCCAGTACAGCTGCTGCTCCTCCGCATTGAGAGGAGTGTTTCAGGCATGTCCCACTGGGACAAGGCCCCGGGGAAGATCCAGGACACGCTGGAGAGATTATGTTTCTCAGTTGGCCTGGAAATACCTCTGGATTCCCCCGGAGGAGCTGGATGAAGTGGCTGGAGAGAGGGAAATCTGGGTTTTCCTTCTTAGACTGCTGCCCCCGTGACCCGACTCGGAAAAGCGGTAGGAGACGGATGGATGGATGTGTGAATGTAAAAGCAAAGCTCACTTCATTTCTTTTTTTAATACTTTATTGATTCCTATGGGGAAATTCTCTTTTGCACAGCCCCCAAGTTGCTCCCTGGATTCAAGAGCAAGCTGGCAGTGAAGGGCAGCCACCCATAACACCCAAGGAGCTAGTGGTTAAGGGCCTTGCTCAAAGTCCCACTAAGACACCAAGTCCAGGCTCAAACTAGCAAAACTGTCTCCCAAGTCAGGGGAAAACAATATTGATGGTTATGCCTTTAAAGTTTATATGTAACTCTGCTAAGCAGCACAATAAAATCACAGTGTTAGAAAAGCAAGGCCAACACCCAGGACTAGATAGCAGCCATAAACAATGCTGTACTGACCAGACCCTGACCAGGGTACCCTGCCAAATGCTGTTAATGAATACACTCATTGGTGAACCCAAAAACTTGCAAGCACCATAAACCTGGTTAGCTGACAAACTACTACTCTGAGGGTGTTTGAAGGCTTTAGGGACCAAATATCTAAGTATGGTTGTTAAAAAAAACTGGATGAGCTGATGAAACCAACATTTGGACAAAAGAATACTAATGAACATTTAGCTGTGCTCAAAAAATAAGCACCCATGTAGTGACCAGGCCAAAAAAATCACTCAGATGAAAAAGCAACTTTATCCAAGTCAGTAAAATGTATATATTAAGTGTAAATACTTTGGCTAAAGTGTTTTATTTGGGTATGTTTGAAATCATCCAGGAGTGGACTCCACGGCAGCCATGATGGCAGCAGAGGTTCTGCCCTCTTGCACTCTGATAAAAATGGTTTACAATTTATATTTTGCTTGTCACTGGGGCTGTACTTTTGTAATTGAACCTTTTAAGGTACAGAGATGGACTCCAAGGAACATCCCAAAAGTAAAAACAGCATTAATGTATCATCAATGGTACAGAAATGTCCCTCAGAGTCCATTTCCGCACCTTAAAAGGTAGAATTACCTACTGCTAAGGGTACAATTGGCAGACCCTTGAGGGTACAGCCCCAGTGACAAGCAAAGGTACACATTTTTACCCTTTTTTCTTAAAGTGTACTTAGGCATCTGAATCAGAGCCATCATTAGGCCGAGCCCAGATTATGCCCGATTTATGCAGTGTGCCTAGTGATATTGCGCATATGTGCACTGTGACTCCAAGGCTGAGGCAGTGAAGAGCCAGTAAGAGCAGCCTCATTATAGGGGTATGATGGACAGAGGAAGTCTTTAACCAGACAGCACGATTCCCAAAATGATTCATTCATTCCCAGCAGAGGCATAGACCCGCAGAGACCAACAAGCCTGTTGTCACCCTCTCTGGTATGTGTCTGCATGAGGGTTTCATTGAGCCATGTGCTGATAGGTGAGGCCCCACCTCCCCACCCCCTGGCCAATATCCCACCCAGATCCAGTACCTGTGCTCATTCTCTCACTCGTCCTCCACACCACCCACCACACATACCCAAGAGAATACAAACATGATAAACTAGGAAAATCTGCCAAAGGTCACAGGGTGGGCACAGCCAGGGGTAGGAGTTTAAGAACATCACAAACAAATTATATATATATATTTTTTTTTTTTTTGTGAAACATGATGTTAAAAGTATTATGAAAATCTCTTTGTTTAACAATGTATTGTCAAATCACAATTAGGTTTCAAAAAGTGTCATTGTTTGGCGTAAACCAAGACATTAAAATTATTGTGTAAAAATTAGAAGTCAAAAAAAGATTTTCATAATCTGTCCAAGAACCAAAGTGTTCCTATGCATTTTAAAGTGTCTAAAATATTGTTTGTCATTCAGTATGTATCAACCCTTTAAAATCCATTCCCTAAGTATTTATGCAAAAAACACCAATCAGAAACACAAAGTATCTTAAAATAACCGTCTTCGTAAAGAGAGAAAAATAGTAGTCGTAAGTCGATTTGGTTGTAAGTTGGCCCTTTATTTTACAAAAAATATCATATGATTAGTATACTGTAAAATAAAATTATATAATCTTTATGTCATATTTTTTAGTGTTTTTGTAACCTTTTTATCACCATTTTCTTAGTTCATTGCTGCCAGTAGCTGGGGCAGAAACTGCCATAGACTGACATGGGGCAATACTTGCGCTGCCAGACAAGGCGCAGTCGTGGCCATATATTTGCGTTCTCGGAATGGTCATAAAAATTGATCAGTCGTAAGTCACATAGATTCAAGATTCAAGATTCAAAGCGTTTATTATCATATGTACAGAAAAAGTAGTATTTCTCAGTACAATGAAATTC
>JAODJU010000001.1:53394564-53409899 GCA_026776725.1 Gnathonemus echidnorhynchus | reverse complement strand
TATACAGGGTATACAAAAGCCAAACTTAAATGAAACTTTCTTTAGGGTGTTGGTCTGTTGGGTGAGTGGTATGTAAGACAGGATGTCTGGGGAGGGGGGGTTGTGTACAAGGCGAGGGACCCCTGTCCTTGAGGTCCACTCTACTGTCTGTAGGTCCCTAAATCTTTGGGCAATAAAAGTTGGAGTGCTGGCCTCTCTTGTTATCTGTGTGTGTGTGTGTGTGTGTGTGTGTGTGTGTGTGTGTGTGTGTGTGTATGTGTATGTGTATGTGTGTGGGGTCACTAACCCCCCTTTGGAGCCTATGCCAATGTCTACCTCTCGTACCAGGCTCGGCCTTGTCTCAGGCCACCTGGAATTTAAGCCCTGTGATATGTGCATTTGTGATCCTACAACTGTTTGCAGCATATAGTTACAGTATCAGGCTGTGTGTCTTCGCAAAGGCCTCGTGGCATTTCAGTGAGCTTCAGGATGTCCAAAGAGTGATGGGCTACAGTCTTACACGAGTCTTACTCCCACATTGCTCTGAATTTTGAGTTCTGATGTAACACTGATGTCTCACCATTCCGATCATCAATATAGTCAAGTTCAGTGGATTCTATTTATTATGGTAATACCATGCTTGCAGAATATGGACCCACATAAGCCGAAACTAAATACAGTGGAACTGTGATCATGTGTGTGTGAAATCACTATAAGCGGATGATCATTATAACTTTTATGTAATATTTTTCCTCTCTTTATGTCTCAGGCAGATTTCCATCTAATTGACATTTGTATATTGCATGAAAATAAAAGGTAATAGAATAGACAGCATTGCTATTTAGTAAATTTTACTGACTCTTTCAAAATACAGTTAAATCTTTTTAAAATGCTTTTCAAATTGCAGTACTGTACAAAAATACCTGAAATGTATAACTCAAATACATTATAATACAGTACTGTATATAAAATATAGCTTATTGTGGTTTCGCAGCTGCCTCTCATTGGCTTGTTTTTGGCAGTTTATCATAAACTTTGATGAAACTATATTTTTCATTGAGAGTTTCTTTTTCCCGTAATGTTTTCTGTGCATGCAACAGGTAGAAGCAGACAGGTTACTGCAAGGCAAAGTAGGACCATCAAAATGTAAAGTAAAAAAAAAAAATACCGTAGTTTAATTTTTCCATATGTCATCAGGTATAAAAACCCTGAAATGAACACTGTGAACTTTATTACTATATTACTTGATTGCTATAAGTTGATTGCTAAACAAAGTCTCAAGCTTTTTGATCCAAATAAGTGATCACTCACTATAACTGTGATCACTATAAGCAGTTTCCACTATATTTTGATCCCACAGCCTCAGCAAGGCTCCTCATTCTACCTGCTAGTTTGGTCTATACATCAGTGGATAAAATTGTGGAAACAATTCCAATTTTTAGAGATTGCAGACCTTTATTCAACTGTTGCCCCAGTTACTTATTTAATTGTCCATTGCACGATATTTGTAACATTCTTTGATTGTTTATAAACATTACCACAATATACATGTACAAATTCCATTCATCCATTTTCCAAACCACTTATCCTTCTGGGTTGCAGGGGGTCCATAGTCCACAGAAGGTGGGGAACAACCCAGGACAGGGGGGGTAGCCCATCACAGGGCACACTTACACACTATTCACAATTAGCCACAGCACATCTTTGGACTGTGGGGGGAAACTAGAGTACCAGGAGAAAACCCCATGATGATATGGGGAGAACATGCAAACTCCACACACATGTAACCAAGGCGGAGACTCAAACCCTGGTCCCAGATGTGTGAGGCAACAGTGCTAACCACTACACCACCATGCCACGCTACATATACACATTTTTAAAGTGTAATGCAAGGAATGCTAGGTGTTTCCACAATTTAGGCCTCTAGTGTAGGTGCTTGTGGAGATGATGCCCCCTTAACTGTGTTTTTCTGTGTCTCAGTCCCTGTGCTCAGGGTGGTAGGACCACTGCAGGATGTCCTGGTGCGTAGGGGCCAACAGGCCCACTTCATAATTCAACTCTCTGCCTCAGCCACTGGATCATGGTTCTGCAATGGCACCAAGGTTGAAGACAATGGCCAATTCTCCACCCAACAATCTGGCACGTGCCATTCCCTGCTCATTCAAGGGGTGGAGCTCTGTGATGACAGGACAGAAGTCACCTTTGTTGCTACTGGGATCCGAGAATCTGCCTTCCTTCTATTGCAGGGTATGCCCAGCCATAACATTGTTCCTACATTGTTTGTTTTTACTTGTGTAATATTCTATTAATAGTAGTAATGGAGTAATGGAGTAGTAATATTCTACTCCAGGTTACCATTGGCAACACTGTCCAAAACATCTCAAACTGGAGAACCTTGAGAAAACATAATATTGAGATATGGGAGGTGGCAATGCTGAGTTAAATATCTTAAGAATGCATCTGTACACTCTGTGTATGGTGCAACTCATTTAACTCCTACTACAACATGCATGACTGTCCTTATTCACGCAGCTCCAGCAATGTTCACACCTCTCCCGAAGATGGACTCACACAAGCATGTTGAGCTTGGGCAGCCAATCGTACTGTACTGTGAGCTGTCAGACCCCACGGTCCCTGTCCACTGGTCCAAGGATGGGGCAGAGCTGAACACCAAGAACGGTTTTCTTGTCCAATCGGTGGGCAACATGCGAAGGATCATCATTGAGTCGGCTGAGTTCTTGCACTCTGGGACCTATAGATGTGATTCCGGTGATGATGTCATCACATTTAACATTGAGGTCGAAGGTGAGCTTACACACAGGGTCTTTCTGGTCTTGGTTTTAGCATACAGCCAGGACCGTTCCCTGCCCTTGGCCCATTAATGATCAGTAGAAATAGGATCTTTCCCTGATCTCATATGCTGTTTACCATCTTTGTGTAACATTAAATGCAGCTCCACTGCCAAGGTTTGTAGAACTTCCCGAAATTGAGAAGAACCCATCTGTCAAAACTGGTGACCCAATCATCCTGCAGTGTGCGGTCAAAGACCCCACTGAGCAAGTCTGCTGGTCCAAGGATGGAGTCGAGCTCTTCACACAGACTGGACTCAACATCCAGTCAGAGGGCACTGTGAAACAGCTGACTATCCAATCAGCAGACCTCTCCCATTCTGGAATTTACAGTTGTAGTTTAGGTGATGATGTCATTACATTCAAGGTCAACGTTCAAGGTGAATTGTTGTTTGGATTTTGAAATAATATGAATAATAGTAACATGTGGCCACTGAATGAGTGCTGCTTTCCTATATTCAGAACCACCTGTGACATTCATGGGCATGCCTGAAGAAGACCATCACAGAAGAATTGTGGAACTGGACCCTCTGATCCTGTCTTGTGAGGTGTCCAGGTCAGACACAGAGGTAAGCTGGTACAAAGATGGAATGGAAAAGCACCATGGAGACAACAACATCATCATCCAGGCCTGTGGCACCACAAGAAGGCTGATCATCCAGTCAACTCAGTTGTCAGATTCTGGGACTTACACATGTCGCTCAGGAGATGAGGAGGTGCTCTTCACAGTGCACATACGAGGTTTGGAGCATTTCCTTAAAATAAACATTGTAAGATGTGTGTCTTTAGGGTGGTTGCATTCTCATGTTACCTCATTCCATAGAGCCTCCTGTGATGATCGTCCACCCCAAGGAGGACATCCACCTACAGCTGTACCTATCAGAGGAGGTGGTCCTGAGTTGTGAGCTGTCCCACTCCAACAGTGTCGTGCACTGGTACAAGGACGGCCAGAAGCTGCAAGAGGTAGACAGGGTCAAACTGAAGAGTGAGGGGCCATACAGGACCCTAATCATTCCCCACAGCACCACTGAGGATTCAGGAGAGTATGTGTGTGACACAGGTGATGACTCTGCATTCTTCCAACTCAGCATAACAGGTGTGGATCGTTCTTCATCACTGCTGTGCTGTCCAGTTACTTTGGGTGCATGGACACTTTTTGAGGCTCTTTAATATCTCTGGAACAAAATCCTACTCCTTCCATAGCTTCTCTGTCTTTCAGCCTCATTGTCTCTTTTATTTCCCAGAAGCCCCTGTGTATATAGTGTCTCCCAACCAATCACATGTGGAGCTGTGCTGGTGGGCTTTAGAACAGGTGGTTCTGAACTGTGAGATCTCCAAGGCAGAGGCAGAAGTCCGCTGGTTTCGTGATGGCCTGCAGCTGGAGGACACGGATGGTCTCTGCCTGGAGACCGATGGAGTCCACAGGAGACTCATCATACCAGCAGCAACTACTGAGGATTCAGCTGATTACATATGTGAGACCACTGGAGACTCTGTGACCTTTACTGTCATTGTCACAGGTATGTGATCTTCAATATAATCTCTGATAGTCTTTCTGTTTCAAATAACCATAAAGAGTAAATATTGACTGAGACAGAGGTTTTTGTCTGGATATAGCATTTTTTCATCACATACACATTTAATAGGTTAGAGAGTACCTGGAGGTCACAGGTTGAGATTTAAGAGTCAAGGCATCTCCATCTAAAGAATAGAAACAGATTTCACTTCAGGTTTTACTCCCTGTAGTATTATTAGCTTCCGATTTCAGCATTCCCACGGATTCATTCTTCTGTTACTCCAGAAGCCCCAATGAAGTTTGTCCATGTCGGAGAGATGCCTCAGCTCACAGAGGCCTTGGCTGGGGAACCACTGGTGCTCAGGTGTGAAGTGTCCCACTCGGAGACGCCAGTGAGCTGGACAAGGGACAGCTGGGAAATCAAAGTGGGAGATGAGGTCGAAATCACAGAGGATGGTGTCTTCCGCCAGATAACCATACTGTCGCCCACTGTGGAGGATTCTGGGAAATATATCTGTCAGACAAAGGATGACAAAATGGAATTCCAAGTCAAAATCACAGGTGAGTTCTCACTTGAAGAAATTTCACTATTTTTACCCTGTTTTTTAAAATAATCATTTAAAATTTTGTTTCTTAAAGAGCCACCAGCAAAAATTCTGAGAAAAGAAGAAATAAAGACTGAACTAAAAACACTGGTGTCTGATGACCTGGTGCTGGAGTGTGAGCTTTCTCGAGCCAACGGGAACGTCATGTGGTACAAGGATGGTAAGCAGATCATCGAGAATGAGCGCTTCTGTTATGAGGAGGAAGGGTCCTTCCGATCCCTCATCATCCTTAGCGCCGAGCTCACGGATGCTGGTGAATATATTTGTGACACTGGAGATGACAGAGTGGTTTTCAATGTCACCATGAAAGGTATGACGAACATACTGCACTCATTTAAATGGTCATGTTGAGTAACTCATTAATGATGTACGATAGACGTAATGATGACAACCAGTTGCTGGCTTGCTCTGCAGAGCCCCCAGTGACCATTATAGGTAACTCAATCAGCCAACAGCAGCAGTGCCTCGTGGCAGGAGATGACCTCATCCTGGCATGTGAGGTGTCCCGCCCAGATGCCCCAGTACAGTGGTACTGCAATGACAGTGTGCTGAGCTCAAACTCCCGAACCTGTGTGGAGAGTTACGGTACTGTTCGGAGACTCATCATTTTGGGGCTCCAACCTTCAGACTCGGGGAGGTATATGTGCGATGCCATTGATGACAAGATATACACCACTGTCAAGGTGCAAGGTATGACTGGTACCTCAGCGCATGCATCAGTGTGAGTCACACCTGCATTTTCTCTAATCGGGGTCCCTCGTATCTGACAGTGCCACCTGTTCAGTTCCTGAACAAAGATGAGGGCAATGTGCTGATGGGCTATGAAGGCGAGAGCATCATGCTGAAGGCCCAGGTGTCCCAGGACAATGCCACTGTCTGCTGGATGCGGGACTGGACCAACGTGGCTGGGGAGCGTTTCCACCTGAGCAACGAGGGGAGTGATCGCATCCTTAAAATTGACCCCCTGCAGAGGTCAGACAGTGGGGAGTACACCTGTGATGCTGACACGGACCGCATGCACTTCAGCCTCCTGGTCAAAGGTGGGCACGGCAAAGACACCAGCACCTCATTTATTAAGTTTTGAACCAAACCTGGAGCCATGAGATGATTTGAACAGGACGTTTTTTCCGAAGGTTAATCAGAAACTGGTTCTTTGAAAATTGTTTAGAAAAACAAAGTACTGAAGTAGTAATGTTTGTCGTAGAGATGAGAGTGAAATTTGTGAAAGCCCTGGAGGACACAGTGGCACACCAGAATGGCCTGGTCACCCTGCGGTGTGAGCTTAACAAGCTCAGAGGTGATGTCCTGTGGCTAAAGGATGGTGTGGAAATCGTGCCCAACCGTCGGTTCACCATCCGTGCTAATGATCCGGAGCGTTCCCTCACCATCCACCGGCTAATACCAGCAGATGCCGGAGAGTATGCCTGCGAGTCCAAGGATGACAGGACCTGCGGAAGACTCGTGGTGAAAAGTAAGAGGTCCTCCAGTATAACGGGAACACATCCTATGGTTGTTCTGGTATTTAACAAGTTTTCTGTAATTACTCGTAAAAAGGGGGTCCAAAATACATACAGTAGGTGACTACTGGTTTTGCTCTATCTTGCCATGACTGTCATTACCTGTCCCCTCCCCTCCCAGTGCCTCGTGTGGTTGAGTTCCTTGTTGAACTCCACAGCACCACAGTGATAGAGGGTGAGGACGCCACCTTCAAGTGTATGGTCTCCCCAGAGGACGTACAGCTGCTGTGGTACCGGGACGGTGAGATGATCGCCAACACCGATGGCAGGATCAGTGTGTCCAGAAATGGGCTGTGTCACATGCTGCACATCCACGGCTGCCAGCTGACGGATGGTGGGAGGATTGCGGTGGAAGCCGAGGGTGTTGTGTCAAAGGCCAATCTTCAGGTGCAGGGTAAGCTGACCTCCAGCACCAGACACTATCACCTTCAACTGAGTTACACTGGATCCACCTGTGTGGCATCCAGAAGCATCAGCCAGCAGAACACAGGAATGCTTCTCTTGGTGCCCCCAAGAACCCCACACAGGAGTGCAGTTACCTTGTGCTGACTGGTTTGTCCTACAGGTTCCCAGAGATTAACAGTAAACTGAAAGGCCAAAGAAAAAACAGGCAAGAATAAAGAATAGTAAAAACACATCAACTGACACATGCTGTTGGCTTTCAGAGGCACAGGTGCTCTTCACCAAGAAGATGGCATCGGTGGTCTCCGAGGAGTATGGAGAAGCTACACTAGAAGTGGAGGTCAACCTGGAGGCAGCAGAGGTGCAGTGGATGCGACAGGGACTGGTCATTCAGCCAGGGCCCAAGTACACACTGAACAGTGAGGGGTACCGTCGCTCCCTCACTGTCCACAGCCTGGGCATTTCAGACCGAGGCACCTACTGCTGCGAGACGCTACACGACCGCACACAGGGAAAGCTGAACGTGGAGTGTAAGTGTGCGCCTTTATTACTACAGACCTCCGTCTAACTGTTTATGGCTGAAACCTCACTCAGCTTCCTTGAGCTCTGAGATAGCAGACATTAAAATCTGAGCTAGCTGGCACTAGCCTTCAGCCAGCAGTTATTAATCCTATGCTAGCTACCATTAGCTCTAAAATAGCCATTAGAACTGAGTTAGTTGCCATTAGGTTTGAGCTAGTTGCCTGTAGACCTGAGCTAGCTGCCAATAGATCAGACCTGGTTGTCATTAGACCTGTGGTAGCTGTCATTAGCCCTGAGAAAACTGCCATTAGTCCTGAGATTTCTGCTGTTAGAACCGAGTTAGCTGCCATTAGTTGTGAGACAGCTGCCATTAGCCGTGAGATAGCTGCCATTAGAACTGAGCTAGCTATCCTTAGACCTGACCTAGATGCTATTAGTCCTCAGATAGCTGCCATTAGCTCTGATATAGTTGCTGTTAGCCCTGAGCTAGCTGCTGTTAGTCCGGAGATAGCTGCCTTTATATCTGAGATAGCTGCATTTATATCTGAGATACCTACTGTTAGCCTTGAGAAAGCTGCCATTAACCCTAAACTAGCTGCCAGTAGGATTGAGCTACCTACCGTTAGGTGTGAGTTAAGTTATTTTAGACCTGAGATAGCTACCGTTAGATCACATCAACCAGCGATTATACCTGAGGCAGGTGCTGTTAGTCCTGAGATAGCTACCTGTATATCCGAGCTAGCTGCCATTAGCCCTGACTTAGCTGCTTTTAGTCCTGAGGTAACAGCCATTAGTCCTGAGCTAGCTTTAGATGCCTTTGAATCTGAGCTGCTGTTAGCCCTGAGAATGCTGTCATTTACCATAAACTAGCTGCCGTTAGGACTGAGGTGGCTGGCATTAGGTTTGAGCTACCTGCCTTCAGACCAGAGCTAGTTGCCATTAGACCAGACCTAGCTGCCATTATACCTCAGGTAGCTGCCATTAACCCTGAGCCAGATGCTGTTAGTCCTGAGATAAGTGCCTTTATATCTGAGATATTATAGCTGTCATTAGAACTGCACTAGCGGCCGTTAGACTTGACCTAGCTGCCATTAGTCCTGAGATAGCTGCTGTTAGCCCCAATAAAGCTGCTGTTAACCCTGAGCTAGCTGCTATTAGTCCTGATGTGGCTGGCATTAGCTTTGAGATGGCTGCCTTTATATTTGATATAGCTGCTGTTAGCCCTGAGAAAGCTCCTGTAGCTGAGATAGCTGCCTTTAGCCCTAAACTAGTTGCCGTTAGGACTGAGCTACCTGCCATTAAGTTTGAGCTGGCTGCCTTTAGACCTGAGCTAGCTGCCGTTATATCTGAGATAGCTGCCATTAGACTTGTGTGCTTTACACCTCTCCATCCCATGCTTGGCATTACACTTAGTGTTTGGCCATGGAAGCCTATTCAAAGACACTCCCGGACACATTTTTGTGCTGGGATTAATGCAGTTATTGAGTCAACAGAGCACTGGCAATTTTTGTGCATTATGCGCTTCAGCACTCAAGAACCCCACCCTGTTACATTACATGGTCTGCCACTGACCTGACTGCATGGCTAGATGCTTGATTTTATACACCTATGGCAATGGGTCTGAATGAAACATGAATTTAATGATTAAGAGATATGTTCCAATACTTTTGTCCATGTAGTGTAGCTGTTAGCCTTGAGATAGCTGGTGTTATATCTGAGATAGCTACTGTTAGACCTAAGCTAGCTGCCATTAGTCCTGAGATAGCTGGTTTTAGCCCTGAGATAGATGTCATTAACCCTGAAATAGCAAAAGGTCTTGACTCTGGGGTGGAGAAATGGCTTCGGCCCATCTCTGCTTCACTCTGTTCATTGTTTTCAATACTATCAATGCAACACAATTTTTTGCACTGTCTCTGAAAGTGTCTGATGGCATCAGTAAAAGTTGTAAATGGAACCCTTTCAACACATGTCTGCATGAGCACACATCTGAGAATGTGGGCCTGGCCAGAGGGGGGCACCACATTGCTAAAGTCTGACTCAGACAAGCAACTCTGTATCCCCTCTGTGTCTCAGCATGTTGCATGTTTATAATAGCTACACATACAGAATGTTTATAATATTATCATAATTGTTATTATTACTATTAAAGTCAATCATGTATAATATTGGGATTTTCTCTGCTGCTCACAGCAAGGAAGATCACCATATGCAGGGGACTGACTGACATGGAAGTACTTGAACGGGAAACAGCCACCTTTGAAGTGGAGCTGTCTCATAGCAATGTGGAGGGCGTGTGGCAGAAGGACGGGCTCCGCCTTAAACCCAGCAACCAACTGCGAATTACATCCAAGGGGCAGGTTCACAGCCTCACCCTCTCCAGTCTCACTCTGGAGGACACCGGCACTGTTGTTTTCTCAGCTGAGGGTGTGAGGTCATTGGCCAGGCTCACTGTTAAAGGTGAGGTAGCAGCTTACAAGTAAATTAGAGGTTCAAAATAACACGATCAGAATTAAACAAATGCAGCTGATAGGTCTGGCAGGGGTATTGTGTTCGGTGTTCCAGAAGAATTTCTAGCAGATAGCAGGCAAGGGGTGAATACAAACTCACTTAAGAGGATTATAATCATCAAATGTTCAGCAGATTCAGCAGACCTTCTGGGCTGAACCCTTTTCACTCTCAACCATCTCCAGAACCTCCGGTGACATTCCAGAAGGAACCACAGGACCTCTCCCTGCCAGAAGGTTCATTAGCCTCCATTGAGTGTGAGTTGTCCAGGCAGAATGCCAGCGTGAGGTGGCTGAAGGTGAGAGAGTATCCTCCAGCTAGGTGATGCCTTACCCTCCAAGAAAGCAGTTTATACTTTCCAGAAGCATGATACATCAATTCAAAGTCACCCCATGGCTAGATATAACACACTTGAAATCATAGGCTATGTATACTGATAGTACAATTCTGACAAAGGGCAGCCAACTCAGACTCAAACTCACTGGCAAAGAGCAAACAGGAGATAACGGCCCAAAACCTGTTCCTCCCCACCTGCAGGACAGTGTTGAGCTGAAACCAGACAAGAACCATCGCATCTACTCTATGGGGCGTAAGCGTCTCCTGCAGATCCTGGAGTGTGATGTGTGCGATTCTGGGACCTATGAGTGTGACGCTGGAGATGCCAGGGCATCCTGCTCTGTGGACATCTATGGTACCATTTATCGCCACTCTTCCTAGCACCTCCTCTGGCCTTTTGTAGTGAACTGTCCTTCATTGGGGGGAGGGCACCTTCTGGTGGTCTGTTAAGGCCCGTTTGTGGTCCCTACTTCTTCAGAGAGGGAGGTGGAGGTGCTGCAGGACCTGGTGGACCTGGAGATCCAGGAGGACCAGAATGCTGTGTTTGTGTGTGAGGTTTCACGTGCCGATGTCCCCGGGGAGTGGTTCAGGAATGAGGATAAGATAAGACCCACCAGCATGATCAAGATTCGACAAGAAGGTCAGAGCCTATCCACTCAAGCACCTCCCCCATTATCTGCTCCTTGTTTTTATTTAAATGCTTAGCTCTGGCCTCAGTCATTGGGGAACTAGAATTACATTAAGGACATGGATGCAGATTTTGGAAGTGGACCCTAGCTGGCATTAAAGGCATTACTGAATGATACTTACAGCTGTAGTCTAGATCTCGGGTGCTTTTTGTGCTGCACTGTTTAGGGGCCAAACATTTTCTTCTGATGTGCAACGTGACGTCAGAGGACTCTGGAGAGATCCGATTTGCCGCTGGGGGGGCAGAGTCCATAGCGTACCTGGAGGTGAACGGTACAGTGTAGCCTTTTCTATACAAATGCCCACCTGTGATCAAACAAGTTGCCCTGACCTGGACGCACCACCTCCCCCAGAGCTCCCGGTTACCATTGTGAAGCCACTTCGGGACCGGACGGCGCTGGAAAGGCACAGAGTGATCCTGGAGTGCACTGTGTCATCCCCACGGGCCACTGTGCACTGGTTCCGGGGGGCCAACGAGATTGTACCATCGGAGCGTTTCACGATCCACAGTGAAGGCTGCTACCACAAGCTGGTGATACAGCCGCTGGTCCAGGAGGATGAGGGGACCTACAGTGTGCAAGTGGAGGAGCACACCTCATCTGCCCAGCTGTTGGTGGAGGGTGAGGGGCCGGGTGACAAGTGCCGAATCCAGGAGAACACCACAAAGGGGAGGGTTACACATGGCCTCAGACATGGCCAAATAACACATGGGTGTGATGCTGGTGGAAAATAAACCCTCTCTCTCCAACCAGCCCAGGCGCTGCTGATTCTGCGGGAGCTAGAAGACGTGGAGGTGACAGCCCCTAATGAGGCCCGTTTTGAGTGTGAGGTGTCGGTACCGGCCGCTCGCCCCCCTCTGTGGAGCCTGAACGAGGAGACCCTGCAGCCAGGCCCCCAGGTGCTCCTGGAGAGCCTCGGCACTGTGTATCGCCTCACCCTGAGGAACACGTCCCCTGACATGCAGGGCCTCGTCAAGTTCACTGTGGGAAAAGCCAGGAGCTGCGCCAAGCTCTCTGTCATTGGTGAGAACAGCTGGGAGTGAGCAGCACCCTGTAACAGATATCCTGCATGGACTATCCGTGCTACAAACGGACCCATGGCTCTGAAACCAGAACCAGGGGTGAAGTACCTGGGCATCATTAAGAATGCAGGGATTAACAATCTAAAAAAATTACCTACAGATAATTTAAAGCAAACTTTAATTATATCAGTTTCCACATCCATGACTAGGTTAATGTCACAAGATGGAGTGTTAAAATCTCTGGCCTTCACTTTGTACAGGTGATTAGCCCACCCGGATGGGAGGCCTGCCCCATCACTGGAGGGGGGACCGGACCCATGTGACCACCGACGCCAAGGCGGCAGCTGGTCTGCTCCAAACACAGCCCAGCTGCTCAGCTAAACAGCCAGCCCTAGCTTAGCTCAATGAGGAGAATCAGTACAGAACCAGTACAGAACCATGCAGGACTGTGACACCATGGATCCAAGGGGGGTTAGGAACAGACTAAGTTATTAATTTATAAGAAAGAATGTGCATAGGGCATATAGCAATAAAATCATTTTATAAGAATTTAATTGGAACACTCAAATTATCCTGTAACAAGACCTGAATTTTGCAAGGTCCATATTTCAATGGGAGAAAAATGTCAATACTGTTCATGCTTTCCCCACATAAGCAAAAAAAGTGAGGAAGGTGACTTGCCTTTTTTTTAAATGGACACAGGCTTAACTCATACACTTTTTTAAAATAACCAGCTACTAAAGCCGTAGATCTGAATTTGGCCCGTGTTCCAACTTTTGTTTTTATATTGCAGAATTTTTGTGTTCATCTGTTTTTCTGTTTGCGGTTTCCCTCTGTAAACATCTTGAAGTTTTTCTGCATTCCTCAGAGAAGGAAAATACCCCTAAATAAATACGACAGATGACATTTGCTTTGTGGGTCCACACCTGCGAATGACGGTCAGGAATGACTCATGATGAGACAAGCCACACTCACAGAAACTGTTATATTTGGAATAATTTATATTTCATTTTTCCACACAAAATGCAATAATTATATATTGCATATATAATTCTTCACAGCTGGATTACAATCACTGTTAATTATACTGTGTTCCCAAATCATTCAGAAACTCCTGTATATTAATGCCAATTTTAGTTTCTTTGAATTCCATGTGCAAGGACCACAAATACTTGCATGTTTTGGTATTAAAGTACAAGACACAGTGCAGGAAAGTTAAGAAGATACACTCTACAGATACATTCTCTACAGGGAGAGAGGGAATAAAATCTGCTTCTTCTATTGTGTTAAAAGCTACAATCACAAGGTACAGAAATAAATGACAACTGACCTCAAAGTTAATTGCAGGTTGGCAGTTTTTCCCGGCTGACAGGGAGTTGCACGACTTACAGACCTAAGACATGGTTTAAAATAAAATTCAAATTAAATTCCTGCTGAACACTTGACCTTGTACTCAGAATTACCAACACAGTTACAGTGACTAGTTATTTCTAAATGTGTTTTGTTTTTACTCTTGTTTACTGCAAATCACCCTTTATGGATTAATTACAGACAAAAGAGCATCTCGTACAGTCCTGTGGCTGTACAGCAGTTTCCATTGACAGCAGGAGATGCTGGTTTCATTTAACAGACTAAAACCATTTTCCCTTTAAAAGAATCCTTATGACCCACCAGCTCAAAATTATAATAGAAACAGGAAATGGTCTTTATAATATTTTTTGCAATTATATAAAATATGGTAAAGTATTTGGAGATCAAAGTGCACATCTTGTCCTAGCTGTTTAAATACAAACATGACAAAGTATGTTGGTGATTAACCCTGAAATCCAGGGGATGTCCCAAAATACTATAATGCCCCTGCATAGAGTCACATAACACTGGCATTACCCTCAGTACAACACAGGCTTGACCCTAGCGGTAAACACTTTGAAATTAAAATGTTGAATTTGTACGGTGGTCAAATGTGACCCCATGTTTTAACTGAATACAAGCTCTTAAAAAGAAATACTATTATCCAGGTAAGTACTACTGTTACCTTAGTCATAACAGAACAGAATGGCAAATGCTTAGAATTTTGCTCATATAATATGCAGAACAATTAACATACGTTTTTCATGAAGAAAAAAAAAACCCAGTGTGCAGTTTAATGCTGGAGATAGTACTAGAGGGACTGAGCACAGCTGGTTACACCAAGCAGGACCATTTTACGACAGAAGAGAAAGTCCTCAGAGCATAACGTACAGAGAAAGATAGTGTGCACTTCACCAACATTGTAATGCAGTATAAAAATGTATACATACATCCACTTTAACAGATACAAGAAACTGACTTGTCTCGCTTTTGTCCTGAAATGCATAAAAAATAAATTCCCACCATACAGACTGGTACCAATGTATCTGTAAATACAGTACAAGACAGAACCCAAGGTAGAAGTGCAAGGCCAATGAGTTGAAGGGAGTTAATCCAGTCTATCAAAGGCTGGAGCTGAAGCAAATGGGACCTTCCTGTGCTCCCTCTTCAAAGGGGGAAAAAGGTGTTTTTCTTTCTTAAAAATACATACAAAATCAAAAGCAAGAAGTATAATAAAGACTCAGGTGATTTCCAATCAGGCTGTCCAAATGAGATTAATGCATCAGAACACAAAGGGCTCAGAATGTGTTAGAATGTTCTGTCCCTCAGACCAGGTTTAACTTTCCTATAAAAAGAATTTTAAAGCGAAACAGTCCAGTTTCATTCTGAACACTGCGATGCCAGCATTCAGTCACACGCATCTCATCGTGAAACAGCTGACATTTTAGCTGAATCTGCAGAACAGTGATGCAGGAATGAACAGAGTTGAGGCCAAAAGCATCAAGCTGGAGAAACTTCCTCTCTGCATCATCCTGCATGGAATCGTTAAGGATTCATGGTTCCGCTTATAGGTACTTCACAGCTCTGAGACTCCTTAGAAGAGCAGGTTGCCACCAGCCTCTGCTTCTCTCTCACATTTCTTGTAAATGGAATTCTGGGAAGGTGCTGATCAAGAGGGTGGGGGACCCCCCATCCCAAACTGTGCTAGCTTGTGTTCTTCTGCTGCTTGAGGACAGCATACACATCTTCAACCTTACTGAGTCTCTCAAAGAATGGGATCAGGTCAAGAAGCTCTGTGTCGGACATGTCGTCAAACCAGGAAGCAACAGGGACCTGATGGACAAGGTGTATGTGTATGTGGGGGGGAGGGGGGTGTGGGGAGGGAGAAACACCAACACAAAACATTAGCCATGGATGAAGATGAGATGAGACCAACCAGGAGAAGTGTAGAAAGACAAAGACCAGCAACCAAAAAACTTTAGGGAAAGGGTACTAGTGATGCTGATGAATGGCAGTGTGAGGGACACAGAAGCAGTAGCGGCGATG
>JAODJU010000001.1:53344665-53368588 GCA_026776725.1 Gnathonemus echidnorhynchus | reverse complement strand
TCTGTGATTTCTTTTATGAACTACATAGGAAAACAACTGACTGAACATCCTCCAACAGTAGTGATTCCATATTTTTTTGCCAGGGATTGTATACCCACCAATCGGGCTGATGGAGGGTGTGTCACAACCACCACCCCGTAAGGGGGATCATAACCAGCTCCTATACTTCAGCACCTGATCCTACTCCAAGTGGCCACTGCCTGAGTGATTTTTTTTTTAGTCTACCAGACACTTGAACACCTCCAACGCCAAAGTGCCTTGTATTTACGGCTATGTGAGGAAAAAATAGTTTATCGAAGCGCAGTACATATTATTATGTTCAAACATATGGAAAAGGCAAGGCCACATGGAAAAATAAGTTCAGTTTAAATGACAGTGTAAGTGAGGTTCATTTAATACTTTTAGCCCTAAGGTTTGAGAAGTAATATAACACTTTGCAGTGAGTGATGAATTAGCTCAAAAATGTCCCATTTAAATTTAACAGCAGACAGAAGACAGCTACACCAAATTCACATTTCCACTTGCTTTATAGGTCACAGTTTTTCATTAAACTGGTTAGAACTGCACCATCACCCCCACGCACACACACACACAAACTGCATTACACTTGGGCATCTCACTGTCTGGATATTAGGCCTATACCACAGTAATTGGCCTACTGTATTGTAAAAAAACAGTGCTAGTTCAGTATTTCCTGATAGCATTTGCCGAATTGGATATGGGGGTGGGCATTGGTTTGGGTTATTTTGCTATGATATAGTTACCGTTGTATAGGGTTACAGTTTTAACGTAACACTGCCAAAGCCTGACCAGTACCTCCCCCCACCACTCCCTGTTGTCCCTTATCCACAATCAAAGATGGGATGTCTGGGGTATTCTGTTTGTGTACTATGTGTACTGCGTTTGCACTTTGTCTGTTTTGCACTATATGTTCGTCTACACTTTGTTGAAAGTGGAGGTGAAGCGAGGCTTTTCAGCAGTGGAGCCCACAGCTTGGTGATTCCTAATATATCCTGGACGTCCGCTTCATTAACAGATAATGACATACACCGTCCATTAAGGACGAAAATGAGCCGACCGAAAAGATTGACTTAATATCATATACATCATATAAAACAAAAATCGTTGTCACGTACATTCTTCAGTTGCTTGGATCTCATCCCTTCTCGTTAAAAGACACTTTGGTTTCATTCCTTAGCTTTTCCGTGCAGTATACCTGTTTTTTAACGGACAAGAGGCACTTCGCCCGGGGAGCCTTGAAACGGCCTGGAATAAAAGATAGCTAGGGAGAGTCGCCAAAGTCCCTCTCGGGCTCATTAGCTGGACGGCATTAATATTCACGGTGTGCTGCGCTTATATTAAAATCACTTCAAAGTAACACGTTAATTGTATTAACACATTTATCCGCACAGAGGCTTTCAATGTATTTGCGATATGTGTCATAAAAAGCTACGCAAAGTATCCGGTTTGCCGTCAAATGAGCCTGAAGTGCTCTTTTTTATAAGCTGGACCCACGGATCAAAAACAATGCACGAACAACAGGAGAACAGGATCTAAAAATGTAAAACCTGCAAAATTAATATTATATTTCATGGCACAACTAGATGGCGCTGTTGATTACGCCTGGGAATCTGGACGCTGCACTGAATATGCTAAATAATTTTATTTACTGTATATTTCGCTCGGGCAGCTGGAATATAAAGCTGGTTGAAGTCAGCAGGTTCTCTGCTTTAACCAGGATTGTCATCCTCTCTCATCTCTGAAATATCAGTATGCAGTGTAAAACCATAAGGTGTGAAAGCTCATGTAGACACCAAAATCTGAAGTCTGGAACCTGTATGAAGTTGGCGTTCGCTAAAAACCCACAAGGCAGTAGTTAGATAAATGTACAGTCCTTTATTAAATATCAGAGATGCTGATGGGGGATTAAGTCAGGGCCTCCACCTGTCTAAGGATGGATCTCCAAGCCTATAGCTTCTGAATAGAACATTTGCTGATGGTTTGATGTGCTTTTTCTCATGAGGAAGAGACACAGGAAGCTGAAGGGTGAGACATCCTGCACCTCATGTAGCTCAGATTTATCCTTACTGCAAGGCGATTTTCTATAGGTCAGGCACCTGGTTCTTCCTAGCCCTGTGATGAAGAAGTAACCTGTCCCGGATGATATCAGAGCAGAGAGGGCCACAGGGCAGAAGTCCACACCTGCCCTGCCTCTTCACAGGATGTCCAAACGGGCAAAGGACTGGTCCACTCCAAGTTTGTTCTCCACAAAGACCTCGTACTTCCCTGTGTCTGCGAGGTGTGCGTTTTTGATGGTTAGGATCGTGTCAGTGTCTCCGACATCAAAGTAAACCCTATGAGGGACACGTTTAAACACTCATCAGGTCACTTCAGGCGTGTAAATGCTGGACCTGTATGTTTCATAGGGCACCTCAGTTCCTGGGACTGGCACCCACAGCCTTCAGTAGTCTCTATTGTGATGACACACCCACCTGTCATCCTCATTGATGTCATCCCCATCCTTTAGCCAGCCTACATCAGGCGCTGGCTCCCCGCTGATCTCAGCCCTCAGTTTCACCATCGACCCCCTCTTCACCTTCACACTGTCGGGGCCCTTGGTGATCTTGGCAGGCACTGTGGGGATTAGAACCCAAGCCTGCCATGATGCTGTGTGCTATTCCTGTGTTGCTCAGGATAATAATAATAATAATAATAATAATAATAATAATAATAATAATAATAAATAATAATTATTATTATTATTGTGTTTCTTATTGCCATAGATATTTTACCCAATTAAAACAATTATAAAGTTATAGGAGGTGTCTTGGGACCTGAACATGCAACCTTCTGATCAAAGCACTACATGGTTTATTGGTGCACAGTCAGGACTTGGATTCAAACCAAAGACAGAGTTCTTCTAAAACAGCTGATTGGTTACCTGCCATCCCCCCCCCCTTCCCACGCGCACCTTCCACCATGATGCAGGCTGAGTCTGAGGTCTCCCCAAAGGGGTTCTTGATCTTCACAGTGTATTGGCCCAGGTCAGCCAACATGCCGTCACACACCACCAGGGCCACCACGTCAGGGTCCTCAAACACGTAGCGATACTTGGGCCCGTCCTTGAGCTCCCGGCCATCCTTGGACCAGACAATGAAGGGGTCGGGAAAGGCGCTGACCCGGCACTCTAGCTTGGCTGCGCTGCCTTCCAGCAGCAGCACATCTGTCAGCGGCTGCAGGACCTTGGGGGGCCCTTTCTCACGTAGCTCCTTACGTGACCTGACGGCACGACATGCACACATAGGGTCATGATCCTGCCACACAGGCCACTCTTACTGCTGGTCACTTTCACGAGTAACACAGAGTCATGGGGGCTCTCAGGTCATGCAGGACGGTATTCTGACCCTAACATTTCATTACAATGGCCGCCAGCTGTGTATGGGGATAGCGTAGTGGTGGGGAAAGGAAAGAAGGCTTAACAACTCCTTCCCCACTGCCATCAGACTCCTTAACAGCCGACAGGAGAATGAATAATGGACATCATACTACCTCATACTGTAATTTTTTGCATATTAAGCTCTTTTGCACATTAACCTTAAAGTATTTATTCTTCTATTTATTTTTTCTATTATATTTTACCTCGGCATTTTTTGTGTGGACAGCAATGTAAGAATTTCATTGCACAGAGAAATTTACTTTCTACTGTAAATATGACAATAAACGCTTTGAATCTTGAATCTTCACAGGTGTCAGACAATCTTCTGTATAGAACATCATTAAAATACCAAGCAAACAGCTACCTGTGGCCTCTGTAAGACGCCTGAATACGAATAGCTGCTTCCTGCACCTGGGGGTCATTTATGTTGAGGGTACACCCTGGAGGGGGGGCTGTCTTGACTTTGGACATCTGCAAGGAGGAGACAGGGACCCCCACAGGAATGTGGGTGCCATTTGCATTCAGTATGAACCGTAAGGTACAGCGGCGACATGTTAGAAAGGCGAAGATGGTGAAGTACTACAGGAACCCAATAGAGAAGTGTGTGAGCTTTTGGTGTTTTAAGAGATTGAGGAGGACCTCAGTGTACACCACGAAAGCTCCATGCTTAAATGTGACCCAGCTTCAGCAGCACCCACTGCATCTCCCATTCTGGCCCACCACACATATATACAGCTTCTCCATCAATCCCCCTAGTACACTGAACTAGACCTCGCAACCCCAGGAACTCACCCTGAACTGGCTCTGGAACAGGCTCCACTGGCTCTAGACGCAGCAGGTGGTGAGTGTGGCTGGACTGTCAGATGGACCCATTTAAACAGAGTCCAGAGGGGACCCCCCTCACAGGGGAGGCACATTCCAAGTGATGCCTGTCCTTTTTTGGAGCATCTCATGGGTTTTGGCCCGGCCTGGTCAGTGAAAGAGCTGCTGCCCCTGCAGTCCAAGCCTCCGGCTGACGACCTTATATAGCCTTGGCATAAACACCCTGAGGGGGATAGCTACTGGGCAGGGTGTAAGGAGAGTGGCCCCTGGAGGACAATATCAGCAGGTGAACTTGGGGGGTGGTCTGATGACCTGCTGTGGAATCTCCCAGCTGGCCCAATCAAACCCATCAGCTTCGAGTAGAGGACATCTCACAGGTCTGAGATATAAATATGACCGGTGGAATTTATCAACTATTGAAAGGGTGTGTTCTCCATTCTCAGAATAGTGATGGTTGTGTTTATTAGGACTTTCAAGTTTCATCAAAAGTTTGGAGTGAGATCTGGAGTGTGTGTTTCACGGACAATGTGTGAGGCTTGAGAGCCCTGCCTACCGCATTCATCAGATCTTGCTCTTCCACTTCCACATTGTCTGTACTCCATGTGTGTGCACATCCATGTAATACTGTGCTTGCAGCAGGATCACATGTAACTTATTTTGGAATTTACCCAGAATCAACAAATATTATTTTCTGATTGGCTGGGAAAGCTATGAACTCTTCGAAAAACTCCACTCTATATGCTTGTGCATCATACATTAATTCCATATAATGGGACACCTTGATGGGAGTTATCCCTTACTTCTCAGCATGAGAAACACAAGGTGTTGCATGTGAACATGTGAACTGGTTGAAATGCGTAAGTCTCACGGTCAATGCGTGAGACTTAAGAGCCCCCTGTTTCACCTAAACAAGATGAAGGTGAACTAAATGCACATTACAAGATCATCCCACTTGAATAGCTTGCTCACAGCCAAAACCTGATTTTAAACCAAATTTAGTGCACAGTTTCACCAAGAAGCTTAGCAGCTGTTAGACGGTGTGTCAGTCACAAGAAATAACTCTGCCAAGTTGACTCCAAAGCCACCTTGTTACTGTGTCCTAAAAACAATGACTGAATTAACTGAGTAAACACAATCTTTTACAAATACAGTGGTACCTTGGAACATGAATTTAATTCATCCAGAAGGCTAGTCCAGTTGTGATTTGGTCGAGGTACAAGTTGAATTTCCCCATAAGAAATTATTTAAATGAATTTAATCCATTCCAGACCCCCAAATGATTGCCTATTTAAACATATCAACCTACCTAACTAATGATAAAAAGGTATTAACAATCAATATAAAACACACGCAAAAAAGCACACATAGAAAAGCAATAATCATGAAATAAGTGACAATTGATGAGCACTTTACATGTATTGAGGTGAGCTGAGGAGGACGAATGAACAGGTTATTGTTTTAACAGTTCTGTTTCATTTTGTTGTATTCTTAGTTTTTGGACAAGTTGTGGCTAGATTTTTCTTGATTGACCCATTCAAGGTCCTAACTTGTATTGTTGAACATGTCTCGACCCATAGAAGTTTTAGCAGGAAAGGTCGAGTTCCAAGATTTCGGTTGAGGTACAAGTCGAAAAAAATTTGACAGACCCACTCAATACCTGAGTTGGTCAAGTTAAGAAGCATTTGAGTTCCAAGGTTCTACTGTATACGAAAAAAAAATATTTAAAAAGGTTCAGGACTGTGACCACACCCCAACCCCCTTCAAATTCCCAATATGAGCTGCAGTGAGACCCCTGGCGTGGGGCGGGGGCCTAGACTCCTTGGTGCAGTCTAACAAACACAAAACCTTCACAGCAGAATCTGCATTTGGGCCAGAGCATGTTGATATATTTGAGTAGTGTTGTTTGTGTCTGTAAACAGAAACATCATCTCAATGAAAATAAAGCAGAATGAAGTACAAGAATTGTCTGGGGTTAGTGATAGGCCTTCTGTGCAGGGTTAGGCCTTCAGTGTGAGGTTAGCTTTAGAGGGAGAGGGAGTGACGTGATTCTGTGGGTCTCCAAGATTCGGATTGCGCCATTCTCCCATACATGCCCAGCAACACTGAGCTCACTCAGTAAACATTTATTTGAAGTCCACAAAAGATCAATGTTTACTGTAATATCAGCTATAACAGTGAAGCGTTACATTGACCCCAAAAGGCATAATTAGCATGTTTATACACTACTCCAACCACTGATTTACTTTCAAGTCATACTGACAATTATTTTTGAAATACACACCAGTGATAAAAGAATGTTAATTAGATAGTAAAAACTAAATTAAAAGATATACACTCTACAATTGCACAGAGCGTCGTTGTAAAGGGTACAGAGTTATACATTTACAGAGCACGTATGTTGGCAGTCTGAAAGGGGGGTCCTAAGACATATTGCTCTCATACGTGTGGCTCTGACCCCTAGTGAGAAGGTGTCACCGTGAAGAACCAGGAACACTGAACAAAGAGAAGCACAACATTGCAAAAAGGCTCTGGAGAGAGAGAGGAGGCACAGGAGGCGGGGCTCTGGAGGAGGGGGGCTGAGCCTGGGGGGGCTTTTGCCGGTGTTACTTGGATACTTGGTTTCAGAAAGAATGAGGAGCAGGAGGCTGGGTTCTGGAGGAGGGATCAGTGATCCACTGCTACTCGTACTGTACTGTGTTCACTCCTCTGTCTGGAGAGTGGGGGGCATAGACTCCCCACACCCTGGAGCCAGCACACCCCACCCCTGCTGTCCCATTGTTCCAGCTTGGGCCACTCATTGGGCGGTGGATGTAGTGGGCATGGTTGTCGAGCTCTGATAGGAGCGCAGTAGCACCTTGTGCTTGGTGACGCCCTCGGCCCGCCGCCGCTGCTGCTCCACCAGGAAGGCCTTGAGGCGCGTGGTGGTGAAGGTGAGCGTCTGCCGCCGCAGTTTCATCAAGTAGGCGTCCTGCAGCCAGGCGTTGTTGAAGCAATCTTTGATGGTCGGACGGGCCCTGGAAGCCAGTGCAGACATCAGGAGAACTACATCAGTTACAGGCATGTGAGAGCCATCAGCAGAAGCTGTCACGGTGTCCTCCAAGGCATGTAAAATCAAATAGTAATTAATCATAAAAATTAAACATTAAGAATGATCCCACAGTACGTCACTTGGGATCAAGAGTGACATATGAGGCTGAGCTCACCAGGCATAGCTACACATGATCTTCTTGAGGAACAGAGAGGCACTCTGAGACACATTCTGGTAGAGTTTTGTCTGGTCAAACTTGGCAGCCAGGATTTTGGCCTCAGTTTCCAGGCGGTCGGACTCCTGGAAAGGCAGCCTTCCACTGAGCCTGGAGTTGCAGAGGCCAGAGCAGAAACGGGACAAACATCCGGTCACCTTGCTGCCTTCACATGTCATACCTGTGACCATGCCATCCTGACAGGTCAGTCTCCTACAACACCGACCTCCTTCATGAATTCCACCATCTTACCTATAACTCTCTCTCTAGTGATCATCTAAGTATTTACACGTCATGTCCCACACATCTCCTTGGCAATGGGGGTACTTACATGACATAGGTGACCACACCCAGACTCCAGATGTCAGCGGGGGGGCCCACCACATCTCCTTTAACCGTCTCAGGAGCTTTTACATCAGAGAAAAATGAGAGCAATTAATAGGCATTTATAAGAGAAAAGATACTGGTGAGATCGGTTAAGCCTGGGTATAAATTATGGGGGTGATAGAGGCTTGTAAAACACTCAAGAACTGGCCAATACAATCCCCCCTCTCAAATAATCATATTGTCATGATAAATGATTGGGGACCTAAACCATCCCCCCACCACCCGAGCAGGACAACTCACCCATGAACTCCAGGGTAGACAGGTGACAATTATGAGGCTTGAGGAACAGCGGATTGAAACTCTGCGCACTGCCGAAGTCCACGATCTTGAGTACGTTGGTGGGCGACACTATAATGTTGTCAGGCTTGATGTCCAGGTGGAGAATGCGCCGGTTGTGGAGGTATTCGAGGCCCTGCAGAGCCTGGACCACAAAGCTGACCACATCATCCTCCGAGTAGCGGTACCTGGGGAGAGCACATTGTACTGGGTCATCAGCATGCCCCACGCACGCTGCACACACCATACACGCCACACACACACGTGCCTGACCTGTCAACAAGGCTGTACAGGAGCTCCTTGCCTGAGCAGCCCTCAGCGATGAGCACCAGGTAGCGTGGTGTGATGTAGGCCTCGTGCAGCGCCATCACGTTGCTGTGGTGCAGGTTTTTCAGTACCTCGTACTCACGGAGCACGCCCTGTTTGCTCTCTGCCTCGTACGGAACAATCTTGGCCATGAAGAGCTGGCCTGTGGCATTCTCCCGGCACTCACGGATGACACCAAAGCGGCCCCTGTCCAGCACACGTCAGCCAAATGGCAAGGCCCCAGAAGTAGGGAGACTCTGTTATTTTATACGCAAGTGGATGCATGGTCCATCTTACACACACACAAGCTTAAAGCTTCCATTATGACAAACTCCTTGTTTTTACATGGCTCATTAAATGTATTCACACAATGGTAATTGCTCTAATCATTGATATGATAATGCGGCGCCTCCTGCATCAAAAGTACAACAGAAGCAGCTCTCCTGGGATCATGCAGCATTGTCTGTAAACACCACCTACACAGGGCTTGACTCTTTTCTGGCTTAACACTTTCCCCATATGACATTTGAATGTTAGTAGACACTGGTGAAACATGGCTGCTACTGACCTGCTCTTCTCCTCCAGGAAGGTATATGGCTTCTGGGGCACCCCCTGCCTCAAGGCACTCTCACCTGGTTTTCCTGAAGGTGCTTTTTGCACTGAGGGGGTGGCTGCAGCCTCCCCAAAGGGGCTCAGGCTGGTCACCATCACTACAGGGGACAAGAGGGTAGGGCCTGTTGCTGGGGGTGTAGCCTGGTCTGTGGACATGGGAACATATGTGGAAATGGGGGAGATGGGTTTGCCAAGAGGAGGGGATGGTGAGACCAGTGGGGGTGGGGAGACAGGAGGAGACTGGGTCATGGGGGGGACCACGTTGACAGGACTCAGTGGCTTAGGAAGCACTCTTGGGGGGGTGGTCCTGATTGTGGGCAGAACTCCAGGGGACGGGCTTCCCATAGTGATGTTAAGGGTGGACTTGGCTTTTGTGGATGTAGAGAGGACTGAAGACGGTGCCTGAAACTCCTGAACAAACTGAGTGGGAGTGGAAACATGGACAGGAGGGGATGGGGCAGACACAAGAAGAATGGGTGGGGCTAGAGCTGTTGGGGGAGCAGATCCTTGGTGGGAAGAAGAACGGATTGTTGGGGCTTTGTCTGTGGGAGGCACAATCCTTTGGGCAGAAGCAGGACAAGTAGGTGGGGCTTGGACTGTGGAAGGAACAATTCCTTGGGCAGGACCAGGATGAGTGGGCAGGGCGTGTGACTGAGAAAAGGAAGATACATTGGATGGAGGAGGGGTTGATGTGGGGTGAGAAACAGCAAATCCAGATTTACTGGGAATGGCAGCAGAAGCAGGCCTGAGGGGCATGGCTGAGCTGACAGAAGATGGTGCAGATGGCTTCATAATCATGCTGGCTGCTGCCTTAGGAGTCGCTGGGGAACATAAGGTTCAGCTTAGACTATGAACTTTATCTTTCTGGCAAGAAATGGAGGAGGAAATGGGAGGTGCTTACCTGAAGAGTCCAAGCACACCTTCTCTGAGACGTTACTGTAAGGACTCTGCCCTGCCTTGTTGACACAAGCCACCCTAAACCTGAAGGTGTACCCAGCTGAGAGGTCCGTCACATTGTAGTAACAGTCAGCGAGACCTGTAGCTACAATCAGCCAGTTTTCTTCACCTGGTGAAAAGCAGGTGAATAAAAACCTTTGCGCCTCAGTGTCCACCACAGCTATGCCGAAGTGTCTAATCACTGGAGGTATGGACCTGGGATGGTTCTGCTCACCCACCTTCAGTTCTTCTCTCCAGGGAGTAGGTACAAGGCGTCAGCGTGTCTGAGGGCTTCCATAGCACCAGCACGGTGTCCCGGTACCGCTGGGGGATCTCTGGCATCCCGGGCTGATTTGGAAGACCTGGAGGAGACAGTGACTTGGTGTGTACTAAGGGTGACATCAGAGGGAGAGGCACTGACCACATGAGCATGAGGTTATTCCGGGGCGCAGTGTCACACCCACGTCTCTGTCCATGAGTACAGTATGTGTCCCTCTGCAAAGGTGACAGAGGGCCATCAAACCCCTTGGAGAGATGGGTAATGGCAGGTCTACAGGCAAACACTGCACCCTTAGGCGGGGGTCCCCATGCGGCGTGTATCAGGAGGCAGCAGCGGGTCATGGTGGGTACGGCGGGTCATGGTGGGTACAACGAGTCAGGGTGGGTACGGTGGGCACAGTGGGTCATAGCAGGTACAGGAGGTACAACAGGTCTGGACAGGTACAGTAGGTCAGGACATGTCAGGGCACGTTCAGTAAGCACAGTGGGTCAAGGTGCATCATAGCAAGTCGGGGGGGGGTCACCGTGGGTAGAGAAGGTCATAGCAAGTACTTACGGGCGAGGGACACAGTGCAGGAGCTGCTAACAGAGCCCAGGGGGTTGGTGGCCACACACTCATAAAATCCAGCATCATTCTTGGTGGTCTTCATGATCATGAGCAGCTGTCGGCCGTCAGGGCAAGCGATCATGTTCATCCTGGCATCCACGTCCAGGGGCTTCTTGTCTGTGAAGGAAAACTGAGTCCAGCTGGGGCTCACAGGCTGGTGATGGAGGGCTTCCCTTATTCAGAAGTAAAAGTCTTGAGCAATCTCAATGGAACTCTCAGGCTCTGAAATAATGTGTTCATCGCCTGATCATTTTCATCTAAAATGATTGCATGGAGAGTAGAATAGGATGAAATTCTTAGTGTTGCAGTGAAGTAACTAGTGGGTCACTGTCACCAAATTTCAGTGAACTGTAGCTTGTGATGAAACATCTAGAAATGCATGATAAGGTGTGATGTCAGGCTGTGTTTGGAGGTTAAGAGAGAGCAAGAAATGTGGAATGATAATCAGGATGGGCTGGGGGGGTGGGGGCTCACCCTTCACCCAGGCAATCCGTGGGTGTGGGATTCCTGCTGGGAGGCAGCTGAGGGTCACTGGGTCTCCCTCCAGCAGAACATGGTCCCTCAGCTTGATGTGAAATACTGGAGGGAAATCTGGGGGGTTGACATCAGCCCTTAGATTTAACTACACAATATGACCTATTACATGGTCTGCCAGAAGAATCTCGTTTGTTATTCAGGTCCATTAGAGAGGCAGGAAATGTAAGTGGGTGTGTGGAAAACAGAAACATCACAGGAACTGAACATAAGGTGAAGCTGATCATGAGAGACCTTCCAGTATAACCTCTGCTAAGCTTGAGGTCCAGCAGGAACAGTCACTAACCAGCTAACTGGTATTGTTTAAAATAAACAACCTAAAAAAGGTAACAAGTATCAGGCAGTGTTTTGGTGCTGTGCACCCCGTACCAGAGGCCAAGCATGAGTATTGCTTCCTCTGGAGGGCACCATTCCCCCGGACAATGGCGGATGGGATGTTTGTCTTTTCCTTCTTGCTCCTGCCCAGGCCCCAGCGGTCCCACCGCGACTGACGTTCATCATCCGGTCCTTGAAATGAGAGTGCAGGCTGTTAGAGCAGCTAGCACACCGAAAAGCTGACACTGCGGTGAGGGCTCACCAACCTTGTGGACGAGAGTGGCCAGGCGACAGGCAGGCTCTCTTACCCTTTGCTGACTGCAGACTGGAGGTGGACTCAAGGGACTCCATGGACTCTCCAGCTCTTGGCTCCACCACCCTCCGCTGGCTGCCTCCCTCAGAGCCCGAGCGGCGCAGGATGGAGATCAAAGGAGCCCTTCTGCTTTCTGGCTTGGCCTCCTTTTCTTCTGCCTTCCTTTCCTCCTTCCGTTCTTCAGACTGGCTCCGAATCCTCATGGAGATTCCAGCCACTGTGGACTCAATCTTCCGGCGCATAGCCAGCACTGGTGACTCACCAGATCTCCTAGGTGTACTGCTGCCTCCCTCGTCCTGTGAGCACTCCACCTCACCATCAGGCTCATTCTTCTCCAGGGACCTACTGCGGCCAACAGCCCAGGAGACTCTGCGCCTGGGTGCAGTGACGGTGGAGTTGGCCAGTTCCTCTCTGTACCTCTCATCCTTCCTGTCTGCTGATGGAGCCCTTTTCATCCGCAGGGAGAGCCTCCGCATGAAGCTCTCCTTCTCAGCTGGCCTGAGCTCTTGGACAGACATGGACCTTTCCACTAGCCTGGGTGTCTCATATCTGATGAACTCTAGGGGCGCGCCTACAGGGCTTGGGCGGTACACCTCTTCATCACCTGTAGGAGCTGATGTAGCATTCACTTTCTCCTCAGTTTTAGGCTTGGTCAGCATCTTCAAGCCACGAGTTAGAGATGACTCACGTTTCTTGAACCTGGCTTGAAACACCTCCTCTGAAGCGATATCTTTGATGCTGGGGTTGAATGCCAGCTCCTGTAAGGGTATTGAGCTTGTGGGGGTCCTGGATCTTACCCTGGAGAACACAGCAGGATGTTCCAGTGAGGGAGAGGACTCGGGTTTGAGAGGGCTGATGGTGGGATTAAGGCTAGGTGCCTGGATAGGTGAGGGGGCAGGTGCTGGAACAGGTGCAGGCATCACTTCGAGCTGCAGAGATGGAACCAGGATGGTTTGCATGATACTGGAATATGCAGATGTCCTGCCATCTGGCAGCATTACACGGCTGGGCTGGGTGGCAGTACTCACTGGTGTCTTACTGGGACCTGGTGTCACCACAACAGACTTGGTGGAAATGCTTATTTCAGGTGTTCTCTTCTGGCTCTTCACTTCTTTCTTAGTGTCTTCACACTCCTTTCTGTTTAGCTCTTCTCTCATCTTCTCTTCCACATGATATGACTCTTGAATGACCCTGGGAGATACTTCAGAATATGGTCTGATCTGGGCCTGGATTTCACGCTCCATGGACAGTGGTTTACTAATGGCCACCTTCTCCTGTTTGCCCTCTGGGTTCTCCAACATGCTAGATTTCCTTTCAGGATGACTCACCTGGGGAGTCTCCCCAGTGATGTCTGCTGCTTCATCTTCCATCCTGCTCTCTGTGTCTCCCAAAGCTTTTGCTTCCTTTCCTACTACTGTGCTTTCCTCTGGAACAGGACTAGGTGGCTTGGAGCAAACTTCTCTGGGGGTGACAGGCCGCGAGTCCAGCCTGGCCTGTTCGGTCAGAGCTGACATGGATGTGGCCTCCTGGAGCCTCTGCTCCTCCCTCTGAGCCAGGGGAATCTCAAGGGGAGCACCAGAGCGTCGATGCAGGGGGATGGGCTCATTGTCTCCTTGGGTGAATGAGGCACTCTTGCAAAGCACCTTGGTCTTGACTGCTCCCCCCCCCGGGGCTTCAGTGGAAGCTGCTTTAATGAGTGGGGGCACGGCCGCCCGGCGTGGGTGCGTGTATCGGTCTAGTGACACAGTGCGTCTCTCATCCCCGATGCCAAGTGTCTCTAGCAGGGGGCCCCGGAGGCCACTCATCTTGTTGTCTCCCGAGTTGCCTCTGAGTAGTCTTTGCCTCATAAGCTCCAGTTTTAGAGCGTAGTCCTCCTGGCTCAGTCTCCCAGTGCTGGGACTAGGACTCCTTCTTGGCAGCTCCATGGACACTGCCTTCTTCAGGCTTTTCCCCCACTCTTCTTCGGGGGTAACTGTGGCGCCCCCCTCTGGGGTGATGTGGAGCAGGAGGGCACTGTCAGCAGAGCTGCCCCTCCTCAGCTCCCCCCGTCTCTGGCTGTTCTCAGCCTTATCCGACTCCACACTTGAACCCCTACACAGTGGTCCCCTCGTCTGCTTGGCCATCTGTGCCGACTCCTCTTCTGACATCGTGTCCTCTTCTTGAGCTTCTCTCTTCCTGGTCTGGCCTGTCCCTCTGCTGACCGGCTCACACTCCATGGGCTCCTCTGCCCCCACTGCCTCCAAGGCACTGCTGGTGGGTCTCCCCAGAACTTCATCATCGGCAGAAATCTCATTGAGGGACATGCGAGAGCCGGAGAAGGCCACAGTCAGAGGCATGGGGATGAAAGGCAACTCGTCCACATCCTCGTCCGAGTCCGAGGAGGACGAGGGCGGGGGTGTACCCTCCTTCAGATGCCTAGGCACTGCAATGGAGATGTGGCTGGAGGAGTCATCCAGCAGCTCTGGAATGGAGCGCATCACCATTTTGGATTTATAACTGATGAGTGAGCGCTGCAGAAGGCAGGGGACAAAGGTGGTGACACAAAGCACATACCGTTTTAATTCAGGCACTGAAAAAAATATCCTCCTCACCTGCCACTTCCTCCTTGACAAGAACTGCTTGAGAGACTCGGTGCTGATGCTTTTTCCCTTTGTCAAAGCCTGTGAGAAATGGTTAAACCGTGTCAGAATCTGACTGGTGGAGGTGAACAGAAGCATCTAAAGCATGGAAACACTGAAAAGAAGCCATTGAGGTAGTGGAGACAAAGGAAGAGCAGGGAAGCTGGTAGATTGAGTGATGACTCATCACTGTCAACACAAAGTAACACCAGCTAAGCCAGTACTCTACACCACTTGGCCCACAAACTCACCTTGAACCAAGGATGACGAAGGCATTCATTTGTATCAGGCCTCCTGAGGAAAGTACAGATGGATCCAGTTAGAGTCACCAGAAACACAGAAGATCTGTCTTCATTGACAGTTAATTACCTTTCACCAGAGTATCTACAAGGACGTGAACTTTGCATAAACACCATGTATGTCTGGTTACATCTTAGTTACATCCTGCCCATGTAAACCCCACCCCTCAACTTGCCCCATGAACTCACAGCCTGTCAGCCACCAGTAGTTTTATGATGAAGCCCCGCCCCTCCCAGCAAACGCCCGCGAACATGCCCTCCTCAAATGCCACGTTGTAGTTGCGCACGTTGAGGGCCGTGTCACGGTCATTTTCTCCAGCGAATGGAGACACGCCAGTCAGGCTGGGAGGACAACAGAGCAGTTTCGTCAATCCCTCACCCATTTGACCTGTTCCTCAAACCCCATCACATTCACAAGGTACAACTGCAGAGCCCTGCAGATTTAGATTAGACATACGGCTAACATACCACAGGTAGGTTATCACGCCGACAGGCCTGCCAAAAAAGCAAAGAGTCAGAAACAATAAAGTAGAAAAGACTACATTAAATGATTCTTCCATATACTGTAGAGCATCAAGGCACCTCACCAGATATCTGTTGCCTTGGAGACCGGTGTTTGGTTAACAACCTCTGGGGCAATGAACTCGGGAGTGCCATATTTGCAGTAGTGGGTGTCACCAGGCGTGAGCTCTATGGCATTGCCAAAGTCACAGATCCGGATCTGGTCATTGCTGCGGTCTGCCATGAGGATGTTCTCAGGCTGTTGGGGTTTTTCAAGAGACAGAGGTATATTACACGCCTGCCGAGTCACCAGGGCCAGTGGGAAGACCTCAGAGTAGGGATGTAACGAAAAACGTAATATTGCGATATCGCGGTAAAAAATACCTCAAACCCGTTGTCGGACTGTTATGATATCAATCACAATATCACATGGTCGTATAAGCTCATTTCGCTCGTATAAGTGCCGTCTCAAAAAATACATACTACATTAATGAATGCTTTGTGCTCTATTGGCCTTCTGTAACCCACATGACAATAGGTCATTAAATCAATTACTATTACAACAATAATTTATAAATTGGCCAAATGGAAGCAAAACACATTTACGGTATATTAACAAAATGATAATTCATCTCTTTAAGAAAAAAGACAATTGTATGCAGATTGTGAGGTGATGTCACGACGTAACGTGGAGAGTGCGGTTGAGGCTGGCTAGAGCGAGTGCTAACAGCAGGCTGCCATAGGATTTAGAATACAGTAAAAAGAAAACTTGCTAAACTTGATTTTACAGCTTATGTGGTGTAAGAAGATTTTTTAAAATAAACTAAAGGAAAAGGAAGATGAAAGAAATGTTTTAAACCACAATAAATCATTTTTTTCTGCACTACATTGACTCTTCCGAAGATCTGGAATGGATATTCCTGCATGTGCTTCGCCGAACAAGGACCCACTCAATGGAGTTCATATCAGGATGGCGAGCTAGACCCATGGACCAACAGTGAAGGATGAGTAGAGGGAATTTTGAATTTCTTACTACATGTGCAGTTAGGATATGATGGACTGAATTGAACTGAATATTAACTTTTTGGGCACTGTTATACCTGAATTGAACGGTATATCAACCCTTGGATAATGTTATGCCTGAATGGTATACGATGTGATTTTGTTTTTTCTTTTTATACGTGTTGAATTTTGAGTTTCATATGTGGGGGGGAGTTTACTGATTTAAAGGAAAGATAAATAGGTGCTAAAGATACTGGATAGATAATTTAAATAAGGACAAATTAGATGATTATAAATAGACACAAAATAATTATTTTATATGATCTGTGTGCAGTCAAAAATGAGCAAAACTGAACTAGGATATGACTAGATTTAGATTTAGGATTAACTATGAATAACTGATTTAACCACTGGACTCAGAACTCAAAACAAACAATATCTGAATCCATACTTTATAAAGAGGTAGATTTACATTTTTCCATTTAAATGTAAATGTATATAAATGTATTCATGATTCTTCATGTTCTACAATTAATATTTACTAAATGGCAGAAAACACTACTTCGGAATTACAGATTGTGTTTTGATTAAAAGATCCAGCTGCTGCAATAATAATTCATATTTTATAAAGGAACTACTGACTGCTTGTTTTTGTTTTACAATTACATGCATTGTTCAGTCATTCATTGCAAAGGACAATTACTGCTAAGTTCTGGGAAATGCTTAAGGTCATAACTGGATATTTCACTAATGAAGAAAAGCAGAAGCACTTTATGTTAAAAGGAAGAACTAATTTGATATAAATAAATATGTTGATTATTAATTATTAAAAGAGTTTTTTTCTTTTTAAATGTTGTGATAATCATCGTATCATGAACCTTTTATAGTGATATTATCATACCATGAGTTTTTAGTATCGATACATCCCTACCTCAGAGAACAACTTACTTTAATATCCAGGTGCAGGATATTGTTCTGGTGCAGGTAGCCCAGTCCTTCTAACAGCTGCCTTATAGATGACCGGACCTACAGCAACGGGAGTCTTTATGTTAGCCAGGCCTCCAAATCCATGTAAACAGCAGATCTGCATATGTTTAAGTCTGATTCCCACTGGACCTGCTGCTTTTAACATATAGACTAATATGGATGAAGGTGAAACTCCAAGAGCACAAAGAGGACACTGGGTCATCCCAAAACTTATAACAATATATTTTAATACATACTTTTAGTTCCTATAGCTGTCATGCTCAAAGGTATAAGCCTTACCAAACTGCAGTCAGTGTCATCACTAAAGGTCACCCTCTGGGAATCAGACTTTCTTACCTCACACTCCATGATGGATGACTTCTTTGCTATTCTGTCCAACAGTTCCTCATGACACCTTTACACAGTGGTCAAGGAAAGACCTACATTCAGCCAAGAGAGCCGCTGTCATATCAGGCCTCCATGAAGACACAAGCAGAAGTTGGAGCTGAGGCTAGACTAGTTCACTGCAGGAAGGAGCACCTTATCCCCAGTGAGATGGTACGTTATCTGTGCTAAACAATCATGTTGCGTTTCATTGTGAGGGAACACGAAAAACCCACAGGGATACAGCTCAGTAACAATGACGATAACATTCTTCTTCTCGAAGGCATCATGGAAGTAGATGATCCTCTCATGCTCCAGCCGCATGAGTAGCCTCATCTCCCTCAGGGCGGACGTCTTCCTCTTGGCACGGGCCGAGATGAACTTTGCTGCAAACTCTGCCTTGTTAGCTTTCTGTGTCACCCGCTTCACATAGGAGAAGGCCCCCCTGGAGAAACAGTGCATTGGACCACAAAAGGGGGAGGGATCACCAGTTGGTATGGATATCATCTGTCTATCTATGCATGGACATTGCTGTCATGCCTTTCAAGAAGAACCTACAGATCTATATGGTCAGACAAAGGTATCATACTGCACGACGAGTGCATGAAATCTACGTTCATGTTCCACCATGTTCCTCATTGTTCTACCATGTTCCATTATTTTGCTCCTTCTGCCAGGCACTCACCTGCCAATCTCCTTGTGAATGTCATAGTAGTCTGTGAGCCTCCTCATCTTCCTCAGAATGGTTTCCTCACCTTCCATGGATTCCTCTTTTTCCAGTTTGGCAGCTATCAGAACATCACACATCCTCATGTTAGGAGACCTGATGATGCACAGTGTTGCTGGTTTTACTTCAAAATCCAATTAAAATCTCTCAAAGGATGACAATTTATCAAGTCATCATATAGTCACCTTTTACCTAATTAAGCTTTTAAACTCATCGTATAATGAGAAACAGCCTGTCACTGCCTGAACGATACAATCGTCATTTTTATCTCAAAAACTAGATGTTAATCTTCATTGGACCCTTATTCAACATTCATGGTATTTCTTTTACAGCCTGTTATTTTCTAGCGGTCCTGAGCAGGAGTGTGTGTTAGATCCAGATGACTGAATTCAGAAGCTTCTGGCGACTTTGTGGGACCATGCCAGACTGAAGTCACTGTGCCCTCACTCACAGTACCCCACCTGTGAGCACAGTAAGCTCAGCCTTGCAGGACATGGAGCCGGCCAGGTTCTGGGCAGTACAGGTGTAGACCCCTGAGTCCTCCTCCTGTGTGTTAAGGATCACCAGCGAGCACTCGGTGTCGTCATACACAAAGGTGAAATGGCTGCTCTCTGACAGCAGCATGTCATCCTGGACAACAGGAACATTTGAAGAACATAGAGCAAATGGTAAACATAACATCATAAAGACAAACAGTGAGCCAATTTCATGCCAATATTGTGTGAATATGAAAGCGATGGGAGGCAGGGTTTGACCATTGAAAGCTTAAGTGAAATCAGTTATAAATAATTTCCAGCAAAAACAGAGCTGAAGGCTAGCTGATGTCAGTATGTATTGTGCTTATGGAACTGGATTTATGAGGAATATGGTGCAGGTAAATATATCACCCATTGAACACAATGCTGGAGGTCACAAATAGAAAAGGAGCAGGAGCAGTTAGGCATAAATGACCGCAGCTCATCATCCCATCTATGACTCTCCTTCCTGAAGCATTGGGGAGCTTTGGTAAAACTCCCATCAGTGCATCAGTGCTGCCCACCTTGTACCACATGATATCGGGGATGGGCTTGCCGTCAACGACTACCACCAAGCGGGATGTCTCCCCAATATGCACATCCATATCCTCCATGATAGACTCAAATGTGGGCGGAGCTAAGAAAAGACAATGTGAAAAAGCACAGCGGTCATCCACGAAGAGATTACCCACAATTCTTAGGGAACAAAACCAGGCATATCCACAAGACCAAGGATTGAAGCTATTTCTGGAAGGTTGTGGATGTAAAATATTTTTTGTCAACATACTGTATAGACTATTGATACTTAATTACTGGGCACAGAGAGCTCAAATTTATTTATCCTTTATCAAATTAAACTTAATTGAATATAAATTAACATTTTAAATTGTCAAATGATTTGTTGAGTATTTAAATATTTGCAGCTGGAACAAGAGCCTTTATAGGTTTGTCCTATCAGGATCATCCTTGTGACAGATTTCCCATAATCCTGCATTATGGAGGGGTACTAGTAAGGGGGCAGACCTGCCATGTCCAGCATGAGGATGCAGGAGTCATTGCCGAGTGGGTTGCTGGCCACGCAGATGAGCTGGCCCACGTCGCTAGCCCTGGCTCTGCTGATGCACAGGGTATGCTGGTTGTCATCGGGCATGCTCAGTTCAAACTCGCCAGGTTTGTTCTCCAGCTGCACTCCATTCCGACACCTGCAGATAGCAAGCAGTCACAATGAGTGACAGGTTTATTAAAAAGGGAGGAAAGGTTTATGCGGATGGGGGGGGGGGGGGTTAGACACACGGTGAATCATGCTGACCTTACACAATGGCACAATGTCAGCATGAGAGAATGTGGAGTTCTGGCTTTACAGGAGAGATGAATGCATTTATTAAATTAATGAAAGATGGCCGTTTGGGTTGAGAGAGGGTGTTCAGACCACCTGCCTTTTCCAGATGACTGTGGCTTGGACATGGTTCAGAGTTACGGTCATGCTAACTGGCTGATTCTCAACCATGTAGACGATGTCTGGCTTGTCGATAAGGATGGGAGCTTCTAGAAGATATGGACCTGTGTGAAAAGAAGGGTCTGGGAAAGTCAGGGGAGCTGTGGGTCCAAATGAATGCAGGGTCAAATACCAGAACCACACCAAACAGCTGAATATCCATACTAATCCTGAAAGAGGCCTAAATGAGGGAATATACTATTATATACTATATTATTGTCCTCATGTCATACCTCTGTCCACAAGCTGTAGGGGATCTGTAGAAGGTGAGGGCTTGCTCAAAGCCTTGCTAGTGGCAGAAAGGACCCTGAAGCAGTACTTCACCCCCTTGCAAAGCGATGTTATTGTGTAACATGTTTGTTTCAGGCTGGAGGCGATGATGGTCCACTGGTTTGAGCCCACGGCTTGCTGTTGCACAACAAACATCAGGGAACTGGAGTCTGCAGTAAGAACAACACGTCGGGTCACACTCTGTGTGATGCTGACTTTGCTCTTTTTCACTGATCATGCACCACATTTGTCCTCCTATAGGTCACAGGGTTTCCCACTGTGAATGTGGAGGCTTAGCCAGCAGCAGACTGAAGGAGCAGGTAATGATGCAACTGAATACTCTGTGGCTGTGAGCTTGATGAGGACCAGCCTTGGAGACAAACATTTCCCTGCCAGAAAGTACAACTCAGAACTGAAGCAGGATTCTGTAACTGCAGACTGGACTAGCATAGACAGTACCTATAGATGGGTCCAGTCTTTTGGGTTTGTTCCAGCGCAGGCTGATAATCTTGCCAGTGATGGCCTCTACAACTGGAGGCCCATCAGGAGGCTCTGGGAGGATATCTGCAGAGAGGACACACCAGAGACCTTACACATACACACTGAATATTCTGCAAAACAATAATTAATAATTAAAAAATAATTTGGGGCCACACAAGGTTCCGTGAAAGTACAGAACTGCAGATCTCACCTGTCACATAGAGGTGAGCATAGCAGGTGGCCTTTCCCACCCTGTTAGAGATGACACTCTTGTAGACACCACCATGGGTGTGGCAGACCGTACGAATGACCAGGCTGTGCACATCTTGGTCTGTAAGAGTCCAAGCAAAGACAGACGTCTTTGACAAACGTCAGTGATGGCTCCTTATTCAGCTCCAAGACAGCTGACCTGGGCTTGACTCAGTTAGCATGAGACTGGACCTAAGTGGAGCTGCTCTCACAACAGTGAGACCTGATTAACTGCCTGGTCATGTGACACATGCAGCCAGGCCACCATAGATTGTGAAAGAAGCCTAATGTTTTCCGGCACACTGGGAGCTGCCACACCCACTCACGCTGTACCATCTTCCTGTCATCTGTGCTGTCAATCTTGTGGCCGTTGTGAAACCAGGCGATGGAAGGGTACGGCAGGCCAGCTACCTGGCAGTGCAGCACAGCCTCCCTACCATGCACCACTTCCAGGTCGCACAGCGACTTCACAAAATCTGGCATTGTATAGCGCTCCACCTCACTCTCCACCACCTCTGGCTCCTCTGGGATGGATGGCATCTTCTCCAGCTTTGCCCTGCAGGCCACCAGAGGAGAGGAGCACAGAAGAAGAGAGATAGATTGTCATGTGTAGCATATCCATGCTCCTTCATATCTGTTCATGTGTTCTTCATGTCATCTGCTCTCCTTGGTCACCTGTCTGATGAGAACCGCTCATGTGCGTGATGTAAGTAGGTATCTCAGTAAGAATCACAATAATGGCAAACAGCATGAATATAGGGAACTAGGTGTTTGGTTTTCTGCACGGAACAGTCTGTGTTTTTATGGGTGTTACCTGGGAAACAAAGAAACCCATGGAAGTGTTTATTTGCCTACTGATGTATTACTTAACTTTAGGAAAAAGTTTCATGGCTGCAGGTATAGAACTCTGTTAAAAAGGCTGGTAGCACATTCATGGCAAGGCAGCAGTACGCATAATTACTTCCATTGTAGTTATTGTTCTAATAGTTATAATGGCAGAATGGGACAGGCATAAAACAGACGCCTACATTTGTGAGGAGATGGTGGGCCTGGGTTCCTGCACATACAGCTCAGCAGAGCTCTCTGCCATCCCATGTGCATTACGCGCCACTGCTGTGTACAGACCCTCGTCGCTGCTGCTGGCATGCAGGATGAGCAGGGAGTGGCGGCCCCTGTCTTTCAGCATGCGCACGTTTTCGCTGTCCGTAAGTGTGAGGTCTGGGGGGAGGGAGTGCATCAGCAGATAATACACCTCCAGACAGGAGGAGAAATCACAGAAATCTAATATACTGCAGTAATTTCATCAGAAATCACAGTGTAGCAACTGCACAGTGGGAAGAAGGGGGGAGTGTGGAACAGAATAGGGGAGTGTAGAACAGGATAGAAGAATGTGGAACAGAATAGGGGGAGCATGGAACAGAAAAGAGTGTGAAAGAGAAGATAGAATAGAGGAGCGTGGAACAGAAGAGGGAAGTGTGGAAAAGAAGAGGGGAGTGCAGAACAGAAGAGGGCAGTAGGAACAGGAGAGGATCATGGAACATAATAGAGGAGTGTGGAATAGAACAGAGGAGTATGGAACAAAAGAGGAGTGTGGAACAGAAAAGGAAAGTGTGGAATAGAAGAGGGGAGTGTGGAACAGAAAAGAGTATGGAACAGAATAGAGGAGTGCGGAACAAAAGAGGGGAGTATGGAACAGTAGGAACAGAAGAGAGGAGCATAAAATAGAAGAGAGGAGTGCAGAACAAGAACAGAACAGAGGAGTGTGGAACAGAATACAGGAGTGTGAAACAGGGTTCTGCTAGACTTGTCTGGTACTTGCCTGAATATTCAGCAAGACTGACTCAGCACTCCTTACCAAAGTGTTTCCAGATGATGCTAGGGGATGGCGTTCCGCTGACCTTGCAGTCAAAGCGAGCCGTTCGGCCTTCCAGCACCTCCAGCACGTCAAGCTTACGGGTGAACATCGGCTCAGTGGATGGGATCACTTTGAGGTAGGCGCTAGAAGTTACCTCCACTGGAATCGTTAGCAGAAGAAAAGAGCCCATGATCTACTGAAGCATACAAACAAGCTTCTTCAGATGTCACCCTGCACTTTGCCATGATAATGCTGAATGTGACTTCCATGCTGGTGTAATTCTTTGTAGGATTAAGCAATCTGTCTGAAGCACGAGTGTCTCTGCTGTTTCTTCTGCATTCTAGCATGTGTGAAGTTATTAAATAAATAAAACTAGAAATAACTGCTATATGAATATGAATGCTGCTTTGAATTAAACTGATGTACAGTGGTACCTCGGTTCTCGAACTTAATCCGTTCCGGACTCCGGATCGAATCCTAAAAAGTTCGAGTTCTGA
>JAODJU010000001.1:53333454-53344565 GCA_026776725.1 Gnathonemus echidnorhynchus | reverse complement strand
GGTCAAACTGGTTTGTTCGACTTTCAAGAAATTCGAGTTCTAGTGAGTTCGAGAACCGAGGTACCACTGTATATGCTAAACTATCAATTGCCACAAGCCTGACTGGCTTAGTGGTAAGTGAACATGAATAAAAAGATGGATGGTCTCTGGAGGAGGTCTGTGCCAGGTAAGAGCAGCACTCACCCTTAGCAGTGCTCAGCTTGCAGGTGTACATTCCGCTGTCATCTTCGTGGACGGAGTTGAGCAGCAGGCGGCATGTGCTGCCATCAAAGTGCATCTTGCAATTGAGCAGCGCTGGTTGGATCAGCTTCCTATCTGACAGCCAGTCTACATCAACATCTGGGGGACCTGACATGTAGCACTCGAAGAGAGCAGTCTCCCCAGCCTTCACTGTCACATCTGTAATCTCACGGGTGATGGCTAGGCCTGACTCCACAGGGGGCACTGGGAGAGACAGTGCAGGTCATTTTGTTACGGTCTACACCGAGCAAGATGTTGCAGGTCATTCTATTATGCTATACACTGGATGAAAAAGTGCAGGTCATTCTGTTATGGTATTCAGTGGGGGTCATTTCGTTGTGGGTCTTTATCGAGTGAAACAGTGCAGGCCATTAGATGACAGTTTACAATGGGAAATACAGGGCAAGTCATTCTGTTATAGTCTACACCAGGTGAGACAGTGCAGGTCTTTCTGTTAGGTCTGCACCATGGAGATAATGCAAGTAATTCATGTTACACTCTGCACCGGGGAGGACCCTGCATTATAGTCTACAGTGGGAGAGAAACAGCATGACTTTAAAATGTGAAACAAGTTTGCAGATTGCTTTGGTAACTTGAATAAAGTTTCTTTAATTCACTTTAGTAAATCCTCAGCTCCTCAACGAAGTGATAGCTTCTTTTTATATAGAGTCCTTAGTTTATCTTGTGTTACTATTATAGCATTTGTTCACTGCTGTCAGTTCATTTAAGCCCTGAGGCAAGCTCCAACCCTGGCATTTGTGTGACATCAAAGTGGGAACTAGAGTCAGCCTCAGAAAGGCTTTGGGCAAAACGTGTCATCCATATTTAATGGCTGCCAGGTCCAAAGTGTTTGAAAGCCCTGGGGGGTGCTCCATGGGGGCCCACTGGGAGGGAGGCAGCAGGTCCGGATTTAATCTTTTCAAATGAAGCCTTGTCAGTGTGGCAGTATGCTGCCGCATGGCCGAAGTACATGAATATGATAATAAATAGGTAACCATAACTAGTGCCAGTAAACAAAATGTGTAAATAAAAAGAATTACAGATTATTTTCTGTATAGTTTTCTGTTTTCTGCATCATTAACTGTGCCTGCTGATTTTTCAGGAGGCGTTATTGAGTCCAGCATGGAGGACTTAACATTCACAGAAGCAATACTGACTAAGGCGTAACGCATGAAGCCTTTTCTAGTGGAAACTGGAAACTTTCAGTAACGCTGACCAGTGATGTGAGCTAGGTGCAAGGGAGGTTCAGAGCATACGCTCACCTATGACCTCCAGGTGGCAGTCACACTGCTTCATGCCATACTCATTGACAATCTTGCAGGTGTACAGCCCTGTGTCAGCCTTCTGAGCTGCAGTTATTCGCATCTCAAAGCTGCCATCCTCTGCCTCCTGCAGAGTGTGCCGATTGGAGGCTTTTATCACCAGCCGGCCTCGTAGCCTGGAGACACAGACAGCGGATTATAGGGGAGATCCATCAACAGAGAAAGCGTGCAAGTGTCTTCAGAGAAAAATATGCTTTAAGCTCTTTGGATGGAGAATCAAAAGCTCATGAATTTTCCCCCTTTCTGGTAGGTGTTTCATTCCCAATCAATTGTCTACTGCAGAAGATAAAACTAACTGTGTAAGGCTGAGGAACCCACCAATAGATCAACGGTTTGGGCTGTCCCTGCACGCGAACTCGCATGGTGATATCGTCCCCCTCAGTCACCACCTGGTCATTTAGGGTTACCTGTCGGACACGTATGTGGGATGAAGAAATAAGCCACACGATTCAGCTGTATATGAAGCTGAATGAAGGTATTGGTGTAAAGATAACTAACCCTAACCTGACCCAGATTCAGCAGGGGTTCATAAGCATCTACAAATCAAAATTCAAGCCTACTGGTTTTGCCATTTAAAGGTTTTGGGTTTCTCACTGCCTTAGAAACGAGGGCATGAGAGCATGAGGCTTCACCCCCTTTACCTGGAACGACGGGGCTTCCCTGAATGCTATGTCCACCGCCCTCCTAGACTCAGGCCCCCGACATGACCCTCCCTCCGCCTCCATTCCCTCCTCCAGTGGGCTTAGACGTTCTTCATTGGATGTGATGGCACTGCTGAGGTCTGAGGGAACACCATGGACTCTTTGCTGGTCTTCTGCAGGCTCTGTCAGGTAGGCAGGGAGTCAGACTTTGACTCTCTATCAGACATACAGACTGTGACTATCAGACAGACATACTGTGATTCTATCAGTTAAACAGACAGACTGTGAATTTCGATTAGACAGGCAGAATGTGACTCTCAATTACACAGGCAGATGGTACCCTTCTATCTACAGGCAGTAGGGACTTTATCAGACAGACTGTGACTTTCTTTTAGACAGGCACTGTGACTCTATTAGAAAGACAGACAGTGACTATCAAACAGGCAGACAATGAATCTTTATCAGACAGACAGATAGGGACTATCAGGCAGAAAGACAGAGATTCTATATCAGATAGACAGACTGTGATTATCAGACAGGCAGACAGTTACTCTTTATCAGACAGACAGACAGTGAATCTCTATCAGAACGCCAGACTGTGACTCTCTATCAGACAGACAAGAATTATGCAGGAGCAAACAGCAGCCTATGGACTTGTTTAAGAAATGCAAAATTACAATTTGTGCTTCTAAGAGTTTAAACTCCAAAACCATACGTGCAAGGGTTAAACTTTAAATTCATTCAAGTCTAAATCAGGTGAATAAACACAAGAGTCCAAATGAAGTCTTGCAGTCCTAAATCACAGATGATTAAGAAAATTCCCAGGAAATATGGGCACAGGTCCTCCTGACCTGAAGGGGCAGCAATACTGAGAAAACAACATCTGGCCAGGTTCCCAATTTTAATGTACAAACCCAACACACTTCAGGGTGGTCATTGAGCAAGTCAAGGGACAATGATGTGACAATCTGACCATTAGCAAGAACAAAGAGTTCTACATCACTTAAGAAAGAGAAAAACAGAAATAGAACCAAAGTATATCGGCGAACAACAAAGCAGTGTAAGCTTCACACACAGGCATGTGCACACAAGGCGTATAGAAGGTGAGAAGTGGGCAGCTGTCCGTTTGAAAACGTGAGGGCCGGGGAGGACCAGGCACATCCAGCCCATCCCAGACAAAACATCTTAAAAGGCACTAAATGATATTAAATGAATCTGAGAGCTACTCAGCATTTCAGGTTCACATGCTGTTTGAAAAGGCCTGATGCAGATTTAGTCCAATGAGTGTACAGAAAGTACTCTAACTGCCAGGCGTTTCCTGTTAGCATCAGACAGTGTGAACCAGTGAGCAGTAAACAGTGAATGGTGAGCAGTGAACAGTGAGCAGCAATGAATGAATGGTAAACAGTGAGCAGTAAACTGCAAATAGTCAGCACTGAGCAGTAGTGAACAGTGATATGAACTTACCTAGCCCTACATCCCTGTCCTGCTCGTGTCTGAACACCAGATACTCACATGTGGCTCCATGGTGTGTCAAACTTCAGTTACATCTCTGTGAACTTTCCAGTGGCGGCACAAGTGACCCAGAGCGGGGCTGGAAGTTTGTGCAGGAGACTCGCAGAGCCCTGCTTCAGTCCCACCTCCACCCCTCCCCCTCTCCCTCACCACCGCCACCCCCTTGCTCACCCAAACATAGAAAAGGGCACTCATATGCTATTGTGGAATTTCTCACTACAGCAGCTAAGAGAGGAGCCCTCTATTGCACAGTTTACTGTGTTTTCTGCCTCTCTATTCATTAGGACAAGCCTGTACTCTGCAGACTTTAGTGAGACCTGGCTGACAGCCTGCTGGATTAGCACTAAAAGTAAGCGAGCTCAGCGTAAATAACAAGCAGAGTGCATCATTCAGGGGGTCACAATGTCGATATGCTAAGGACCCTGCAGCCTGAGAGTGCACGGAGCTGGGGGAAGCCAACATCAACTGCATGGCGAGATGGGAAACCGGCTACAAGTGAGAAGCCCTATAAATACACTGGTATCTGCTGCCCTAATAAGGTAAAGCATCCCCTTCCCTGCTGTGTGGTGAGGTCGTGGTGAGGCTGCGCATAGACCCTGCGGAATGATGGCCTAGCAACTTCTGCAAGGTCCTGCCAACGCAGTGAGCAGATGCAACTCTTTGCAAATGCAGTTCAGTAAACATGCAGCTCCACGCAGACACAAGTCAGCAAACATGCAGCTGAGTACAGACGCAGCTTAGCAGAGATGCAGCTCAGTGCTGTACATCTGCACTTGGGCTTTTGGGCAGACATCTATTACTTGCAAAAGTTAAAAAATAAGGATTTGGCTTGTATTTTCAGCTCATTTTCAAATAATAGTATGTTTAATTGACACAGACGAAAATGGTATTTTCCATTATATTATCATTAACTGATAACATAATGATGAAATATGACTGTTCCTCTGGGTGATCTGTCACATCACAGGGTCATGTCATGCCCATTGACTCTGCTAGCTAATATACACTAGTTTAGTTTAACCAATGTATTTGTGGGCTCTCAGCACTTCAGTGAATGTGACTCCCTGGACCAGCATGGCTGCTCTGCAACTCTCTCTGTCATCTTGGACTCATTTCTATCAGTCGCTATCATTTTTGTCTAGAAGGCAAATTACACTTTGACAGATACAAGAAGCACTCACATAAAAACAAAGTCAGCTCTACTACCTACAAAAGCAAAACACAGTAACGACACTAACACTGAAACTGTTTTTTGACTGTCCACCCAAACGTGTAGCAGGTAGGTAAATGATGTTTTCTTCAAAACTGCACATAGCTGAACAAAGACATTTTGACAAGAGACAAAACAGAGCCTAAGAGACCCAGTTTCAGTCATAACTCAGTATTGCTAAAATATGCAGTTATAGTGTACTGTCTTTGTATGCAGTATAGACAACAAACAACATATGTTTTTGTTATTTAATACATCACTGTGCAGTTTTAACAGTGTGATCTGCATTGCTGTGGTAACTATCAGCAGAGTTGCAGCTGTGATAGATGAGAATGGTTGTAACAGGAGGCTGATGGATAGGCATGAGACCAGACCAGACACGCTGTAGATGAAGGCCCAAAACTCACGTCACTGCTATTATATAATGCACATGGAATCACACAGTGGTTTCACACGTGTAAAGCATTTGTCCATGTACACAGTGACCTTTTACCTCTCTGTTGCCTACTGTCTCTAGTAACTAATATTCACATACTTTGACATTGACTTGGCTATGATGAAGTCTGTTGAATCTGTTTTAGCTAAAATGAGAGGCCATTCACTTATTCGCAGGTGATGTGGCAGGTTTCACACCATGAGCCATGAAGGTGAACATTTATCATTTTAAAATCTTCTCCATGAGATATCCTATATTCGTCACATATAGGTTAACTGGAAAATCATTCATGTTCTTTTCATTCTGCATGCTCCCCTATCTTCCCCTTTCATCCCTGAATTTCCACTCACCTGATTGGATAAAGAGCATAGCGCTGCAGGATGTCCGACCTGCGCAGTTGGCAGCCATCACTGTGTATGACCCGGCATGGCTGGCATTCAGCTGCTTGATCACCAGTGAGTGTCTGTGCCCCTCTACCCTGATCGAGTGCATAGGGCTGTTCTTTATCTCCATGTCACCCTTCCACCAGGTCACTGGGGTAAAACACACAAACATTTGATCTCTCTGAGCAATCCTGCTCCAGTACTCTCCCACTCTGTGAAGTTTTACAGCTCAACCCTTTACAGAACACGCTTATTACTGGATTTAAATGTTTTATGCTTAAATATATGTTTAGAGCTGAACCCTTAAAAAGTGATCATCTCAATTCATGGTACTTGCCTGAGAATGGCACCTAAAAGCCAGAGGAATTGTTCTCAAAAAATCATATTAACTAAGAAAGTCTGAAAGTCTTGATTGAGTGCTAACCCTATCCTTAACATAACCCAAACTGTCTAAACACTGGAGCAGAAAGGGGAGTGGTCACTTGCCTTCTGGCAAAGGGATCCCAGTAATAATGCACTTCAGGACCACCTCTGAGCCAGCCGACACCACGGTGTCGTGCAGAGGGGACTCGAACATGGGGGCCTCCATGGTGTCCTCCCCTCCTGACTCATATAAAACATCCATGGAATCTGCATGAAGGCCTCAGATGATGTGGGATGATGGGTAATCTGAAATGTCTATACAACTGTGATGCTTCACTGTAATAATGAACTAATGCATTGATAAATTGAAACATATAATTAGAGCTTCAAAGCCAAATATAATGCAACAGAAAACTGAAAGGGTAGAAGGAAAAATGTTAGAATGGTCACCTGTATCAGGAGACAATGGCTTGGCATGGTGGACCTTCCCCATGCCTGTCCAGGACCTCCCCCCTTCAGTAACTTCAGCTTTCTCTGCCTGGTTTCTTAACATGAGAACATCCTCTTTCATAGGTTCTTCTTCCACAATGATAATGGGGATGGAAAGCCTGTGAGCTAGAGATGCAGGTGTTAGCTGTACCTCCCTCTTCTTTTCCTTTGAAATTGGGCTAGTGGTTGAAGAGACAGAGCTTAAAAGCCTTGGGGGTTTTGGTGGTGGCTGAGTGGGATGCTCTTCAACATGGGGAGGCTCTGTCTGAACAACTGATTTTACTGAGGTCTGATCCACCTTGGGTATGGATGGCTGCACCTTCCTGGGGGGTGACTTTTCTTTTGGTGGTTGAGAAGGTGTCTGATCTTTGGATGTGTGTGACATCTCTGTTGATGCTTCCTTGACCAGGATGCTTCTCTGTATCTGCCTTGAGGAATGCTGCCCAGGGAGCTCAGCAAGTGGCTCGCTTTCAGAGGAGTTTGACTTCTCCCCAAGCCTACTGACTGTTATACTGATCACTGAAGATTTAATTGTGTCTGGTCTATGGTTTGATTCTTGTTGAGGATTCAACTGGCTGTGATGCAGTTGTCCTTCAGGAGATGATGGTGATTTTTGCACTAATGACTCTGTGAGTTGCTCTCCCTGCTTCTGCTGCCATTGGATGCGTTCCCTGTCTTGCAGCTTCTGTAGGACCTGGGGCGGGATGGGCTCCAACTTTCTCAGAGGTTGCCGTCCATGTTGGTGCACCTGCTCTGTGGAAAAGGACTTTTTCATATGGGATTTCCCCATCAGGTTCTTGATTCGCTGGAGCTCCTGTGTGAACTTGTTTTCAATCTCCTGGACCTTCTGGGAGTAATGGGACCTATCCTCCAGGGAAGCAGCCCTCTGGCGGAAACTAGACCGCCGTTCTGCAGCATCAGCTTTCAGTGTCTCTCGCAGGTCCTCTCTGGAGTTGTCTCTGGAAATCCCCAACCGGCTTCCCCCATCATCTGAGTCAATGGATGTGGCCCGGTTGAATCCAGCCCAAGAGCGCCCAGACATGGAGCCTTCAGTGTGGTCAATGCTCCTTCTTAAAGTGGGTCTACCCACTTTAGCCAAGGGCCAGTGAGTCTGGTCCTTCCAGGAGCCCTCACTGATGGGAGTCTGAGGACGGGAGTCTTGGGCACCAGACTGAGATGCTGCTGCGGCTTGGGACTGCTTGATCGTCTCCTCAAAGTCTCCTGAGACTATGTCTTGGTAATTAGTTGGTATGACAGTGACAGCTTTTTTGCGTTCAGAGAGGGATCTGGCAGGGATCATCCCAAAACGGATTGGCAAGGGAGCAGCAACTGTACGCTGGCTAATTTGGGGAGGGGACAGAGTGGGAGGTGGGTGGACTTGGGTCTTAATTTCACTTAGAGTGTCTTCCGACTGGCTCCTGGAAAAGGTGTTTAAAGGAAATGTCCTGTCAGGGTAAAGGTCTGTCATGGTAGGGAGCCCAGCTGGTTGGCCCAGTTTGGAGTTATGTGCCTGGGGAGTAAGCATAGGGGGTGGCTTTCTAAAGCCTCTCTCTCTGGGTATCTGAGTGAGGGACAAACCCTAAATACTGAGTGAATATGGGTTAGGGAAGCAAAACGAACCTACAGCTGATACCAGCAAATTATAATGGAAACAATTAAACAAGGTCAAGGAGGTCTTGGTCTTTTGATTGAATGTAATCCTCGTGTGAATACTGATCTCGTATCAAATACAGCACTATAAAGCAGGGTAAAGTGTGCAGAATAACACAAATATGGGAATGGAACTCATAAATGATTGCTGAAGAAATAACATGGTGAGGTCAAACTATCCTTCAAACTCTACCAAACTGGATTATGGGAAACCAGCACATACCATATGGAAGGACATCCAGGAAAAGCACAAGCACAGAGTAATCAGTGTGGAATTACTGGGGCAGATGCACTGAGGAATGTAAACTGCTAGGACTGGCAGGAGGACATGGTCCAGATGGGCCACACTCAACTGCAGCACCGCCAAAACAGATAAAACTCACATACACAAACACATGCAAGCAGAGGGCTTGAGCCCAGACACAGAAGACATGCATGAGAAGCAGCAGAAACCAATCCAAACCACCGACCAAATGTGGACAACTTAGATTCAGCATGCTGCTCTGACTGCTGAATCTCTAAGTCTATGTGTATTCATTGGTGCGTCGGTCAGACATGGATAAGGGTGGGGGGCAAGGGAGAGCATGAGGGAAAGGTGGAGAGAATCCCAGTGATGGAAACCAAAAGCAACGTCTATAATGAGAGATTCATCCAATATGATGAATGTGCTTATTCGGTGGAGCTTGGAGTTCACAGTAATCTGTCGTATGCTAAGGGGTTTATGTGAGCTCTTGAAGCAAGTCCTTTTCAGTGTGATCTTCAGTGGAAATAAGATTCATGATGTGAAAACGTGTGATTCCCTTTACATCTAAGAAGGATATTTTGACCCATGGCTGTCTCAATGACAGAGAGACTATGACATAATAAAGAAAAAGGCTAACAACAAGCAGATGAAGAAACATGGCCCAAAACAATAAGAGATGGAGGGAAAATATATAGCCTCGATATTCCAAAAAACTAATTTAATTATAAAAACAGGATCTAATTTGGGCTGATTTGAAGGTTTAAGCAGTGGAGGTAGATGAGATGTAGGGTGTGTGTTGTGTGGAATGTGTCTACAGCTGGCCCTGGAGATAACACAGGCATTACGCTAAATTGACCAAGAAAACTGAGGAATAAGAACTACTGAATCAAATGTTGCAATTAGAGGATACTGCGTCAAAGAAAAATAACATTACTGTATTGTAAATATTCCTTTTTTTGATCACATTTAACTTTAATAGTCTGTAACTAAAAACATGCAGCAGTAGATCCAGTCTCTTTGGATAATGTGAGTGCTGTGGAGTACACAGGCTTCTAGGTTGCATCAGATAATAACTGGAGTGCTGCAAGGTTCTGTCCTTGGCCCCTTTCTCTTCTCCTTCTACACTTACCCTTTAGGTCTGATCATCTAGTCGCACAGCTTTTCCTACCATTACTACACAGATGACATTTGACCTTAAATCACCTTTCCCTCACAGGAAACAAGTCTTGGCTCAGATTTCCATATGCCTCACCGACATCACAATCTGAATGAGGGAACAGCATATTCAGCTGAACCTTTGAAAGACTGAGCTTCCAGTTTCCTGTCTCCATGAAAGTCTACCTGAAACCTAGGGGTAATGATAGATGACCAGCTACCTACTGCTGACCAGCTTTGCTGCAGTGCTGTTCCAGTCTTGTGGATTTACTGTGTATATAATATCATGGAGGTCAGATTTTATCAGAATATTCAGCTCAGCTCCTAGTACAGGCTGTTATCATGCCATTATTTGACTACTGTTACTCTTTACTGACAAGAATGGGCTCTGAATCCACTGCAGTTGATTAAAAGTGCATGCTACTTTTCATTGGCTCCCGATATGCGAAAGCCAATCCCACCTGGAGCTCCCTCCACCATGTGAGAAGAAATGAGTTATGCATCCACATCAAGTCACCAAAGTCTCTTTTCAAACCTTCATGAAACACCTCAAAACCCATTTTTTCTGGGTAGAGCTCACCCAGTTCATCCAGTCACCAACCTGCTCTGGCTTCATCTGGTATGCCCTGCTTTTGATTTCTAGGCATGTGTGGATGCTTTTGCTTTTTGCACTTGTCTAGTAGAAACCCAGTTCATCATATAGGAATAGCTCTTCTCTTAGGCACTTACAGTGTCTTGTGATGTATTGTATTGCACTTGCTAAACATGCATGTTTCTGCCCACTCATTGGAAGCCTAGCTGCACTTGTAAATAAATAAATGTAAATGCTAATACAATGGTACCTCAGTTCTTGAACTCATTATAACTCAAATTTCTTAAAAGTCGAACCAACCAGTTCGAAAAAAAAATACCTAGAATTCAATCTGAATCTCAGAAGTCGAACCGTGAACGCTGACCATGTGGCACGTCTCTCAACGGAAACAAAGGGTAACGCTTCAGTCTCAGTCTCGCATTCACTGTGATAGCATCGTGCATGTTTACACTAGCTGAATACATATATTTAGACAGTAATACATAATACATTTAGACAATGATAGACAATAACAGTAATGATATTATTATATAATAAAATACATTTAAAAACAAATATTTCTTATTAATTATTTTAATATTAATAATAAACCATTAATACATTTAATAATAACAATAATAATAATAATAATAATAATAATAATAATATTGTCGTGCTGAGCGGGGATGGAACGGAGACAAAGGCGCAGATGTCAGGGTATCAGGGAATACGGGATTTAATTACATGTAAGGCAGACAAAAGGCAGACGGACAATACAATGGCAGGACTGGGGAAACAAACAGAAATGTGGACTAAATACAGAGGACTAATGACAACAACCAGAAACAGCTGATCACATGGGGATCCCACATGAGGTTAACAAGGGGGCGTG
>JAODJU010000001.1:53301405-53319382 GCA_026776725.1 Gnathonemus echidnorhynchus | reverse complement strand
TTTCCCAAACCACATGAAGACTAACGTTAAGACATTAAATTTCCTTCCGCACAGCAACAAAATCAATGAGACTGTTGTCATTAAACAAGCCGTATAAAGGACGACCCTTCATAGAACTTTGAGCACTCAGTACCAGGCCTGCCGCCATCAGATGTCGGACTTTCCACTTCATCTGGGCTCTGGAAGGAACTCTCTGGAAGGGGCCTAAAATACATTTCACAATTTGAACAATGTCAAGTTCAATTTCATTCTGAAGTACATAAACTGCTCCTACAATCAAGTGAAAAGGACACCTGTATATTTATTGTTTTATTGTCAACACATTTTTAAACGTTTAACTGAAAATAAATATAAAAAAATTAGGACGTAGGTATGAAGAGAAGCATGATGGGGCAGTGGAACATTACAGGTTGGGACATTTAGAGCAGCTGTCCACAGTGCCGTACAGAGGCTGGACAAACTACCTGAAAGCAGTCATGAATGAGGAAGCCAACGGACACTGCGCTTACGCTGCATGTCTTACGAGTTAAATGTTAAGTTACACCGCCATCTAGTGGAGAGCTTATGTTTTGCCACAGTTGAGTGGAAAATCAAATATACGTGTATCTAAATCCAACCACCCATTTTCTATACGGTAGAAAAATTAATTGTTTTTCAAAGAAAATATCCGGATTATTCTAATTTAAATACAGTTGCCAATGCGCATTTATTGTGAACTTGATCTGCTACTGACCTATGCATTAAAACCTTAAACATTTATGGCATAAAGTTAATAGTTGACTGAAAATGTACAGATTAACCACACAACACGGAGACATATACCAAGATATGTAACATGTAAACCAAATTTTAACACTATACATAGTGCCACTGGGGTCACACCATGAGAATCACTGGAATGACAATTTCCCCACGGGGATTAAAAAAGTATCGATTATTATTTTTATTATTATTACATGATGTAACAAGACTGCTTCAGTTGTGGTGAGCGACCTCACCTGGGAAGTTCATCGTCTTGCCATTCCTCTCTGAGCTCCATGTCAAGGATGTTAGGCTGCCCCTTTGAGTCCTGGGAGCTCCTAGGAGATAAAAAGGAAATATGATGCATGAAAACCAGGAGCTAAAACCAGCCCATTCTCTTCTACGGGGCTATTCAACTCATGGTCCTCAAGGGCCGAGCCCTGCTGGTTTTCCAGCCTTCCTTCACCTGTGAGCCAGGTGTGAAGCCTCTGACCACTCAGAATCAGTAATTATTAAACTAACTACCTGGGAGAACTGAAAACAAGGCCTGGATTTGGAATCGAGGCCCTGATTTGAAGAACCCTGCTCTACTAGATCCAGTCAGTTCTGAGCCTGGAGGAGAACTTCCAAAAAACTTCAAATGAACAGGAAGACCACAAGTGCAGGAGTGACAGCTCAGCACAACAGCAAAGGGCAGGAAGACTTCTCCGAAGACAGAACCCATCTACCATTGCAGTGGCTCTAGTGGACAAGGGGGTCCTATCTGGTAATACACAGGTGTACCTGACTCACTGGCCAATGAGTGTACATTGTATATTTATATATGAAGGCCATGATGCCCTCGTGATGTGAATGAGCTGCTCTACAAATGGGCTCAGCAGGCTGCACTGTGGCCAACATCCAGACAGGGGCGCCACTAAAGATTTTGGGCCTAATATATCATACCAGCCCCCAACCAAGACTAATTATGTTCCAAAGTCCCTGTCACTCAGGTCCTTGTTATTGTCCTAATCCCCCGCCCCCCCACCTTACAGCGCCCCTGCCACCAGCATTGGGGGTTCGAATCTTCCCACCACTGTGTGTTTGCAGTGAGTTTGCACGCAGTGTTACAGCGGTTCCCTCCGGGCACTGCAACTTCTGCTCCAAGTCCAAAGACATGCAGTTAGGCCAACTGCCAGCTTTAAATTCTCTGTACTGAATGCCAGTGCACGTGAATGTGTGAGTGTGAATGTGTGCACGTGTACGTGCCCTTCAATGGACTGGCATCCTCTCCAGGAGGTTCTCCAGCCTTGTTCCAGGTTCCAGGTGAGCAGAATCAGGGGTTAGAAGTTGGATGGGAGTATGAATTAGAAAGATGGCCGGAGAATGGACATGTACTGGTAGAGAGAGAAGTCAGCAGAGACTTATACGTAAATACGTGACAACGAAAAAGGGAAATTTTAAAAACAATCCTGGTTCATAAAATATCACCCTTCTTTCCAACAGCAAAACTTTAAAGGTGCATGTTTTGTGTTTTTTTTCTTGTAGGGTTTATCTTTTTACTTTAGTTTACTTATGTTCTTACTCGTTTCATGTACTTGCAGTTTTGTTTAGTTTATGTTTTGTTCTACGAAAACAAAACTGCACCATTTTCATGTCCCAAACCCTGTTTGTACCTGACCTTTACATACGTCACTCAGCACCAGAAATTCAAGTTTAGTTTTGTGCAAAAGCTATTTCGACGACACTCCCAGACGCACTGAGACACTGCACAGTTTTCATTTATGATTACAGATACAATGGAATACAGGTGACAGAGAAGCCCAGTGTCACACCAGAGTGTCACACACCCCCATGACGATACCTCAGAGAAAGCAAGACGTGTTTTTTTGGAAAGTGAAAAAAGAATCTGATTAACATCTGATCTTTCACAGTTTTTCACACTCAATCACCCTCCAGACACGTGTTTTTTTATCTCCAGCAGATACACCTGAAATTACTTTCAGAGGCAATAAGTCCTGGCCAGTAGTCAGGGAACATTGTGTTAAAACTGAGTAAATTAAGATCTCAGGTAAAGCGAAAAGAGGGAGCTTGTTGCTTGTGTCTCGTAATAATACTGTATTTCTGAAATTTTGTATCACGAATGAAAAATCGAGGATGGAGTCACGCAAACAATTCAAAGAAGCTACACCCTGCTATTCAGATGTACCGAGGCAATAAACCACTTTTGTCCGCACACCCCAATGCAGACGGCACCATGTTCTTCTTAGGAAATTTCACCTGGCACAAGATCACATAACCATACGCCTGCATCATCGCCCATCAACACACAATATAATACATGTTCTACTTGGGACAGGTCAGACAAGGCATAAAACCATTAAATGTGTCATTTTATTTTGTACTGCAGCTGAGAACAGAACTGAGACACAATACAATGACCAGCCTGTTGTTGACCTGTTGATTTCACAAAGAGGCAATTAGCATTCCTGACAGCACCTAATTTCACAGAAACCAGCTACGCTATGCTAACCAGCTAGTGGGACAGCCCATTACTCACACACCTGTGGTCCTGCGTGGCTGTGGAATGTTAAATAAAGTGGGAGTCATGCTGAGACAAGACCACAGGTCTGTACACCCAACCAACACACACACAAAGGCGCAGTGTGCATCATGGGAAGGCAAGTTGGGTGGGATGCTTTATGCCATACAGTAGACGGCTCCACGACACCCTAGAGACAATGCACAGCAAGAGCAGCAACACGGACACCTGGAAATAGTTTTGAGGTAGCTTGTCATTAAATCTGAAATCATCTGGTATCTATGTGAGGTTTATCTTTGAAATAAAAAAATCATAGGCAACAGGTATAAATTACTGATTGAAAAGTGGGTGTCACTTTATAATAAACTCTTTATAATCTGGTTATTAATTAGGTTATAACGCTTTGTAAATTATTAATAGATCATTTTAAAGTAGTAGCAAAAAATATTTCTAACACGTGACTGGTGCATCCTCTGTTCGCACAGCATTTACAAATGTGGACGTGCATAACTAGTAGAGGACAGTAATTCCCTAAGACAAAATAACTCATTAGGAGACGGTTTCAATAAAGCCATAATTCAGCCTGACATTTACACTGAAGAAGTTTGTGATAGATTGCAATTTCCTGAAGCCCGGACATATGGGCTTAACATGCAGATGAAGGAGGGGGCCGTTTATCTCCCATGGGAGGGGCCTCCCATGCTGCTCGGCAGTCTGGGAATGATCTCAAACACCAGCCCAAAAAGCGACGGGGCCTCTCAATGCACCGGCAGTCCAGCCCATCCTTCAAAGACGCGGTTTCACCTCCGAAGGCTGAGCTCAGACCAAACAGCACTGCGGCGAATTGTGCAAGAAAGAATCAGGCTAAACTCATGCTTAACTACTGAGGGTTTTTAATACTACGGATATGGAGAAATACTGACATCAGGGTTGGCAACTAAACATGGCACCCAGAGGCAGCAGATAGCAATGTGGTCAACGGCCTGGACCCCTCACCAAGAGGTTGTTGGTTCCTATCTCAATAGAAGCACAGCTAGTTTCCATTAACAAAAGATACCTTAACAAGAATTGCCTCTCCATAAAAGGTATGTAAGCTGTCTATGTTTTGTTTTTATATGTACATTTAAGTATGATACTGTAAGTGCTATTACCAAAACCACTACCAATAACAATAATAGTATGACACATCCCTAAGGGTGAAACAGCATAGTACACAAATACCGATGTTATTTCATATGGTCAGAGGAGCAGTGGGACATCAACAGAGACAACAGGTACCAATGAATGGATGACCACTAAAGGCACTACTGTCAGACTGACTAGAAGGTTAGCTGTGATATTATTGTGCAGACAGGCTACAGGAAGTCAGTGAGCTGGCACTTCCTGACGGGATCAAGTCTTGTAATAGTACTGATTCAGTTGCACAACAGCAAGATGTTTTTAGTGCTTCTCCTTTCAGCAACTACTGGAACAAAAGAACGTAAAAGTGAAAGGGGCTAATAAAAAAATACATCTTGAAGAACCATCATCCGCATGCCATTTAACTGAAGGATACGTGGGCTGTGAGGTGCAAAAGTGAATGACAGACACTCCATTACCATCAAGTCTGCGGCTGCCTTGCTCAGCTCAAACAGACCCAGCTCAGTCTCAACATGTCAAAACGCATTCAGATGGACTCACCCATTGAGCTTGAGTTGGTCCTTCAGGTCCAAATGTGTTCCCATTGCACCGACCTCAAGAGTACAGCAAGAGGTCTGCCAGAGAAGTGAACTTTAGAAAACAAGTTTCAGTTTAACTAAATAAGACGCAACAGACTGATCTGGTTGAATAGCCTCTCCCTGAGTGATCTGCGTGCCTCTTTTGGCTCAACCTCTCTGTCTGTACAGGTTTTTCTGCATTTTGTTGCAACCTGCCAGAGCGACACCCCATTGGTCCAGCTCACCTGGGCAGCCCTGTTCTCCCACAGGCATCACATCGTTCAGCAAGGGAGGAAGCAGCCGTAGCAGCAGGGAGCCTCATGGTCCTAAAGCCTGCCTGTTTACTTAGGCATATTCGTCATCATTATGAATGAATTAAATATAGAAATGTCCGAAAGGTAGAAAGGTATAAGCTGAAGCCTAAGCTTATTATGCCCACCCTGTATTTTCAAAGCAAAATTACAATTTGATCCCTTTGTAAAAAAAAAAAAAAAACAGCAGCTCAAAATACAAAAGTCAAAATGCAAACAAGAGAAATACATAGCAAATTGCAATCATTTTTAATCAATACCTTTTTTAGAGGTAAAACATGACTAAAGTCAGTCCCCAGGTTACAGACGACATCAGGTCCCTAAATCAATTTAAGCCAAATTTGTAGGTAAGTCAGAACAACAATGATAATAATAATTATACAGAAATAACAGCAGCAGGATGACATGGTGGGGCAGTGGTTAGCCCTGTTGCCTCACACCTCTGGGACCCGGGTTCGAGTCTCTCAATGAACTGTTATGTATGGCAGTGTGCTCCACCTTTATCCAATGAAAATGAATACAGTGGTACCTCGGTTCTCGAACTCGAATTTCTTGAAAGTCGAACAAACCAGTTTGACCTGGAACTCGATCTGAATATCAGAAGTCGAACCGTGAACGCTGACCTAATATAAATTGTAGGTATGTTACAATCTCCCGATTCCCGCTGCGCCGCTCTTCCGCGCAGGTGTGTTTATGTCATCACGAGTTTGGTGGATGCGGGGAATAGCATAGCCGCGGAAAAAGCTGAACGGTGGGTTTATTTTTAAAGTTCCAGGAGCACACGCTTATTGATGACATAGTTCACATTTTTCGTCACAATCTCGTTTTCGAATTTTTGTTTTTGACCGGTCAGAAGTGTTTCGTTTTCCCGTTGCAAAATTACCGATAAATTACTTCACAAAGGCATCGCTTCAAACTCACTAGAGGTAAATAGATTTTTAATAAAATCCTATAGATTTGATATATCATTTATTCAACCATGTCTCTGTGAAATTTCGTGACAATTCTTAGTGTCGAAGTCAATGATTTTGCTTGCGAACGAAAGCATTCCCAACCGAGCTCTATCCAGGCACGATGCAGGTCACGGTAATTTCTCTTCAACTAAAGATCACAGCCTTTGTTTACTCATTAGCGTAAAATACATTAAGAACAAAAGGAAATAATGACCACTTATTTCCGCCACTATAATTGCTATAACTTCCTTATTTCTCAAGATATTTCAATATTTTAGTGTCATTCTGTTTGTTATCTAGTTCTCTATCAAATTCAGTTAGATTTTCTGTTATATGGGGGTTTGGATTTTTTTGTAACATACCTATAAGTTATGGCTCACCTGTTCATCTCGTGGCTTTCTAGCAGTGTTTATGCTAAATATCTTTTAAAATATTCATCTCGCTGATGTGAGGCGTAAGTCAGTATTAATTTCTAATATGCGAGTATGGAATATATTATTTAGCACTTCATAATGCATAGAGAATGTAATCATTAGGATTCTATTAGAAGCTGATGTAAACTGTGCAGAGAGTGACTTTGTAACCTTCAGAGAATGCAGACCAATAACTGCTGTGCACAATGTGACAAAAAGCAAGTATGAATTAGCACCTTGTGTTGGCTTAGAAGTTTCTGTATCTGTTAGCTATTGTGTTAGCCTTTGATGTATGAATATGTACTTTATTAGTGCTGCAGCTTATCACTGCGTTGAAGGAAAAATATATTATTAACCCTCTAGCCAGGCAATGTGCAACAAGCTGAAGTTGCCAAGGTTTGCTATTGAAGGAAGGGATTCGCCTGAGTTCATCAAAAGTTCACGGCTGGGTATTTAAAAAAAAAAAACAAGTGTAGATGGTCACACCACCATTATGTTCAGCCGAGGGACCAAACAGTAAAAGAGATGATTGACAAACTTATCACCTAGGGGTGTGGATCAAGGGAGAAAACAATGGTGAATGGTTGAAGAAATGATGACGCTTAAGTGACGAGATATTGTTACACAATAAGAAAATGTGTAAAAATTAGTGTAAAAGCCTTGGCTGTAACCTTACTGTTGCAATAAAGGCTGAATCTGAAGATCTACACAAGTGGCCCCTGTCCTGATTGGCGGGGAAGAAAAAAACACGAGTGCATCGATACACATATCCTCGTATCGATCTGAATGTAAAGTTATAAAGTGGGTTTGAAGTGCTATGCTTCTGGTCTGCTGCATGTCTACAGCGCTCTCTTTGTACTGTGCTAATAACCGAGTTGAACTGGCACTCTCGTGTGATGCTTGTCTCTGAGTAGCAGAGTCCTGGCAACTTGAGAGAAGTGGTGGTACGATAAAGATTAAAATATAGCAGTGCTGGTACTGCTTAATTCTTATTACATATATGATGACTGCATATATCAGGGGTGTCAAACTCCAGTCCTGGAGGGCTGGAGCCCTGCACAGTTTTTGGTTCACCCTCATTGTACACACCTGATTCAACTCCTCGTGCTAATTACAACACAGCTCTTGAGCTGAATCATTTGTGGTGGAACAGGGGAAGAACTAAGCTACACAGGGCTCCGGCGCTCCAGGACTGGAGTTCGACACCCCTGGCGTATATGATCCCACATTTGCGCTTGCGACACCCTGGCACACGCCTCCACTTTACCCCGACCTGCAGAATTGTCGTAAACGTAATAATGAGTTGCGTTGTGAAATAGAATTTCCGAACTGAAATTTTTCCAGGTAGGATAAATGCAGTTTCAAGTTATTGGAATTCCGATTCAGTTTTTAATGCAACAACTGCAGATTCAAATATACACTATTCATATTCAATTTCTAGTGGCACAAATATCAGCCCATAAAAAGTGTACTCCCCTTACCAATGAAAACATTATTAGACATGTTGTAATACATTTTAAACAACCGTTTAACTTAATGACTTTGGACAACCTAACACTGACATCTGTCACCTCTTTTCCATGTGTATTTCTCATCACTTTTGCTGTCTGCAGAAGTCCCTACTGTCCCTCAGAGAATACTTTAAACTCCAAGCATGATAATTTAATGTTTAATCTGACCCGATGTTCTGCTTTGAGCAAAAGTTGCAAGGGCTAGATTTTTGCATTTGCTTAATACAAAACAGTGATGCTATTTTGTTTTTGCATAATTTTCTAGCGCTATTTTTCCTTTGTATTTAACTGAATTTTTGGCTGGACACAAAACATAAGTGCTGGAGAATGAGGAAGGGGGCATTCCACAAAGCAGTATTTTTTCATCAGCCAGAGAAATTAAGCCAAATGTAAGGATTGTCCATTAGGAAAGTCGCTTACATAAGAACATAAGAAATTTACAAACGAGAGGAGGCCATTCGACCCATCAAGCTTGTTTGGGGAGAACTCAACTAATACCTCAGAGGCAGAGAATCTTATCTAGCTTTGATTTAAATAAACCCAAGGTTTTAGCTTGCACTACACTAACAGGAAGACTATTCCATAACTATATGCTGTGTAAAGAAGTGCTTCCTCAAATCCAGTTTAAAATGTTTTCCCGCTAATTTCCACCTATGGCCACGAGTTTGTATTTGAACTAATATTTAAGTAACTATTTGGTTGAACAGCATCCAGACCTGTTACAATCTTATATACCTGGATCATGTCCCGCCTAGTCTCCTTTGCTCAAGGCAGAATACATTCAGCTCAGCTAACCACTCCTCATAAGACATTCCTCTAAGACCAGGAATCATTCTTGTAGCTCTGTGTTGAACCCTTTCTTTGGCAGCAATGTCCTATAAGTAAGAACCCATCAGGGCCCTGTGATTCATTCATTTTGAGCTTAGCTAGGCTTTGTAGCACATCAGCTTCAGTTATACATATATGAGTCATGGACGATGCTGGATTAGTAATAAGAGTTGGTATGTTACTCGTGTAGTCCCAGTAAATACCCATGCAAAACAATCATTAAATCCATTAACTATATCCTCCTGAGACCCAAGGAAAAAAAGTGTCCTTCAATTTTATGTTATTTGTCTTTGGAGGAAATAAGACATCATACAATTAACATTTTTTCAAATTTATTTTTATTTTAAATTTCACAGCATGTCCTCTTTCGTGTACAGCAGGAATAAATACGTTTCCTAACATCAGTGAATAGATAGATGCAAAAATAAAATGTCCACTACAATGGACATAAATGAATGGGTGGGGTCTCAGGAGGATATCAATTTCATTTTCAATTATAAGACTATTACCATCCTGGAAATTGGCGATTTCAGCTTTTAGAGAAATTTTTAATGTCACCCTTAGCCTCCAATGCAATCTTACTTTTGACATTCCTCTTAGTGAGTCTAATATTTTTTAAGTCAACCTATAGACTTATATACTCCTGCTTTATCCCGACATCATTAGTTATTTTCCATTTGTGGAACAGAGCCCTTTTCCTCCTGACTTTATGTTTAATTTCCATAGTAAACCACCTTGGTTGCAGTTTCCTAGATTTAATTTTGCTGGAAACAGGTCTGAAGTCCTCTTGCATTTGCAACCATGTGCTTTTAAAAAATTCCCATGGCTTTTCAAGAGTTTTGTTATTTTACTCCATCCAGTTTACAGTTTCAGTCTCATACCATTACAGTTAGCCTTCCGAACACTGTATATTTTTGTTTTGACTTTGCTCTTCAGACACTAAAACCAACCATGAATTTAACCATGTTATGATCACTACTGTCAAAATTTCCAATCCTATTCTGGTTATTAGAGAAAACAAGATCAAGAAAAAACTCCTACCAGGGGAGAAGCCAAACAAACTAAGTAAAAAAAGCCAACCCGTACGAATTACACCACCTCAATGTCCCACTGTATATTACGCATAATCCTGATATCATTGTGTAGCATTCTACTCTCCTCTGTAACTATATTAGGTGCTTATAGCAAACACCAAGAATTAGGCCATTTGAGTGTTGAGCATGTAGTTTAACCCATATAGCTTATGTACTTTTATTTTTAGCTCCTTTGCCTGCAAGTTTACTTTTACATATATTGCAACAACACCTCCTTTCTTGCTTATCCAGTCCCTATGGAACAACATGTAACCATCCATATTGTATTCCTCTCCATCATTGTCTGTCTGTTATTCCTATAATCTTGTAAGTCTGATGAAATAAATCATGAATTTTCCTTCTAATATTCTTAGTGTTTAAGTACAGACAGCAAAGTGTAGGCCTTTTACATTGCCCACATTATTATTTGGGGCTTTCTGTCTTCCCCCACCTATATTCTTAATTCCCTAGTTTAAAAACTCCTCAACTACTCTACACATACGCTTCCCCAATACACTGGTTCCCTTCTGGTTCAGAGGAAACTATTAGGAGCTATTATTTTAATCTCATTATCTCAGCTAACTTAGCCTGGCTCACGTGTGGCATGGGAAGCATTCCAGAGAATACCACACTGGACGTTCTGCTTCTAAGCTTATCTGCGACTTCTATAATTTTTTCCTGCAGAACAGCCCTCCTACCCTTGCCTTTGTCGTTGGTGCCAACATGCATTACGACCACTGGATCCACCCCAGCTTGGACCAAAAACCTGTTGGACAGTTTTCACATTTGGCTTAAGTTATCCAGCTAACTGGGAAATTCTGCTTTGTTGAATACCCCTCATGTCTCTTTGGTTGGGCCTTACCCATTCATAAAAGTTTTCTCCTTTTGCCCACTCTGAGTTATACCTTGTAAATCGCTTTTTCTTTGGTGCTGGTGGCACATCCAATATTGTTTTGTCATCCTCCCATATCACTCCCCCCATTTCACAAAACCTTCAAAATAAATAAAATGCTTTTTTAAGTACTGTAATGTTACATCTAGCTAGCAATTTAAGTCAAGTGGGGGGTGGGGGGGGTTGTGGATGTGGATGCCCATGGCAGACTGATAATAAAATCATAGACATGGCCAATGGTCGCTGTGTTTTACACGCGTTTTACCCATTTACCCAGGATTGCATGTATAAACATAACTAGGAAGAAAAAAGAATAGCGATAGAAGAAAAGTGAGGTTTTATTTGAAACTACAAAATTCTAAATTAGATGAACATTTTCACAAAAAACTGGGACAATTTGTGTCCTGGGAAAGAATATTAATTTTCTGGGACAGTTGCTTAGAAAAGAGGACAATCCCAGGACAAGGGGCAACCCTAGGAGATGGGCTCATCCTGTCCTGTTCTGCTCGTTCTTCCAGCTCTATGCCAACTGGAGCTCAAGCTCCAGTATTTTGCAGGATGGCTGGTGACAAAAGGGGTCTGTTTCTCACATCACATAAAGAGCCCCACGCGGTATCAGCAGTAGTAAAGCTAAGACTATGCTCACGCCCGTTTGCAGCTTAACCACCCACTTGATGCCCATCAGGAGGGTGCGCAGAGGTATAAAGCAGCACTGTCTGGGAAGTAATCACAGGAAGATGGACACCATGAGTGGAATAGCCAGGCAAGGTGCATTCTGGGAATGTGGTAAATACCACTTCTGCTATACCCAATGTCCTCCCGGTAACGAGCTGACACTGTTTCTTCAATACCTCTGTCTCCTCAAAACTGCCAAGAAATAAAACACCAAGCTAAACAGCAACAGGGGCCGGTTACAAAAAACTCGTTAAAGTTAAGATATTCCTAGTCCAAGTTAAGATTTCCTTAATTAAAATTGATTAGACAAAACAAACTTAAGTCTATTTCCTAAAATTGCCTTATAATGTGCACTAGTATTTAGGTTTTTCTCCTTTTACCTCAGAATCTGGCTAAAAATCGATCTTTTATTTTCCACGGAATAAAAAAACGTTATTCCGCTCATAAGAGCTGGCAAGTTTCACCGCCCGCACCGGCAAGAAAAGACAGACAGATGTACATCGGTTATCGACTGAATTTTCCGAAATATGGAGAAGCATGCAAAAAAGATGTTCATTAATGCATTTAACGTAAGTGACATACAAAAATAATTCCATCTGCTCTATTTCTGCTCCACTGATTCTATCTCTTTTCCCCACACTTTCACGTAACTTCCAAGTTACCTCCGGTACTTGTGGTCAACCAATCAGCAAAGTTTATCGGTATATGCCCCACTCAGTAGTTCTTGGATGAGCAAAAAGTGCCTACTCGTCTTGAACACAATACGCCAGAGGAGACACTTAACATTTTTATCAGATAAATATGCAGTGCTGATGAAATCCGGATTTTATTTTTATTTAATTTAAATTAGTCAGACGAATAATACGTTTTTGTTTTAGTCATCGTCACACAAAAACCCTTCGTCCGGCCATATTTTCGTAAACTTTTTCGTCAACAAAATTAACACTGGAGGCGATAACAGGTATCATGAGCACGCACAACTGCAAGCAAACAGATGTCCCCGTGGAAACTCTACGATTTTACTGCCGTAAAATCTTTTTCAATACAGTAAATCCCTTACGGTTTTTCTGTACCAATGAAACCTTTTAAGAGATTCTGTGTAACATTAAATAAATCTCTCAGCTAAGTAAAAGTTAAACATTAAGTGTTAAATTTAAAGGGAAAACTAAAGGTTTTTTGTGCAACCAACCCCAGGTTATTTAGTAACCTTAACTCGATCCCCGAGGAACAAAGCGCATGGCACCCTGAGAGATGATCAGGGTGTACGCGGGAGTAGAAGTGAACATCCTGGAAGGACATTCTGTGCCCCACTGCATACTGAAATTTCAGGGGAACCAGTGGAAAGCTGTTTTCATGACAGCCTGCAGACCCTGTAAGGTCCAGTGGGACTTTCCCCAAACTGTGGGAGATGGAAGATTGTGCATGTCACTTTGGTTGCTGCTACATTACCCCCTCTACACCTGTCAAGCTAACACTGGGTTCTCAGAACCTGTCAGTCATATAGGTGGGACAGGTGTCCATCTAGGGCGTCAACATCAATGCCCAATTTCACATTGTCTCAGAAGGGGGGGGGGGGGCTCTGGTAATGCTTGTGTAGGGCAGCACATGTCTGTCATGTACACAGCTGGTCATATGATATGAGCAAGTCATGTGATACATGAGCCCTCCCCATACTGATGCCTCATCATGGCATAAGAATACTAGAAGTGAACCTTACTGGAATAAGGCTAGTCATTTACACACTAAAATGAGATTTTAGCCTTCTGCTGCTTAGCTAATGCTTTTCTCCAAACTGAAAAACGTTTTTCTAGTCCTCGAAGGTCTGGAGCCCGAACAGTCTATACTGCACTCAGCAATGTGACACAGTAGGTGACATCATAAACCTCGTGCTGTTCCTCAGTTCTGGTCCAAATAGGAGAGCAGCAGTAAGTGTAATCACCGCACAGCTCCCAGCCTGCCCCAGCATGACTATAATTAAACTTGACGTTGTCTGGTGTAAGCGGAGTGCAGATAGCAGTAGCCCGGCAAATTCCGGGGTATAAATATCCAGAGGTGTGGGGAAGGGAAAGCGGGATGGGTGGTGATCGACATGACAGCTGCGGCGTGGGGGTGGGGATGCTGAGGGGCCTTTTCTGGGGGGCCAATTGCATCAGGAGTATTGCAGGATGCAGCGAAGTCCTGGGAGGGTGGGACTCTGAGTTGCCTTAGTCTGTCTAGCCACCCTGAGCTGGCAGGTTTTTACACACTGTCAGCATAACAAACCCATAAGCAAGGAGCCACTTATGCACCCGGCTGGCACTGATACCCATGCAGACAGCAAGACAACCTCCATCACATACGGCAACAGCATCTGCCCCGTGGCTGGATAGTGTCTTTTCAAGCACTCTTCTCTTGCTTCCTCTTGCAGGCGTGCAAACTGAGCTCCCTTGAGAATGCCCCCTTCTGGCCAGAGTGTGCAGCACAGGAGCAGCTGGCATCCATTTTGAGCCGCATCAGAAACCTACAACCTGAACTGCCCTCCCACATCTTGTGGTAAAGGTCAGAATGTGGCACTGAAGCTGGGGGGCTGCCATTGCAGACACCCTGCACACCGCCGCTATGACCTCATGCAGGTTTAATGCCCCTAGGAACGTTACCACATGGCACTGTTTCTCTGATCATGATGGCCAGGGATTCTGAGCTTAGCTGACCTCCACCCAACCAAACTTTCAGCACAGGGTGATGAATGGATGAAGATATTTGCGGTCACAACCCACATCTCTAAAGGTCCTGATGGATGTCTGACCCTACAGGTAAAGAACCAGCTAAACACATGACCGCCCCACCAAAGCTCTTATGCAGTTGAGTTTTGCACCGCCAATCCAAATAGACACCTGAAAACTGTATTACCAACCTTCTCCCAGGTCCAGCACGGCCAGGATGGCGCTACTGCGAGCTTCACCCAGCTGGTTGTTGGCCACGCAGGTGTAGAGGCCGTTGTCGGAGGCATGGCAGTCCCGCACCCAGAGAGCACCATACTCCTGGTCTATTGTGTCCAGCAGCTCGTCGTTGTGGTACCAGTAGAGGGAGGGCTGTGGGTTGCCCGCCACCGCCACCTTCAGCCGGACGTCGCACCCTGTGCCCACGGCAGCGTTACGCATCTTTCGGATGAATACCGGTGGCGTTGGGGTGGGATATGGAGAGCTCCTGGGCTCTGGTGCTGCTTCATCTGGGCTCCCTCTGGCATGCTTTGATGGTATCTGGGGACTAGGGGGTGCCATACTGCTGCCCTTCTCCTCTGGTCCCTTATTCAGGGTTAACTGGACCTTGGCCTTCCTCATAGCTCAGAAGATTCCCTGAAAGCTACTGCGTCGCTCACACCCTGAGCCCAGTTTATGCCACAAATCTCATCTCACTATAACTGCAAATACAGTAAATCTCCTTCATTCTCGTAGAGGACAGGATTTTTGGTAAATCTCTAGAAATTCAATCTTTAAGTCAAAATTATGTTCCAAGGTATTAATAAAGTTCAGACGTTGTGTCATCAAAATCAGCTTTCTCAAGAATCACAGACGCAGGGAATCGATCATTAATTTTAGAAGTGGAGTTTAGTCCAGCATTGCTGTGTACAACTTTACTCTGGTAAAAACTAATTTCATGCAGATTATAAATAGATGTATGGATTACCTTCATCCTGCTTCTCTTAGAAAGTTCTGGAATACTTTCACACATCCATGGACAGTTCAATCAGAGCAATGAAAATTAAATTAAGCGTCATCTTTATCCAATTTAGTGTGTCAAGCGTGACCAAGTCCTCCTGGACGATGGTATTTTTAGAGTGGGTCCTGCTGGATCAGGTTTCATTAGCGAGTTGCGGTGTGGAGGTTGGACGCAGCGGGTCGGTGGGTGACTAACTCCTGTGGGACTCTTTCCACTTCGGCTCGTGTTTGTCCTCCACTTCTCTTTGCGTAGGCTTCCACACCACCCCACTCTTATTTAGCCCTGGAAACGAGCTCCCTTGCCGCTGCTCTCTACTCTTCAGCCAACAGACCCCCGGGGGTGACTGTGGAGTCATGTGACAGCTGTGCCTCAACAGGGTAATTTTTTGGATGACCTAACACCCCCCACCCCATTTGGGGAAAGTACCCAATCAATGCACAAAGCCTGTGTGTCTATATCTTTGGGAGTCTATATCTTTGGGAGCATGCGTTTTATTTTTCTTATGTCAGCGTACGTGTTAAGGTGCACATATATGTTGGTGTGTGTTAACTTTTTGAGGGTGCAGTGAAGGAACCAACAGACCGGAAAAAAACAGGGAGAGTCAGGATCCTGAGGCATGACAAACCTTCAAAAATTACATTTAGGGATTGTGGAGTTCCTTTACTCCCAGCCACGCTTTCACGTGTTATTTTGATTATAACTTGACAAGCACACCAGCTCCAAGGTTACATATCAAGCAGCCCCTATACCCTCTCACAGCCCCCAGCACCAGTTTCCCAAGTTCTGGTCATCATGGTAACAGTGTCATACCTATGCATGCAGTCTCTGGACATAATCTGACATTAACAAGCCTCAAATCACATCAAATGCTGAAACAGGCAATAATGGAATCCTTCTTCACTGGAGTTACCAATTTGACATTAGGACTGAAACCCAGGATGAAAGTATAATGAGAGTGCTACAAAGTAGTGACAGCACCACCTAGTGGCCTAATATTGCCATTAAACAGGGCATCCACAAGGTCACAGAACTGACTGAGGAAGCAGTACTGAATGTAGCATAAATGCAATATTACCAATATATCTGCAGCCAGCATACTGAACTAAACATTTTCTTCACCCCTCATTTCAAATCATAACTACTAAATCAAAAATCCAGCTTCCTTCAAAATACATTTAAATGTTTAGATTTGAGAGCCAATTAATATGGAAGATTATAAGCACAAAAATTCAAATGGCAATTCATTTTGCAATTGGCAATTCAATATTCAATCAGAGCATGCATTTGTCATTTCAATATTTAATCTGAGCATGTAATTTGAACATACATTTTGCAATCGGCAATTCAATGTGCAAAGTGCTTATGCAATCCTTAATTCATTTCAAGATATTTTGAATAATAAATAAAATAACAAGGCACTGAATTGCATTTCGTATTGCCATGGGGTTTTTGCCTCTTTATTCAAATGCAATGACGTCCCCGGCAATTGCATTGTGTGTTGGGGGGCAAACTCAATTTGCAATTCCCAACTGTCAGACCGCTCATTAAGGCGGACCTTCATTATCGACGTCACTTCCTTGTTTAGGGCCTCACCAGCATTCAACGGATTTGTTCGTTTGTTGGCTTATTCGACTAGGGGCCCGCGGGCCGGATACGGCCCTTTTGATTTTTTTTATGGGTGAGAGGTGAAGAGGTCAGTCAGCTAAGCTAACATGTCGCTCTTAAAACCCAAAAAATGAAAAATTGATTTGGAAAACCGCCAGTTCCAGAGCAATTGGATGGACAAATATTTATTTGTTTTGCCTGCCACGACGAGTAATAAGCGGTCTGTTTACTGTGCAAGGAATGCATATCTGTCATGAAAGAATACAATGTGAAGAGGCACGTTGTGAAGAGCCGTGAATCACGGCTCGTTTTCTGCGAGTTGAGCTGGTTGAGTTGAATAGCCCTGGTTTAGAGTAATGGTGACAGAAGAGCTTGCAGCAAATATTTCTGCCTTAGCAGATTACATGGAAAGCAATCGGGTATCAGCAACAGATGCATTTGATAGGTTGTTTTTGCTCTCACAGAGGGTAAAGGAGCTGTCCATCTTAACTGGACATGACACGGAAAGGGTCCAAACTAATCTGACACAGGCGTTACATGCACTCACGCAGTTAGTGACGCGCAGAGTGGGGAGACCCGCCATCGAGATACCTGTGGTGACTACTGAGGGCTACCTCCATTATGGATTAAAGATAAAAGAAATTGCGGTCCTGTACGGAGTCCACAGAAATACAATCCACAAGAAAATAGAGCAAAATGGGCTGAGGTAAGTATTCTTTTATAATATGTGATTGATATTTGTCTTAAGTCGTAAGTGCTTATCTGGTTTTAAACGGTTAGTCATTGTGCAATTCAAAAAATGTTTTTGGGTAAAACATAAAGTGCATTGTTAATAGTGAATTATTTTATTTCCGTCAACTCTGCATAGGCACTGCATCATATTTATATGGTCACAGTTTTTAATTTTTCATTCCATCTACCAATAAACTGTGAAAAGGATTTTATTTATGCTACTTTTCTTGCGTTTCAAACTACCCTTCCAAAGTGATGGGTGTGGGGTGACATTCCAGACTGATGGGCCATTGACAGTATGCAAACTACTACAGGTGTGAGGACAC
>JAODJU010000001.1:53284382-53298184 GCA_026776725.1 Gnathonemus echidnorhynchus | reverse complement strand
AGATACTGTGTTTACTTTTTTTCAATTAAAAAATGACCGAAATATGTTATTTATTGAGGGGTGCCCAAACTTTCGATCTCCACTGTATTTACTTTAATATGAGGTACTACACGTCCTAACATTCTGAATACTTGAAAAATCCAAAACTTCTTACATTTTAAGTTGAGTATTTGGATAATGTTTATTTGGCATTTTTTTTTAATAAGTGTTTTCTTTGGTTTAGACACTTTTCTACCTCAGAACTTTAAAAAAAGTTAAGAGACCAAGAATAGTGGCAGATACTTGTTGCAGTCAGTTCTGTCCTGCTTTATTTTATGTTTGCCATTTAACATTTATGTAATATTATACTGTTTTGCACATTGTTATATGGGTTTGTTCATTTGAGCTATGGCGTGTTTCTTTGAATACTTGAAAAGCATTAAACTGTGGGGGACAATGGACACAATGTAACTTTAATATGTGTTTTATACATATTCATTCATAATCACATTGTGTCCATTCACTGCCAATGACTTTAAGCAAGTCAGCTGGGCTATTGAATGCGAAGTCCACACATACAAAAACTGAATTTTTTTTCTAAATATTGAAAGATATTACAATCAGAAACCTGCATACAAGGCTTACTTTACCAGGGTTTTGGAGTTAAAGGTTTAAACTGGAACCCGCTTTCTGGAATATTAAATAAATATTAAATATACAAAAATAATTGCCCGGATGGCTGCCGAGTGGCAAGATATTTGCTTAAGGACTTAAGTTTGAATTCTCACTGCAAGTTATGGCCACCAGTGGCTATGTCTTGATGCCATGTAGACACTTTTTGTAACTCGTGCTTCCTTGCAAACCCTCACTCGCTGGTGTTCAAAGCATTGTCATGGGTAAGACGTGGCACTTCTGTTTGTACATAAAACGCTAATAAAATCCGCAGTATAAAAAGTATAAATAGTGATGAAACACGATTGATTGAAGCATATTTAGCAGTAATCCTAAATTGTTTTAGTGTCTTTGGTATTAAACCCATTAAATCAACATTTTAAAATTCTTGTCAGAACGAGCCAACATTTATACTGCTGTATAATTTGTAGAAAGAGAGGAGTCGTCTATGGTGACATTCAGATATGTTCACTAAATTGTCAGTAAATGACATTAATTCAAAATACAGTCGACCCATCCACATTGTGGATCTGGGAAAAGCACGTAAAAATGTTTTGGTCCCCTTGACATGCTAAACAATCACTTCTAACCGCCCAGCAAACACGGAACATTCAGGAAATGTTCCCTAAAGGTTCTCCCAAGGTTCCACAAAATGCGCCCTTTAGAGAACGTTCGTAAAAGGTCACATTTCGTGGAACCTTTTTAGAACGTTCTCTAAAGGTTGGAAACTTCTGAACCTTTAGGGAATGTTTCCTGAAGGTTCTACTAAGGTTACATTTTTGTATCCTTTTACAGACGTTCTGTGAACGTTCCCTTGAGGTTATTTTTTTAGAGATGGGCGATCCACATTTTTTTCAGTTCCGATCCAATTCCGATACAAGAGCTCTTTTTACTTTGTTATACTTTATATATGATTTTTTTAAGCTAGTAAATACAGATGGAAAAAAGTGTATGACAAAAAATATTTAATTAGGCTACTACAAACATACCTAACATACTGTTCCACCTTGTTTGTTTTAAGTGTTATTGAGGCATTTGCAGTTCAATATGAATATCTTCAAAGAAAGTATACACAAGTGGCGAATGCAATTTTAACACAGTTTTTCTCCCATTGCCGTCAGCGCAGTTACACTTTTGTTGCGATGGCAGCCCCTCTTGTATCACAAGCTGCAGCGAGTTCGCAAAACAGTCCAATTAAGTTAGCGACTCCCAAATCATCCATTGCTTTTTGTCTCGCAGTTGCTTGCGCTTTCTTAAATGGGATTATCCATCATATGCTATTCCCACCTCAAAACTTTATTTTACATACATTACAAATCGCTGTGCTACTGGTTTCTGTTAAAAGCGTAAAATACTCCCAGATCGCCACGTCTTCTCTTACGCTCCTCGTACTGCGAAGGGTATGCGCATGACATCACAGCAGGCAGAAGTCACTGTACTCACACCCACTGAGTAGCAAAAAAGACTGAGGGGCAGCAATAGCGTTCGACTTGAATGCTGCAAAAAACATGTAAAATGGGAAAGAGCGACTGATTGCCAAAAACTAAGTAAGTATAGGACGCGGATCGGTCATGCATGGTCGATACCCAATCCGTCAAATAGGTCTGGATCGGCGCCGATATCGATCCGAATATCGGTATTGGTGCATCTCTTATTTTTTATAGAACCATAAAACAACATTTAGGACATATGGATTAAATACAGAAGACACATTTTGCTGTTGTGCACTGTGTGCTGTGATGTGTTTATCAACACTGATCTCTAAATTTGAATGCCCATTAAAATTGCCTCCAGTGTGTATTCTATGAAATTCAGTAAACGAGAGCACATCCAGGTATTCCATCAGTACTTGACACATGAACTTAATCGATTGGTCCCTGACACAGAATGCGTGTGCCTAGGGCACCAGATTTGAAAAAATGATGCACGCTCATGAACGTTACTCGTCGTTGGGGGAAGCAGCGGCTTAGACGGGTGATATAAGTGTTGTATAAAATGTCTATGTTTGTCATATTATATTAAATGATTTCTGAGATTTCATGTAACATTTTTTAGCATTACACGCACTAATCTGACAGGATTTCTAATATTTTTTTTTACTATTTGATTCACATAAACTTTCAACGTAAGCTAGCTAAGCTAACCTGACAGGATTTCTTATGGAATTATATGCAATACCCCGAAACACTAAGAGCAATGAAGCTTGATGTTTTCTGCACTTATATTTAGTCATACATGACCATTGAAAATGTATTATGTTAATGTTATAATACTGGAAAAAATATGACATGCAGGGCTCTCAAGTTCCATCAAATGTTTAGAGTGAGATTACATCTGTTAGGGCCGGGGTACTTGAAATGTTCATTTTGGCTGCAGTGACCAATGTTAATTAACTTGTTTTAAATGTATTTTGGTATCTATCATTATAAATATACAAATGTACAATACATATGTTGTATAACAACACATTTGAACAAGCTAAATGAAATGCTTAATTTCTGTTTCTGATGTTTAGTTATGTAGTTCTGATAATTCGTTATAAGTTGCTTACATTTCATATTTTGGGATTACTTTGAACTTTTGGTAATTTTGGTAGGCTGGTTCGGTGTTGTACCAATCCTTGTTGGGAACTGGGGAGAGAATCACTACAATATTGGCTTGAGTCCAGGAGTAGTTATTTCATAATGCCAACTTAGGATATTTGAACTCTAAATATCCATCTGTGCTTAGAAAATTGAACTGATGAGCGTTACACGGACCGTACTTTGAACAATATGTGGTTGCTGTACATACTGCAGGGGTGTCAGAAGCATTTTGAATGTGGGGGGGGTCACACTGGCATAAAACTAATATTTTATGTTAAATGTGGGGGGGTCCAAACGAATAATTATGAAATGTGAGGGGGACACGTCCCTCTCAGATTTAATGGCGGCGACGCCCATGCTGTACTGGCAGCAGAGCAGTGCAGACCATGAAAGAGACACTGCATATCCTGCAATTGCTGTGAGGAAACCCAGTAAGATATAAATAAAAAGAAAAAACTAGGCAATGCCACATTTTAAAATATATTTTGTATATTTACCGCGAACTTTGGAGAATGTCATACGAACGTTTGGAGAACGTTCCACGAACCGTAGTGTTTCTCAAAAAATGAACATCCCAGGAACGTTAAGAAAACTTTCCTGAATTACGTTAGCGGAATGTTCGCTTAAGTGATCTTGGTAACGTTCGTGGAACGTTCGCAGACCGAAAATTGTTTGCTGGGCGGGGGGATAGGGGGAGAATACTGTGAGATATCATGGCAGAGGCTTAAACAGAAGCAAGCAACACGTACCCCTTGGTTTTCTAGATTTCTTTACGGGTAAATTTTAATTAATATTTCAATGTTACATGTGTGGCACTTAACCTTCAATAGCCTAGCGGTCTTGTTTGCAATCACTGACAGTGAATGGACACGTATAGCGCAATAATTAACTATTAAAATACATTTAAAAACACATATGAAAAATTACATAATGTGCATTGTCCCCAATAGTTTAATGCTTAAAAGCACACTTAACTGGACATGTCTGTATAGTTTAGGTTTATACTTATTACCCGATTAATTCTCTTTTGAACTTTATACGGACACAGTATAGTTATTAGTAACGGAAAAGTATTGTGAGGGAACTCAAAACTTCCAAAAATATTTTCCTACCCTTACCTCTTAGGCTTAGGGGCTCAGGATACCGCAGATGATCTGTAGAATATAAAAATCAAAAATACATCACTATCCACAAATATGTATTTTCGTGTTGTGTAAAATCATATCCACAAATTTAAAATTCAGGGGCAATTTGTACACGTGAAAAGGGTTTTGCATATTTGTGGATCAGTTGCCATCTATTTGGGGCATTATACATTTGTAACCTCGCTCCTTTTTACTTGTGGATTTTTGCCCAATTCCTACCGCAGCTGATCTATAGAAAAAATCCCTAAATACTTGGGGCAGACATGATATATGTGCAGGGATTGACGTAACTGGTACAAGTACGCTTTCACCTTTAGAAGCGATACCTGGCGGCAATTGATTGTTGTAACAGCGTGAATGCATACCTATATTTTATGTTCATTTGCGCCGATATGACAAGAAATTATCGTGTATTTTAACTTCTATACCGTTAATGAAGTACGAATTAGCATATAAAGGTTAAAATGCACGATAATTCTTGTCATATCATCGCAAACGCACATAAAATATGTACGCATTCACGCTTTTACAACAATCGATTGCCGCACGTACGCTTTTAAAGTTGAATGCGTACTTGCGTACCAGTTTTGTCAATCCCTGTATATATGGTTATCGGGATATGAGATTTTGGTCATACCGCACAGCCCTACGCCGAACAGTGTGATTATGAAAAACCCCCCAAAAAACTTGTATTAAAATATTCATATACAAATCCACTTTTATGCCTGGATTTAGTTAAATATATCTAGTAAGTATACTGTCAACTTTGTTCACAGTTCATCCGCAGATGACTTACAAGAATTGATGTAGGCCTAATCAAGGTGAGCAACTCCCAAAACGATACACGTGTGTTTTAAGTGTGGAAGGTTAGGGAAAATGATGCGTGGTTATAGTAGAGTGTTTACCGGTTAACGTCAGGGCTAACATCAGGATAAAACCTGTACGGGTTATAGGGATATGGATACGGTAAAGTATTACGGGTTACGGATAGGATAGGGTGTACTGGTTAATGTTGGGTTAAACATGTAGGCCTACGGGTTAAGGGGTGTAAAATTCCCATTTAAATGGCATAGGCAGTACTACCCCAGGTTTCATAACGGGGATAAATTTAAAGTTTATGCGGCTAGAGCGTAAAGGAAAAGCACCCCAGGATCCGGCTTAATTTATGCGTGGCACTTCACAACCCCAATCTCCAAAACCATCAAAACCCCTTTTAATAGATCCCGGTAATCCGGTCATATGATTTAGATTAGAATTTGACTCAGTTTAACCACTCCCCAGTTTCCCGCTTGCAAAAATATGAGTAACGTCGGACAAATTAACGAACAATGGGTTTTTTAAGCCAATTGCGACCACACAGGCGAATAAACATTTATCAACAACTTAACTACGCAAAAAAGTGGATTTATCAAAATTCTTAATTGTTTCGGTGAGTCTGGACAAGAGATTAAAAAATAAACTAATTTTAAAAAATACGCAACATCATAACTGAAGTAGCGAAGGAAAACGAAGCCTTTAAATTAAGTAACACAACTTACCTCTTATGACAAACTTTCCAATAAAGCTGCCGTTTATTTTAGGTTTATTATAGTGCTTCGGGAGCAGCAGCATGGGTAGATCCTGGCAGCTCAGGGTAAAACTTTAAAACGCCTACTCTCACCTAAGAAAAGCTCCTATCTGCCGATATCTCGGACCGAAATCCTCCAGACGATCAGCAAGCGCACATTCCCGTTTTCCTCCTCCTCACACGGCTCTTCTTTAACCCATTCAGCCAGATGGGCACCATGTGACTCCTCTCCACGTCAGTACTACTGGGGTGGACAAAGATATCCCTATTTGCCCCCCTTTTTCCTACTTTTCTCCCTTTTTCTTCTTCTCCTCTTCCCCGGTGTCCACGCAGCCGTCCCCCACCCTTTTTAAGAGGTACCTTTACGGCTCCGGTCTTTCGATTCTTAATTTGCGTGAGAAACGCAGCTCAGACTAAGCATGTCTCGTCTCGTCTCATCTCATCTGACTGATTTTGTCTTCTTTGAAGATCAACGTCAAACATCGAGCGCCAGTCAAACACCGGAGAATTGCGAGACACGCCTCGAACTGCACAAGCCCCTATTTGTTCGCCCTATAAACCATGCGTATGACGGTACTCCTGAAAGCCTATCGGGATTGATAAAGCTGGGCTGAAGCCGAAATGTTTAAGATTAGTAACGACACCTCCCGGAACGGGAAAATCCATGCAAACCATAATTATATGTTACCATTATGAAAAACCAATGAAATTCATGCGGTTGAATCCATCCGGCTGTCATCCGGCGTATATAGCATGTTGTTACTATAGCAGTATGCCATAATATTATCATACATAATCATTACAGTAAAATCTGATATTTTCTAGAAATATACTGTTTTATAATTACTATTTTCTATCCTGTACATTATATGTATATATAGATCATTGTTTTGGAAATAACTGAGTAACTTTTACAATATCTTAGGGGAAGAGTTACTAGTACGTAAGTGTGTCATCAGCCACAAGTGTACATGCTACAACTGTGTGGGCGACTGTATCAAATCGCCCTTCACCATAACAGCCCCACACTCTTGCATGCTCGCAGCTGTCGGCCACAGCTGCACTGTGTCCTGGTTACAATGCAGTGCGACTGCCATTTCCCTCATCCACATGTTTCTACATGACCTCTGAATCTATAAGACAAATTGTTTGTATACTGCAGACTTTCTATGAAATACTAAAGCAGTTAATCAGCATGTTAGTGGCTCCAGATCCTCTGCTTATTTCCATCTAGCTGATAAAAGCCACTGGGATCCATAGAAGTTGAGGAACAGGTCACTGGTCCAAGACTTACAAAGGACTTGCATTATACTTGAATTTTAAAACAAAACATATACATGCATGGTGTATATGTTTGTGCTTCGGGAGCATGTGCCTGTGACTGGAAGATTGTCAGTTCACATCTCGTACCTGGCAGAGTAATCACATCACTGCTGGACTCTTGAGCAAGGCTCTTAACCCTCCAGGAATGCTACAGTATATACAAAAATCAAGGAATTTCCTGTGCAGGGCTCTGTGTACAGGTAAGAATGAAGATGTTTAGGTAGAAACACTGTGAACTATGTATTACAAAATAGAAGAATAACTATGGAGCAGACAGCTAAGGCTGGAATCCAGAAGTGGGGTTTGTGATGTTGGAAGGTACGAGGAATCTCGAAGTTTCTAATGGCTGATAAAAGGAAAGGTCACCTGAAAGGATGCTTTGTTGGGGCAGGTGTGCATTTCTCCTGCTACTTTGGCTATCTGACACCTCAGTCTCATCATATCTTCAAAGACAATGACAAACAAAGACAAGATGGATTGTAGTGAAACATATGCAGTGCTCACCTGAGCTTCACCTAAAGATGATAACAGCAATTAAGGATCCAGAGAGCTTCTAGAATCTGAGCTTGACTCAAGTAGTGGCTCCAATGCTAGCTTACAGATATATCACTGAACCCCTTGATCTTCTCAGCTAAACCTGAGGGGTGTGTTCACGAATGCAAGAACATTCCAATAGAACAGTACTCTGCTGGAACACCTCCGTCCTTCTAAATATTACAGGCATTGAACTCTAGCAGGTAATTTCTGTAAAGGTCTCGCACAGGTATGGAAACCATGTTCTGCCCATTTTTAGTACAGTTAGAATGAATGATTGCACTGTTGGTGCTGTATTCACTGTCCCATGCAAGGTGAAATTAACTGATTATGCTCAAACCCAGTGAGGCAGCCTGGTGCTAATTAATACAGGAACAAGGTGCTGAGAAACCAGTTTGATTAGCTATTTGTGTGGATTTCCTCCTGAAGTCCAAAAACATGCACTTAGACAAACTGACACCTTTAAGTGGCTCATAGTGACTATCCTATAATGGACTGGTATTCCATCCAGGCTGTCCCCCTGCTTTATGCCCTGTGCTTCCCAAAATAAACTCCTGTCTGCATGATAGCTAACACATCTCCTAAGCAGTCAGCAAACAAGCATTAATCAGTAATGCTTTGCTGTAGAACTGTAGAGAACCACTACCAGCCTCATATTTACCCAGAGCATAACCTCTAGCCACTGCCTGAGCAACTGTATGGGGCTGAAGCAACAGCAGGTACAGCATCCAAGTGTAGGAGGAGAAGGAAAATCTGCTCATGTCAGTTACCACTGGCAGGAATGACTCTTACCGAACCCGCTGTACAGTCACCCTTTCCAGTCACACTTTCCCTTTCACACAGTTTTTTTTTTTAAAGAATTACAAAATGTTGCCCAGCAACAAGATTGGCTGTCTGACTCTAGACATTGTTGTGAAATTTTAGCTGAACTTAACGCTGTGAATACTAGATAAAGGACTAACACAACTTCATGGGGGTACATAAGCTCTGGGGAGTAACCAGGGGGCGTGGGATGGGAATCATCTTTTCCATGGATACAGACAACATGCCCCACCCCAAACAGTATGGAAATAGGTTTCACATTAAATACTTCTAACACTAGCAGCTTTTGAATTTCCCTCCCAAAGTGTTTTTTTTAATTAACTACTTCAAGGGAGCAGCTGATGCAGTCATACTATAAACAGTGTGGAAGTATAAAGTGCTTTTCCATTTTTCCAAGATTAAAAAAAAATGTTGGCTTGGAAAAGCTTCTCATTCAGGAAATACTGACTTCAGTTTGAAAAAGGTCCTGGAAACCTTTTTAAGTGGCCCAGACGAGATGTTTGAGGTTTGGCCTATGAAGAAAGCAAATGATATTTGGTCTCCCATTGGTCACAGGTCCAGAGGAGAACAAATCAGGAAGATCTGGTGAGTCACTGACAACCTTCTGGCATTCACTGCTCCTCTGCCCACTTGTGGTCCAGCTTTACATGGTGCCTTTTCCCCCCTTTTCAAAATGTCCTCTGCCTTCTGTTTCCATGTGCTGCGAGATGCCTTTTCACCCTGAATGAAATACTGGTGTCTTTCATCATGTGTGCATGTCCGTGTGCATGCATGGATGCAGCTTTGCATATCATCCTTACTGCTGCTATTGCTTACTGATGATTACCTGGACCTTCAGGGTTCGGCCAGCCTGGAAAAGAATGTTCATTCTTCTGGAGAATTACACGAGTACACACTATTCAGCCAGAATACATAGAACATAGAAAATGTAACTATGGGAATATAAGAGATATTATTTCCCAAACCCCTGAGTGGAGCGACACCTTCAGTGAGCCGTTACCATGTGTACCTGTGTGTTGCAACGACCCTCAGGTTCATTTGGCATGTAGGGCCTTGATTCACCGAGACTACACATCACGTGGTCAGACTCTGGCAGACAGGCAGGCAGGGATGGCTGCCCAGAGTGCGCACACACGCACACGCGCACACACACACACACACAGGTTTGTAATTATATCTTTGTAGCGACTCATTCATTCCTATGGGGAAAACTCTAATTCCAACATGACAACCATAACCACTACCCAGCCTTAACCTTAACCATAAATAACCAAACAAAATATGAAACTTTTTGGCATTTTTAGTTTTTTTGATTGCATTCACAGATTTTTGTGGGTACCTGAAAAATGGTCCTCACAACGTCAAAAGAACAGGTTTTTATTACATTGTGGGGGACATTTGGTCTCCACAATGTAATATAAACCTAATACACACACACACACACACATACACACCGGTTTATCCACAGGTCTCCTGGGATGGGCTGCAGGGCCCCCCTGGCCTTGCATAGGACACACATCTGGAAGATGGATCATCTGTGAATAAAAAATATATAAGGCGTTTCATTAATAAATTGTACTGAAGTTTTAAAGCAGCACTATCCCAACCAAGTGTACATAAGCATGTGGTAATGTTTGCTTCATGTCTGACTGGGGAGATTTACAGCAGACAGAGATCAGTGAAGGACTGAAGAGTGACTCAAGAGTACACGTGTTTGTGTGTCCACAGGTCCACAGGAACAGAGCACACACAGTGAGAGCCCCCCAAGCACATGAGATGGCATCCTCGAGCTGGGATGAATGAGTCAGCTGACCAAGGCCGCCATGTCATCATGCCACCCCCACATGGTCAGGATGATGGGGTCTGTGGTCCTACCCAGATTCTGATGCATCACAGCACAAAGCCTCCAGGAACAGGAAGAGCCTGTTCATTATGCACTGAGGTGTCTGAAGAAAGTGCGCTCCTGCATGAGCATGTTACAGAGAGCACCGCAGAACGCATCATTCACACTTCAGGCAGCAAGGAAGGCGAGGGTGGATCCGGCCCTGATCCGGGCTTTAAGCAGAACATCTAATAAATCCCATCTGGGGGGGGGGGGAGGCAGCCAGTCCACCCTAAAGAGAAACTGGGACTTGCAATGGCGTGTTTACATTTTATTTTACTGACCGAAAAGCACTGCGTCCATTTTTACATTACGATTTACACAAAAGCATCATATAGAATGAGAACAATGGTTTTCCTTCTTAAATAAAATCTGCACCTTTCCCCACACATCAGCTTACAGAGAACAAGGCAGATGACACACATGGTAGAATAAATACCTATTATAATCTTATAATTTCCGAAACTCATCCATTCACCATCTACAGTGTCCTGTGACCCAGGGTTAAGGGTGAAGGCCAAGCCCCCTGACGCACTTCTGTGGAATCCGGCTATCGGATGGGACTCCACGGCTCAGAGCAGCACACTCCATATGGCCTCCACTCTTTCTTACAGTAAACATGAAGATCCTCAGTTTGAGAGGGCGGCGAGTTGAACTGCCAGCGATTGCCCACGGTGCCCATCCCAGCCTGGTATCCTGACACAAGCTGTCTGCGGTTCCCCAGCCACGTCCCCGGCACACCGCAGCAGGAACTTTCTGTTTTTACATGCTAATGTGTTTCTTTTTTGCTGCTGTCTTCTGTGTACAAGATAACCACAAACACAAATATTTGTTTCACTGCCCTTTTAAGAGTCTCTGACACTCACGCTCAGCCGAGGAAGTATATTTGGATGGATAAGCCTTAAGCCTGCCCAGTAGACTGTGGGGCCTAGTGCTGGACAGGGAACTGCTCTTGGACCTCCGAGTGAGCTGTCTGCTGGAAGAGCAAGACTCACGCACACCCCTGATCACTAAAAACAGTCATCAAATTCTGCACAGCTCTGAATGGAGTCTGGCTCATATAAACAAAGACATTCCCTCCCTCTGCACAGTGTAACCAGAACAAATCTACCAAAACCAAAAAAAAAAAAATACTTTCCATCATTTGTGCCAAATTTTTTAAACATCAGAAAAAAATATAAAAATAAAATGAGAAGCAGGAGGGAGCACAACGTGAGGAGATCTTTGGAGGCCTGAGCTTCCCAGAGGCCTGTAAGGGGGGGCAGAAGAGGGCATGCTGGGTAATCTTAGAAGAATCAAAAGAGCTTTTGCCTTTGGAGGCATCACATGAACCCTCCAGTCCAGCCATCGTTCTGGGTTGGAAACAGTGGTGTGTCATATTCCAGACTCTATGATGCTCGTGATCAACTTGACTCCGAACATGGCTTCCCAGTGGGCCTTGACCCAGTCCACCAGGCCCTGGGCCAGGTCCTCACTCTCAGTCTTCAAAGCCCATGTCTTCTCTACCTGCAGCATCTAGGCAAGCAAATGTCGTGGATCAGAGAAGGAGCAAAAGGGTGGGGGGCCAGAGCCGTCTCACACCTGACACTGACACTTCCTGTTTAAGCCCTAAGGGGTTACCATATCATTTCATTGGAGCTGTGCCATGTCTGTTGCTCGTCTTCTATATGCAGTGAACGATTCAGCATGTCTCTGAGCATCACAAGGTTTCCTACACTTTGAGGATAATAGACCCACCTCATCATAAAGGTTGATGTCAATGCGGAAAGGGTCACAGGAGAACAGATGGATGGAGCTGACACAGCTGACTGGCTGGCTCTCCTGAACTGTGGCCTTTTCTCCATGGAAAGGTGTGATCTCATTGGATGAGGAGCTAGGCGGGCTCTTGCTCCATTGGTGATCTTCCTTTAGCAGGTAGAGAGTTTCCTGAGTGGCCAGCACTGTCACTGGGGTAAAATGGCCATCTAGGAGGTTAAAAAAAAAAAAAAAAACAGTTTGATTTGGCAGTTTCACATGATGTTTCACACTGAATTTTCACGTCACAGCAGGGTTGGTCAATACCTTGTTGCACAAAGGCCAGCAGGTAGAAGAAGTGCAGCTGGAAGTCTTCCACACCATCAGGGGGGCTGGTGTTGTACACCAGAGACCTGGGGGGGGGGTGCAGAAGAGGGCGACGTTAAGCTCACCATCATCACACTACACGACAATGCTATTTGTTCTTGGTTTTCTTGTAATAGTCATCAGTTTAAGCTGAGCTGCCATACTTAAGCTAGGTGTGGTTTATTTTGTTTGAAGGAGGGGAACACACAGCCATAAGGTGATCGCTATCGGAAATGGAAACAGAAAAGGGCTCAATCTACCTGACTCATGATATAATCTTTCATTGCTGAACTTTACCCTTTTTAAATCACTGCATTTCCCCAAATATCTGGCCCGGAGCCTCCCTGCCCGCCCACCCACTCTCACACTCAGGGCACAACAGGGACCATACGCAGAGATGACGAGGACACTGGCCTAGTCATTCCTGCAGGTCCTGGAGCTAAACAGAGTGGCTAGGCTCTAATTAGAGCTGAAAAGGGTTTAGCTCTGGTTAGAGACACCAGCCATGAGAGAAATTAAAGAGCGGCTTGCTGGGCCCTCTAGGCATGCTTAGCTGCTTCCAATGCTCTCCACAACCTCTCCAACATCAGCGTTCATCTATAACCATAAAAAGGTCCAGAGCTAGGCAGCCACCTGACAGACATGAGCTGTGTGACCATCCCTTGAAGTAACAGATCAGAGGGCAACATGTGACACACAGAACAGAGGGGGCCGGGCTGGACATACCAGAGGGGGTGCTTGGGGTGCAGTCGCGATGTGGAGATGGAGCGCAGATGGCTGTCACACTTGGAGGCCAACTCCCGGGCCATGCCTGATGGGGGGTGTTTATTACATATCATTAAAACATATCCTCAGGCATTTTTCAGAGTTTGCAAAAATTCTACATTTATAAGGGTGTTAAAATAAGCTAAAATGAGCAGATTCATGACAGTAGTGCTGCCAATGTCATGATGGTAGATATGCCGTTCCCATCATCTGCTCATTCACTCACTGCAGCAGGGATACGCCCTCATGGAAAAAAACAGACTTCCATCCAAAGGCAGGCTTTTCCAGAGCTAAACCAGCTCACGGAGAGCTGGGGGGGGGGGGGCGCTGTTGCAAGAAATGTTGAGTCAAGACCAGTGTTGGGTAAGTTACTTTAAAAAAGTAACTAATTACTAATTACTTAATCAATGTTGTATTTAAAATACTTA
>JAODJU010000001.1:53273826-53284282 GCA_026776725.1 Gnathonemus echidnorhynchus | reverse complement strand
CTCTACTTTTTCAGTGGAAAAGTAATTTAATTACAGTAACGCGTTACTTAGTAACGCGTTACACCCAACACTGGTCAAGACCACATGTAATGAGAAATATCCAGAGGTGGTTTCGTGACCTGAAGGGGAAGAGTCTAGACTGATCATGGGCAAGAGTTAACATCTGGGACTGTTATTTACATCCCAGCATCCAAGTACAACGGGAACATAGTGAGAATAAGCATCTCCACAGCTCCCCAGCCACGCAGACTGAAATGACAGAGTTTTGAGTTTCACCAAACTCACACTGAATGGAAACTTTCCTGGCAAAACACTCGCGTAACGTAATGAGTTGACCATCCCTGTCGCAGCGAAAAGGACAGTAACCCCATCCACAGAATTTGTGCACATCACTTGTTTCTTGGGTTGAGGTAAAGGACACCAGGCAGATTTGCTTATTTCCAGAGCAGCTTCCCTGGCCACAGAGTCAGTGGGCACCCTTCTTAATAACCCTGAGCTTGTTCTCCTTCCCTGAAACCCAAGCCCCCCCAGATGTGAACCCTGATGTTCCCCACCATGGTGAAGCAGATAGTCTCAGAATGCACCCCTCCCCCCCAAACCCCCAATGGTAAAAAGTCTGCTTTGGGCCAGTGCAGACTCTTGTGTTTTTTTTTTTTGTTTTTTTTTTTTAAATGACGCAGTACGAGTTCCTCTTGATTTATAAACACCCGAAAGCTCTCTGACACCAAGCAGAACTATGTGGAGATCCAGGAGCATCTCAGAGGTCAGGGTCAGCGGTTCAGCTGTATACCACCCCTTTCCCACAAGAGGAAATGAAATCCATATCTAGCAGATACCCCTCTGAGGTGTGCAGCTGAGGCCTGGAGAGGGTGCAGAGCCCACCCCCTTCTGGCCTGTGACTGCAGTGCTGGCAAACAGCAGAACCCGCCACTTTGGACCTGGGGGGGTGGCCAACATCTGTTCTGTGTTGCGTAAAACCAGTGCAGCCAGGGGGAGATGCTTAGCTACAGTGATACTGACTGCTGGTTCCTCCCAGGAAGAAACATGCAGCAGCCGCTCAATAATAAGAAAGCTAATAAGAAAGCTAGTAAGTATGCTAGTACGTATGCTAGCAAGTATGCTAGCAAGTATGCTCCTTCAAGGCTACAAAACAGATCCTGGGGGCAGAGGTAGCACCAGGCTAGACGAAGCAGGCATCCGAGATGTTCTCCAACACAGACAGCCCATACTTTGTGGCACACAGCACAGCCCAATGGCACTAAAGCCCAGTGGATATTTGTGTGAAACCCTGAGAGATAGGGCCAGCTGCGCTCCCTGGACATTGCTCTGCTGGAGGAACTCTGCGGTATGAAGCAGAAAGCCAAGGGCCTCAAATCAGTTACAAACAAAAGCGGATCCAAAACTTGCCAGAAGGCAGCTCATCCCAAGGCAGCCTGGTTACGGGACTCTGCTGGCCCTCCACATCCCACAGACCAGACGGCTGGCCTGAGCCCCAGCCCAGAACAGTTTGACCCTGGAGAGAGACAGGCCATAAATGGCTGAGACCCCACACCCTCAAGCTGGCAGAGCGCCTCAGCCAGGCCACGCCCACTGTGGCTGACGTGCTTTCGCCAGGCCCTGTTCACCTCTGCCCGCCCCGATCAGGGGGCCAGAGTTGCACCAAGGGGCGGGAGGCTCCCAGGGTGATTAGGGTGTTCCCAAACATGTTGCTTGGGCAAGCCTGAACAGACAGAGTTGCACAGGGCAGCCAGAGGCACGCCTGGAAAGATGGGGGGGGGGGGGGGGGGGTCTTGTGCGCATGTACCATGCAAGTGAGAAAAGGGCTGTGTTGGTGACATGCTCTGGGTGATTGTGGGCAACTCTCCGGCATACCTGTGAGAAGGTTAAAGAACCGCTTGCAGCGTGTGTTATGGCGCACCAGCAGAGTGTAGGATGCGGGACCTCCATCCTCGAACTGCATGTGCAAGCTCTGAGAGCCCAGGCCCACCTCCAAGTAGCAGAGGTCAGCCACACGGTGGTGCTCCCTCTTCTTCAGCCAATCAGACGGTTGGCCTCTGCAAAGGGGAGGGGACAGGGGTCAGGACACACTGGCCCGCTGAGCCTTTCTTTGGCTTGTTTGAGGCTGACATTCACAACAGCGTCTCTGGGTAAAGGAGGCTTGTTGAGACTCATAAATAAAGCAGTGTTTTACTTTAGGTCATGGAAGGTTCGACTGAATAAGGTAGCACAGGCTAAGAGATTCCAGATCACAACCAGGCTGAAGAGTAACATCAACATGTTCATTGAAGCAAAATGTCCAGTACAAGTCCTTTAATAAGTAAAAGGACTGCTTCACTGTCTGTATGGAATTCACCCAAAACATCCTTCACCCTAAGAAATGGGACATATCATCCTGTTTGTGACGGTTTCAACAGCACTAAAACCATTCCAAAAAACAGGACACACAGGCAGACTAGCAGAGACAGAAAGAGAGATTAGATCTCCAAGGAGGTGCCACTGATGGCAGAGATGACTGAAAAGTGTCTTTATTAAAAGTTATACAGGAAGAGGAAGTTGAGAACAGGCTGCACAGATGTTGTGAAAGAGGGGGCTGTTTCGACATGCCGCTGAACGTGGATGTGTTTCAACATGCGACTGAGTGATCGCTTACAGCCTTATACTTTTTTTTTTTTTTTGTCAGACTCATCACCAACCAGCTGAGCAGGATTAAGGAATGTGTTTTGACGCGACAAATCGCAGCAGGCTTCTACACTTGTGATTTAACCAGATCTCCATCCTGATCCAGAAACATTGTGGGCGTTGAGCTATCGTGATCATGGGACCTGTCGTAAAAGCATCCCTATGGCCTGCCAGCACTCCTCATGTTTCCATGTCCAGAAGGCGGTGAGACTCACTGCATTTCTGAGGTGATCTCCAGGAAGTAGAAGCGCTGGTCTGACACCACCAGGAGGGATGCAAACTCCTCGGCCTGGCCAGACCTCACCACCGACATCTGGGGTGGGGAGGGGGAGTTAAGGTCGAGGGGCAACCAGGTAAACTCCAGAGGAGCCAGATGTCAGTAGCAGCCTCTGTGGTTAACCAATTTGGGAACTAAAAAACACATTCTAGTTCAATTCATTACTGCCTAGGAGGGACCCTTCTACTGTAGCCTTAAAATGACCATTTTGATAATAACTGCTAATTAAACAAAATATTAAACCAATAACTGCTAATTAAACAAAAAAGAATATATGCAGTAATTAAAAATAGACATAGGTGTTAACAAAGGGGATCTCAGTATTAGAGTCAGCTACAGTATATACCAAGATATTACTGAAGGGCCAGAATAACGGTATCAAGTGGGTTAAATTAGGGCTGCACTTAAGCCTTGCAGGATGGTAGATCTCCAGGAGCAGGGTTGGACATCCTGGTTAAGGACATACTGGTGAAATCCCAGAAGGGACTACAGTGTTGGGCACAAGGTACCACCCCGTTCAAAGATCTCCCTGCATAAATGGTGGGAATGGTGAATCACTCTGGAAGTACGTGTGGACAGCGGGTGAGGAGCCCTCCTTATGCCATGCCGACACCGCCTTGCCTTGAGGAAACAGCGAAGCTCCTCTGAGTCCTCCTCAAACACCTCCATGTCTAGGTAGAGCTTCAGCCGGTGATCCACAGCCTCAAAGTCCTCAGAGAGCAGGTCAATCTGGGCTGTGGGGATCAGTCAGAAGCCACTGATGTGGGAAGGTTATCCCTAATACACTGCACATGCCATAATTAGTGACTCTAGCCCTGTGGGACCAACGCGGGCCAATGGGGCCTTAATGCGGAGCTGACGGCCGGTGTGACTCCCTCTCTCAAACACCATAAATCTACAGGCATCCATTTAAAAAAAAAACAGCTTGACCGCAAAAACACAAATTAACGAGCAAAAGTGGCACTAAAATGTCAGGCAGTAATATTTTTACAGACTTTATGGACGGTTAATTTGCAGTCTAAAAAAAAGCACGGGCAAAAATTTGCCATGAAGTGGAGAAACGAGGGAAACAAATTTATTTAGACGAGCCTTGAAAATCCTCAGCCTGGCAAGAGCAAGAATCCCTGGCGGACAGTACAACATGATGCAGGGTGACAGCACCACAGGGTTGCTGGGTCCTGGCCCTCCTCAGTGGCAAAACAAATCGCCAAATTAAAGAGGACCAGCTATGTCAGAGGGAGGAGGAGCCCTCTGCCTGATTAAAGATGGGCTGACCACATCAGAGGGGCCTCAGAATCCTCGCGCTTCTGTATGGAAGCCATATGGGCCCAAAGCACCAGTCAGGGTAACAGGAGCAGCCGGACTGACTGACAGCAAGGCACCAAAACCCCTAGGTGCAAAAGTGTGACCCAGATCAGTGGGGGACCGAGCCCCCTGAAGGTATGCAGGGCACACTGGGGAAGGGGCCTCATTCTACCCCTTTGGGGTAAGAATGAACTTTGACTGTTTCTTCTGCTTTCAGTGGAAACCAGTTAACATTATGATCCATGTATTTAGGGCCAGAGGTTGATCAGAACTCCCTGCCATTCAGGCCTAGACGCCCTCACCCTCGGTGAACCAACCTGGGCTGGACCCCTCAGCAGGGGGGGTGACGTTTGGCGCGAGCCGGGGCGTGCTGTAGCTATAACTCAAGCTGGTCGCAAAGTCCACTTCCCTGCCCTGGGCTGAGGGAGGGGCCACTGCCACGTGCAACCTGTTGGGGGTGTGGAAAGCCTGTAGCCCCTCTGACTCCACACAGGAGGTGCTGCTCCTGGCAGTAAGGAATGTCTCAGTGAGCTGAGATGCCTCCTCTGCTGTTTGCTCCTGCGTTGTGCGCGGGGGGCTGGTGCTGCTGAGGGCCTCAGCCTTTGGGTTCTGCAGGCATTGAGGGGGGCAGCTAGTCAAGAGGGGTGGCCATGCTAAGTAGGAATGAAACTAAACAGAACAGAAACAAACAGAAAACAGAAGGGTGTGCTTCAACCTGCCTCTTTAGTCCATTTAACTGCGAGAAGTTTCTAAAATACACCTGAGATTCTTTTTAAATCCTCAGTGGTCACCCTCGCATGGCTAACGTCCTGAAAGGAAGAACTGGGCAGCATTACCAGAGTGCTGGAGGCGACGGGCCCATCCTCAAAGGTAAAGCTCGGGACGGCAGCATCCGTCTCGCTCGAGCACGGGCCGGGAGTGCTGGTGGAGGGCCCCTGCCAATCAGCTCGCTGCACCACGTGATCACTGCCACACTTTGGGCAGGCCAAGGCATCTCCTTTGGGGAGAAAACACTACATCAAGGCCAGAAGTTGTCTGGTTCAAATCCCAGGAGATATCATCCTGTAGTTATACTTCACCTCTGATAGAAATGGTCAGTTTTTAGAATGAAAAAGGAGCTCTCTGTAAACACGGCCTGCCAAAGCACAGCACTGTGTGATTACAGAGCCACACGCACACACACTCAGCATCACAGTCAGGCTGTTCCAGAGGCCACCTGTCCCCAGATGCCAGCGTGACCAATTCAGATTCTTTGCAGAACCTCCAGTCAGGCGCCATGTCTGGGCTTGTCGGGTTTGGGTTGTTGCTAAGATGTGAAATTGTGCCAAAATTCCGGCGTCACACCAGACATTCCTGCTTTGCTGTCATGATGGCAACTCGTGTTACCATTCGTTAGACCACAAATCACAGTTTCCACTTCCGTACTCAACTACTGAAAACAACTTGAATCACTTTGAAAGGTTTAGATTACAGGAGAAAGCAAGAGAGGGTGTGTTTCAGGAGAGGATCAGCCTTCATAACCACATATAGACAGTGGTTAGGAAGCCATTCACGTAACACTGCCAGTCATCCAAAGGTACGTTGGGGAAACAACGGTGCCCTCTGGTGGCTGATTAGGATAGTACCACCTTTGGCACGTTAACAGAGGAACCTTACCATACAGTTAATGCCTGTCTAAATGGGCAAACTGGGCTGGACCACATGGGATTTGTGGGTTTGAAGGTTTTTCACGAGAGGCACCACTCCCTGACACTCTCCACCCCTGCTGCCAGTGCCCCCATCTCCCCTGGCCCTGCCTCCTCACCAGCTGAGTTCCGTCCTGCTTCCGTGTCTTTGAGCTCCTGGTCCTGGCAACGCCCCTGATGGAGGAACTCAGCCTGACACCTCAGACACTGCAGGGGGGCACCCAGCAGCTGCCCCGCTGCCTGCCGCTCGTTGTCCTCAGCAACATGTGATAGGATGTCAACCAGTGCCTGTGTGGGGGTCAGGGTATGAGCTTTAAGGAGCGCCAGGTGAAACACAGGCAAAGCCCAGCCAGACATGACCCAACATACCAAGGTTTAATTATGGGTCTGGACCCAAGTCTGAAAGGGAGGCAAGAAAACAGACTTCCTTATGGAAATTTCTAAAGCTCACTCCAGATAGAGTGCACTGGAGGGTGGGGGCAGGTGAGAAACAGATCACTCAACAAGAGGCGTTCTTCCACCGCGCTAGGTACTGTACTTTTGGTGTGGTACTTCAGGGTGTTGGTTTTCCACTGGTGTAAAAATTGGTACCGACACCAAATGACATCACAAGTTGAGGCGGGTATTTTGTACTGACTTCAAAAAATGGCTATAGTATATTATACGGCTTGGTGATGTGCAAAATAAACACAAACATCGCATGCTATGCACTTGCAATTTTACGTCACTAGTCAGCTATATTAAAATAAGCCTTTTTCTTACTTTCAATTCTGTACAGACATTAAAATTTGCAATTTTAAGTATTATTCCTTTTATAGATTCTTATATGTTCTAAAATCAGTTTAACGTTTACTTCTGCTGCTTTTGTACGAGTGCTGCATGCATTCTCCAAGACAATCGTAATCATTTTCATCCTTAAATCACTTGAAGACACATTTGGGAGAAATTTATGAAGTCCTTTTTTGTTTTATAAATACCCCCAATATTTATTGCAACAAAACCACATCTCTAGGACAGCGCGCTGTATGTGTGCTGTATTAGTATATTCATCAAAATACTTTTCAATTTCTTGTCATGCCCTCCGGATGTTTTTGTTGTATATGTTCTTATGACCAAATCGCATTTCTTTTTCACTTTGTTTATCATTATTTTCTGTTTTCAAGGCAGCGTTTGTATTGGGTTTTAGCAGCAGGCTATTTGCATAACCAATTGACAAAGAAAGCATTTCAAGACCCTCCCCAAAACAGCAAAGTACCAAAGAAATACGCCAGCTGGTTTGGCACTTTCGGTGCTGGTACTCAACTGGAAATCAATAGAAAAGCGAAAGTATCATACCAAAAGTACGGTACTTGGTGCGGTGTCTAGCCTTCAGTCACAGCGCAGAAGTACAAGGTCCTCACCTGTAGTGCCACCTGGGGGTTGTCATCTAGCAGCACATACTGCCGTTTACGCCGCGCGCGGCTGATGTAGCTGAAGTTCAGGTGCAGCGAGGGCAGCGTGCGCTCTCCTACCTAGTGGGGGGGCAGGGGGTATTTATTATCTACCACAGGGACATGATGTCAACACAAAGAATAAGAGCAGCATGACCTCTGACCTTGTCCGCCCACACGGCCTCGGAGGTGGTGACCTCCCTCAGGCTGTCCAGCTCCAGCCGGAACAGAACAGCTCCGCTGTGCATATCCACCTCAAGCAGGTGACCTGGTTTGACCCGCAGGAACAGTGGGCAGGGCGACTTCCTCTCATCCGGTTCCTCCGCCGAGTCCAGGATCACTCCAACCAGCAGGGGAAGACACTGGTCCACTGAGGAACAGACTAAGGTTAAACTCAAAAACAGCGGCACCTATGAGTCTCTTTTTCTTAATGGCGCCTTCAGCAGAGTGTACAGGGAGCCCTGACCTCCAAGCTCCTCCTCCTCTGGGGCAGCCTCAACACCCACGACTGTTGGGACCCTCAGGCTGGTCTCCAGGGTGGACTCCCCATCCCCAGGGCTGCAGCCAGGCCACTGAAGTGTAGACTCTGTCTCCGGATCAGACCCAGTTTCTCTGGGCTCAGGAGGGAGCAAGGGGGTGGGGAGACTGTCAGAGGGGGCTACAGCATGGCCCGTGATGTGGGTAGAGTTGAGGACACAGTGGCCATTGGCAGCCAGCGCCCCAGAGGCTGGATCTGTCTGCCTCACCGGCACCACATCCAGGTGGTGCTGATAGCGCAGCCAGTCTTCACCCAGCTGCTCACGGAACACGTCCATCCTCTCGATTTCCTTCTGGTGGTGGAGCACGATGTCTGTGATATGAAACAGTCTCCACATCATTACTGCAGTGTTTATCCAACTGACCAGCGCCTTTTATACAGCACAATTGTAATGCCTAAAAGCTCACTAGTATTGAAGCTCTGTTAAAGCTGCAGCCATTTGGTCACTATTCTTAAGGCTGGTTCATACTTCTCCGTACACGTACTAGGGGACATGTCCACTCAAATATTTATGATGCGTTTCATGTCATTGTGTGCCTCCATGGACAAACGCCCGCTGCACTTCAAATTTGTGTCTGTGCAGCGGACTCAAATTCGCTAGGGTCCACTTTAGATAACATAGATGCTTTTGACGAGTATTGGGGTAGTTCGCATACCCCATAGACTATTTACAAAGTAATAAAACTGGTACATAAATGTAAATACATGTGTAAGTGAGAGCAGACATGTCTTGATTTTAAAAACTCACACCAGCCAGTTGAACAAAGTTGGCAACCCTGTGAGCCAGCTCTCTGAACTTGTAAAACCTAGAGAAAGGGACACAAACCCCACTGCTGTCGTATGTGTGCATGGAATATCAGAATAATATTTGATACTATTATTATTGAGATAAAATATAAATACAACACGTTATGCACATGTGCAAAGTATGTGGCTTGACCAGAGAAGTATGAACGTTTCCATGAACACATACTCAGAGTGGATATGCGAATGTCGTGCTTGTTCGGATAAGTATGAACCAGCCTTTAGACAATATGCCACCCACTATCCGTCAGCAGTACTACTCACCGTGCCGGATGGCCATGGCCTTGGACTCATGGTCTGTGTCACTTGGCTCAGAGATGCTAGCTCTCCTCACACGCACCCTGTTCTGTGACACAGGAGCAGCCCCCTAAGCACCAAGTACAAGGGAGCCAACTGGAGATGGCAGCACTGACACGGGGGGGGGGGGCTCACCTTGGATTTCTTCTTTGGTAAACATGTCACCCCCGGTTCACTCACAGAGAGACTGTCACTCATGTCCCCACCTCCGCTGGACACTTCTGTGGCCCCCCGCTCGGGCACTATGGCAACTGGAGGCATGGTCTGCCCCAGTCGTCCAATCAACTGCCCTGACTTGGGCAGAACCTTAGAAGAAGAATGACTCTGAGTTTTGGAGCCAATGAGGTGTTAACGCTGATTTCAGAGCAAAGCCCCACTTCCCAATACTCACAGCCAGCTCAGAGGATGTCAGGAAGCTGCCGTCCAGTTTGAGCTGTAGAAGAGATAGAGAATAAGTTGTTATTGTGGGCCATGCAAAGGTAACATCAAGGGGCCCTGCTAACCACATTCCAGCACATTTCTGTCTACTGAAACAGTTGCTGTACCCCCTGCCCCGGCCAAGTCAGCACATATGGCCCGGATCTCAATGATGTCAAACTTTGAAACACAAGTAGAAGTCAGTCAGTGAACAGACTAGGGACAATACAGTGTGTGGCTCAGCAGGTCAGATCAGAAGGGTTAGGGCTTTGGAACGTCTGTGTCCTTGAGCAAGGGCCTTAACCTCCAGCTCCTTGGGCACCACAACAGGTGGCTGTCCTTCGTGGCCAGCTTGCTCTCACCTATGGAGAGCAAGCTGGGGGAAGGTATAAAAAGACTTTATTGATCGCTGTGGGGAAATGATAAATTATTACTATAATTACTTCACTCACAAAGTTTCATTCTAGGCCCCTGATTCTGTCCACTTCCTCATCCGCTTTGCCCCCTGCTGGCCTGGAATGTGAAAGGTTGAGGTCCGATGGAGGAGACAGACCCTTACCCTGCTCAGCGCCGCCTTTGGGGAGAGGTGTTTCACCGTGCTGGTCCTGTGGCTTCTGTGGAAGTACAGAGGGTTCCCCTCGAGCTGGAGCTGAGACAGACAGTCAACAGGGTCCAGTTAGGGAGCCTTATTGAGCAGCTGGGAACAGGAAAGGCACTCTATACAGACAGTTAATCACAGCACTGTCATATATTTGTCTGCCAATGTGTAAACAAAAGAGAAAACCTGCAGCCGCAGTATCCCATTCTGCTAGGAGGGGCTCACCGTGCTGAGGCAGTGCAGGAGCGATAAGGGCGCGAGCTGGGAGTGTTCCAGCAGCAGGTTGTATGCCAGGTCCAGATGCTGCAGGCTAGAGAGCTGCTCCACCCCTGCAGACAAACAGCGTTACATGTAGAGATGCTCCGATCAGCATTTTTGGGGCCGATCACCGATTACCGATCACCAAGATCATGATCTGCCGATTGC
>JAODJU010000001.1:53250635-53260926 GCA_026776725.1 Gnathonemus echidnorhynchus | reverse complement strand
CTGGCTTAGGAGTCCTCTCCAGCTCTCTTAAATAATTTAGGAGCTGAGACCTACTCTTAACACTTAAGAATGTTTATTCATGCCACTTATTCTTAAGTCTGGGAGTAGGAGCAAAATCATGTCACTCTTAGAATTGTGACGCATTTAGTGTGAAATTTTACTCTGAGAAGGTTCATGCATACCGGCCCTGGGGGTTCTGACTTGATCATGGTCTCCCTTTAAGCTGTTGTACAACGCAGACTATGAAGGTTACATATTGAAAGGTGGGAATTTACTGTCACGAACCAAACACTGATTTATGAAGAATATTACTACCCTTGGTTACCTAATAAATCCATGTCCAGTGTTTCCCCTACAAACATACAGTGGTACCTCCGTTCTCGAACTCATTAGAACTCGAATTTCTTAAAAGTCGAACCAACCAGTTAAATTTTTTTTTTCCTAGAACTCGATCTGAATCTCAGAAACAGCTGATCACATGGGAATTATACACGAGGTTAATGAGGGGGCGTGGCACACGGAAGGAGCGGACGATTGGGGCAGGACACATTTACTTTACAAAATACTGTTTTGATAAATGTGCTTAGATATGTTTTGTACACTATAAGCTCTTCTTGTTTTATCCTGTTCATTTTGTGTTTAAATGCTAAAAAAACATATGTAGGTGTATTTTTGGGGGGCCGGGAACCAATGAATTGGTTTTCCATTGTTTCTTATGGGGAAAATTCGATCAGAACTCGATTTTTTTAGGATTTGATCCGGAGTTCTGAACGAATTAAGTTCGAGTTCTGAGGTACCACTGTGTGTGTGTGTGTGTATATATATATATATGAAGGAATGTTCTGATGTTTAGTTCAGATGTTATATTGAAGAAACACATGAACACCATGAATCATGTCGGTGTCCGTCTGCCCCCCCCCCCCAAGCTGTAAACCTAGGGGTTTTAACACTGCATGCCACTGATCCAGTCTGTCAGAGACCTCTTCACAATTACATTGTCTGTGTCCTGTTTGTCACATGATCATTTCACTTATGTCTTCTGTTAAAGTCATCGTTTCTGTTACACCGTTACTCTCATAATTTGTTTTGCATTGTCACACTCCTCATTTCTGTCACACCATCCATCTCATTATGTCTGTTATAAGTTTCCTCTCATCATTTCTGTTACACTATTACTCTCATCACGTCTGGCACACTGTTTACTCTTATCATTTATGTTATCCTCATCATTGCTGAGTGTCTGTGACACTGCTTATCTTTGATGTACACAGCCAGTGTGCACCTGCAGTTTTGTTTTTAAGTGTTTTGGGAACAAGAGCACGTGTCCCTTATCCAGTTTAAGCTATAGTCTTTGGGTGAATATTCTGCATTTACGATGAGTCATGCACTTCCTGCATTTTCCTGTGTAGTTCCTGTTGTTATGGTGCCCTCCTGGGAGGGCTGTGCAGTCAGCTGTCTCTGGGAGGGAGATGGGTCCCTGGGAACACAGCTGCTTAATGACATGGTGGGGGGGGGGGTCAGTGTTTACCAGCTGGGGGCGACAAGCAGTCGCTTGGCATTGGCATTGTTTTGCGCATAGCTGCATGACTCATCGTAAGGCTGCACTGTGGGGTGTCTGCGCGGAGGGTGGGGGTTGCTCCTGTCTGCTTCCTTCACTGTTGTTGCCTCCCTGTGCTCATGGGAACTGGGCTTGTGCAGCACATCTGGAATTCTGGAGGCAACTGTTGGCATGATGATGACACTTGGCGGCCACCTGACACCCCAGAGACACCGAGTGTATCAAAAGAATGCAGCCCTGCCTCGATACCCTGGGTTCGACTGGGTGACGCCGCTTGCTCCCTTGAGACCTTCAGGCGGTGTGGGGTCTGACCACAGCTCACAGTGACGCCTTTCATGGAGACTGGGAGAGACCAGCCCTTTGCCTGTGTGTTTATCTACATGTTTCGGAAGGGAGATGTCATCTGCACAGTGGTGTGCAATCACTAGCCAACGTCATTCTGTCCCCTGTCCCTTTTATGAGTCGCACAGTGACTGTGAGGATTAGCTGGAAAATGGCATTTTTAGGAAATCTGTCTATACATGTCCCACTACAGTCATGGTACAGTCAGAATTGGACCATGCTAAAGAGAGTGTGGCAGGAGAAACAGAGACACACAGAGGCTAGAGAGAGGCGGGGAGAAACAGAGACAGAAAAAGGAAGAGAGAGAGAGAGAAAGAGAGAGACAGAAAGAGAGAAGCACAGAGACAGAGGAAGAAAGTGAGAGAGAGATAGGGAGAGAGAGAGAGAGAAAGAGAGAGAGAGAGAGATAACATTGCACCGCATTTGTCAGAAACACCAAAGATTGAGGGGAGATAGTGCCCCTAGCCATTACTAAGGCATTCATTTGGGAGATTCTTGCAATATGGATTATGTGGTGGGAGTGTCTGGATAGGCGTGGCCTCCTAGCAATGCAGTCTCAGTGTGAGCCAATGGGTAATGAGATGAGGAAAACCACCCCTTGCTGACGCAGGGGCAGGTTCTCACCGATCAAGTGTGTTCGCGGAGCTCTGAATCAGGTGGTGGTGGTGAGGGGTGGGTACACATTGGATGCCAATGGCATGACACACACAAAGAGGACCTTAACGAGTCCCTTTAGCACAGGGTCCATCCCAGAGTCATCATTTCCTGCTCCTTCACGTCCCACCATCTGCTGTTTTAATTATCTGGCAGCATTTAAAGAAGCGCCGAGAGCTATGCTTTACCAGAAACCGCTTAGAGGAGGGCCCAATAGAATCACGCCTGTGGCTCCTGATAAGGGGCCTGGACACAGTTGCTGGTGCAGACACTGGGCTTAGACTCTGCATGGTCGTACCTACTGGCTGGGTCATGGAAGTGTGCGGCTTGCAGATCCTGGCCATTCCCTGACACCTATGTGCTTTCACTTCAAACACTGGGTAAATCCAGTGAGGGATCCAGTTGTTGTCCCCCTGACAAGGATGGGGACTCCATTTTGTACGAGACTGGACCATACTCCGTACAGTGCATGGATTAGCTGAATGGGTCAATCACCTGGCTTTCAACCAAGATCCACGTTAGCTTGGGTTTGTATTAGACTGTTCTGAAGGTTGGATCAAACCAACCAGTCTTGTCCAGACTTTCATAGTGCTGGGTGGTCTGGGTAGGCGGCTGTAGTTTTGACCTCTGGGGAGGGGAGCCAGTGCTGTGAATAGAGCAAATTTGCAGATGGCTGTCAGATGCTTTGACCAGTTTTTAGTACCAAATTACAGATTAGCTCTGTAAAAGCGGTTTGGAAAATGTATGGATCTTTACTGCCCCCACTGGTGAACTTTAACCCTCTGGTTGGTTGTTTATGGTGCCAAACATAACTTACTGGCTGCTTTAGATCCTCCTCTTCCTATGGGAGAAGATTGCCACTCCCTGTGCAGCTTTGTTTGTAAACCATTGGCCTGGCTCATTCAAAACATTTACTGCTTCATTATCTGGACTTCTTTATATCTGTAACTGTCTGCACACTGCAACGTTAACAGGAAGCACTAGCTGTAATTTTCACACTCTTTAAGCTTGTTGACTGTGCCCCCCTGCTCTTGCAGGCTCTGCCAAATGAGGAGAAAGGCTCCCATGATGGCTCCGAGGAGGAGGCCTGGGAAAAAGCCCTGTCTGTGGAGAGGTTTGGTGACATCATAGCCAAGCCAGTCGCTGCCAACGTGGAGAAGATGGGCCGCAGTTACGGAGAGAGAGACTTCGAGTGTGAGTTTTTCCCACCATGCAGGGTTTTGCCCTGCATTGCTTAGCTCCCAGATAATCAGGTGAGCCAAAGAAAGGAGGTATCTTATGGCTTGAGGCTGTAGATTAAGCCTGTAGGGTAGCTTTATACCTCAGGAGATTCTCCATCCCTACAAGGAAGGTGAAATTTCCCTTATTTATGTGTCGCTTGGCATTGTTTCTGTGGCCCTGTCTTTTTACATATGGATGTGTCAATTACTCCTTTTTTTGCATGCAAACAGTACACTGTTAACACAAGAACAGTGACAACATTTTCATCTGCACAGTGGTGTGCAATCACTAGCCAACGTCATTCTGTCCCCTGTCCCTTTTATGAGTCGCACAGTGACTGTGAGGATTAGCTGGAAAATGGCATTTTTAGGAAATCTAAAACCATTTTGTAATTGTCCGTCACACTGCACCACTATGAACCAGTATGAATGCTGTCTGTAAACCTCGGGCTCCTGGTGTGGACAGTGTCGTTGGTGTGGGGAAGGCAGGGGCATCAACCTGCTTGACTGACCGACACCACCCTCCCCTCCTACAGACCACCGACACACTTTCCACCACACCCACCACCCTCTCTCCACCCACCTGCCTCCGCCCACACGCGTCCGCAAGCGTGCTCTTGGTACGGACCGCCGTCGGAAGAAGAAACGCAAAAAAAAGAGGACGTCCGTGCCTCCCTCAGAGGTCACGCCCACTATCCATGAGGTGGATGAGGAGGAAGAGTCAGATGCTGAAGGGCGGGGCCAGGTGCCCAGGCCCACTGAGCCAGCAGACTGTGACATAGAGGTGGGTTGGGGAGAAGGAACCACTAGGAAAGTCAGACCTGGTCCCTTCTTACTTTGCACACTTATATTGAAAACTCCATTTATTATTTGAAATGCTGTTAACAAACTAGAATATGCTGTCTACATCCATCCTTTTAAAGGTTATTGCTTGAATGTTACAGAATATATAAGTGGCAGGACACCTTGTGTGAAGGAACAAACACTATTTTAATTTCTAAATCATGTGCCTTTTTAGTGACTCAAAGTGGAATTCGGAGGGCGCACTTTTAAAGAACACAAAGAGAACTTTGGAGGCCGCACTTCTAAAGTAGACTTGAAGTAGCCTTCCGAGGGTCCACTTTTAAAGCAGACTCGTAGTGGACTTTCCTTTTTTGCAGAGTCGCGGAGAGGAGCACTTTGCCCTACCCCTCCCACTTGCCAGCTTCCACATAGAAAGTGAGTGCCGCCCACTAGCAGAAGATGTGCCTGCTTACATGATCCTGGAAGAAAGAGACGAGGCATCACAGGAAGCTTCAAGCAGGTATGGCCTCAGCAGTAATGGTGTACCCAGGGAGAAGATGTTTGGCAGGTCTGCCAGATCCTTGGGCAGATGCAGCCAGAACCAGCCAACGCAACATGGCTTCTTGCTCAATTAAACACGTGCTTTCTTGGTTTATTAAAACATAACAGGCAAGCAGGAGAAGAAGTCCTTCCCAGATTAGACTGGTTTCAGAATCTGGAACTAGTATTCTTATCACATTCGACTGTTTTCTATGCTGCAATACAGCTGGAGTGCAGCTGCGTTACAGCTGCATCTCCACTTATTACAAACAATTTCCTTTGGTATATTAAATGTGTTCTGATTCTGATTTATGGGGCAGTTTGTACCAAAGGAGCATGAAATGCGGGAAGCTGTGATAGAGAACAGCTTCACCCAAAACATGTGGGTATCTGACGATGGTGCAGTGCTCCTCGTGCCCTGTCCCTGAACCCCTGCCCACTTCATGAGCGAAAATGATATTTAGGGCATAAAAAAGTGGTACTGGCTCTTTGTCTGGAGAGCTTTTAAGGGTCCTGGGTCCTCCATAAGTGAATCCTATACACAACATAGGTAGCCGCTATGGGCGCACCAACTTAGAAGTCACATGGGCTTCAATCATCCCTGATCACACTGCCAGTCCAGAAATTACAACACTGCCAGTAACCACACTTCCAGTTAGTCAGTGACAGGACTTTCAATGATCGCACTGCCATCCCCAGTGAGCACACCCATTTGGTGAAGCTGCCATTACCTGCAGGTTCTCCAGCACCCCTGAGCTACCCAGTGCCCCCACCCGAGCCTGGTTCCGGAGGAAATCCATTCACCGGCTGGCAGGGGCGCAACGTGCCAGCTATGACCTGCGGGAGCGGATCTGCATTGGCAGCATGACTACTGCAGGGGGGGCCGCCGTCTACCACAAGGTACCCACAGACGAGGCGGAGGCCCAGATGCTGGCCAGCGCTGACCTGGACGACATGAAGAGTAAGAACCTCTTCCGACACATGCTGGAACCAGAAGGAGCATGGCACAGGAGTGTTCCCTCTGTACTCCAGCCAGATCCAGAAGGAAAACAGTGCAGTACTGTTCCCTCTGTTTTACAGTCAGATCCAGAACAAGTGCAGCATGGTCCTGTTCCATTTGTATTATAGCCAGATCCAGAAGAAGCATCGCGCAATTCTGTTTCCTCTGTTTTACAGCCAGATTCAAAATGAGCATGGTGTGGTCCTACTCCCTCTGTTTCACAGTCAGGTCCAGAATGAGCACTGCACAGTAATGTTCCCTCTGTCAGGGCATGTTTTTCAGCTGGCTCTTGTCACACTGCTTCTGTATGGTCTTATTTTAGTTAGTAACAGTGATGACGAGAAACTGAAGTTGTCAGGTCCAATGCCAGTGGTCCTCGGACAAGGATCCCTCTGGAGAGGTGCTGCACAAGGGCCTGAGGGCTGTATCCACACATGTTGTGATGGCGAATGAAGCCAGGGCAGGCAAAGTGCTGTGGATGGGATTCCACTGATTTACACAATGTAATATAACTGTGTGTATTTATAAGAACAGTCCATAGGAAATGTCTATAGATGCTGACTGATGGTACCATGGGAATGGAGCTTTTGATGGCTTTTGCCGTTCAGCTCTCTTCCACAAATCAGCAGCCTGGGACAATGACAGGAGCCCCTACGCGTCCTATTGTGAAAGTGGGGAGGGTCCCTGGGCTTTAATTAAAGCTGCTTTTCTAATTGATCACAGGCCCCCCAGTTGCTGGCCCATCCTGGGCACAGCAGAGGTGGCAGTGAACTCTCATCAAATGGACAGCACTCACAGTCACAGTCCATACTGTTTTTTTTTTTTTTTTTGGGAAACGTGAAGTTTAGGAAGCTGCAGTTGGTTGTATTCAGTTACTGAACTGGACCATCCCAGCTGATACTATCCATTTGAATGGGCAGCGTGTTGATCACACATAAATTAATGTTCATTAGCCAAGTGTGTGAATAAAACAGCTTCTTAATGGTGATGTTATGTCATCAGTGTGAATATCATCTACAGTATATATTAACTAATGTGTGTTATCTCTATGATGACAGGTGTAACCCTCACAGATCAACGTTCCTTCAGCTCATCCACAGTTTGGGAGCCATCCCCAAAAATGGGGCGTGGCTAACATAGAACCCCTCCCAATTTGCTGTGATTTTAAATTGCAATTGTATCATTTGGGTGATAGGGAAACTGATCTGTTGCATCAGCGTTACCAGAGCCTCCTGCAGTGTAACGCAGCTGTGTGTCTGTTGTCATCAGTTTGGGCATAGGGTTCAAGGTTGCAGACTTATGAATCAGCTGTGGCTTTTAACCAGCGAGTTCAAGGCCATGTCCAGATCTGTGTACCTATCTCCCAGATGATTAATGGCTCCATCAGGTGTTCTGTCAGCTGAGTCACTGACTCCAGAGCATCCACTGTTCCAGAGAGGCCACCTCCAAGCTGTGATTGAAGATGTTAACTGATAAAGCTGGGTACTGCCGAGGGATATGCCCCTCTTGTTCTTCTTTAGGGTGATGACCTCATAACATATTTGTCAAGTCACGAGCCAGCAGTAAATGCCAAGAGGCCTCTTGTGGTTGCCATAACAACAGAATGGTAAAATGCCATTGGGGGAAAGGAGCTAAAAGGCTTCTGAGGATAAACTAGTGCGTATCTAATTGATATGTTCTATTAATAGATAGTATTGTCAGATAGGTTCCTTTATTTCTGATACTTGGCTGCCTGATGATGGAAGGTGCTCTGTGGTATACCCCTCTGGCCCCTGGTCATGTCTGTTCTCCCACTCTATCATGGCAAGGTCATCGCTTTGAGGACAACCCAGGAGTCCGGCGTCACTTGGTGAAGAAGCAGTCTCGTAGCCAAGTTACTCGGACTAACAACAGCTCACCCTCCCACCTGCTGTCCAGCCTAAGTAAGAGGAGGAAATCAGACAGGAAAACTCATGAGGTGAGAGGGTGGGATGGTGGGTGAGGGTCATCCTCCAGGCTGAGCCGTGGCCTGACAGAGCATTCATAGTCAGCCAGTTGTTGAAGGTGCATCTCTAGGAATCCTGAATTCACTCTGCATCTGTCTGTGCCTGTCTGTCTGTATCTATGCATGTGGGTCTGCGTCTGGGGCCAGGTCTTTGTGGAGCTGAATGAACTGACGATGGACAAAGACCAGGAGCTGCACTGGAAGGAAACGGCACGCTGGATAAAGTTTGAGGAAGATGTAGAAGAGGAGACAGCGCGCTGGGGCAAACCGCATGTGGCTTCGCTGACCTTCCGAAGCCTGCTTGAGCTGCGTAGGACCATTGCCCATGGTGAGACAGGGCGGCAACCCTCTTTGCTACCCTACGCTAAGCTGGAATCACGCTGAAGTGTCTGCAATCCCCATAAACCACCACAGGTGCTGTGCTGTTGGACCTGGACCAGACAACATTACCCGGTATTGCCCACCTGGTGGTGGAGACCATGATCATCACCGACCAGATCAGGGCAGAGGATCGACCCAGTATGCTCAGAGTCTTGCTGCTCAAACACAGGTGAGTGAGAACATGGTGAGTGGATGGATCCATGAGCCACAAACCACACATCAGTCCGCCCCCTAACTAACAAGGTGCTCAGGAGCATTGTAAAGTCCAAATGGCATGGTAATCAAGCCACATTTTCACTCGCCACAGAATAGTTGGCACGTAGAGCACTAAGGGTGGGTGTGCCTGTGCTTCAACTGCACTGCATTTGTGTTTGAGGCATGGGTAGACAGTGGCTGTGGCTTCCAGCTACAACAGTTCAGTGATGATGCCCTTAGACATCAACACTCCCTTTCTTTCCCAGCCACCCCAACGACGAAAAGGATGGGTTCTTTCCCCGCCATCCCTCAGTCCACAGTCTGGCCAGCTTCCACCGCAACCACAACCACCTTCCCGACACCAGCTTGCCCCTGGTGACTGAAGACCACGCCGACTCCCGTGGCAGCAAATCCCCAGAAGCTGACAAAGAGGTATTTGTGAGCTTATTTGTGACTTGCCTGCCAACTGGTTTCGTGTGTATACTAGGTGTGGAATGAAGTACACACATTCATGGCCATTAATGTACAGCAGCACTTGCTAATGTATCAGGCAGCAGGCTAATGTGTCTGCCAGCAGACTAACATGTCAGGCAGCAGGCTAATGTGTCAGATAACAGGGTAACGTGTCAGGCAGCAGGGTAACATGTCAGACAGCAGGCAGACATGTTAGGCAGAAGGCTAACATACCAGGCAGCAGGCTAACGTATCAGACAGAAAGCTAACATATCAGGCAGCAGGTTAATGTGTCAGCCAGCAGGCAAACATGTCAGACAGCAGGCTAACCTGTCAGACAGCAGGCTAACCTATCAGGCCGCAGGATAACGTGTTAGCCAGCAGGGAAACATGTCAGACAGCATGCTAAAAATGTCAGATAGCAGGTTAACATATCAGGCAGCAGGTTTACATGGACTACATAAGCGTGTTGTTCTCTTACGTGTTAAACACTAACTCTTTAATTCCTTTTTCCACAGAAGCACATTGTCCCTTAACTCTGCAGCATGACCAGTCGCAGTGTGTGACAAGTTCAGTGTGTGTTTTTATGATTTATGGGGCATCTGTACAAGATCTTGGTCACAGGTTTGGGCTAACGTTGCCTTAATGTCTGTCCCCTGAAAATGAAAGAAAGAACTCCACCCCGGCCCCCCTGAAGGACATGCCCCCTCTCGCTGTATAAAGTTACTGGCGAAGATCCCCAAGGAGGCAGAATCGGCTGTGGTGCTAGTGGGTATGGCATCACCGGCGGTTCTCAACTGCTAAGAAGCAAGTCACGCTAGTCAAGCTAGTACCACCCATTATTAACTACCGAACTAAAATAATATACAGTTTCCATATGAGAACTTTTAACCGCGAAACTCTTGATTTTAATGCCATTGCCAATATACAGGTAGTCGTCAACTTGCGACCTATGCGACTTGCAACTGACCAATTTTACGACCGTTCCGAGACCGTTCTGCAAATACACTGCCCGGCCAAAAAAAAGTTGCCATTTGAATTTTTCGTTGGACTGCCTTTAGCTTTGATTATGGCACACAGTTGTCATGGAATTGTTTACACAAACTTATGCAACATCTCACCCTTTATTTTCATCCAGATTTCCATTCATTTCTCACCGAGATCCTGTACTGACAAGTGAG
>JAODJU010000001.1:53232128-53242203 GCA_026776725.1 Gnathonemus echidnorhynchus | reverse complement strand
TGGATCCATCAAGAAGCTGTATTGTATTTTCTTTAATGACATATCAGTTATTTTAAAAAAGCACAAAGTTTATCTAAAATTGCACTGAGCAATTTTAAGTATGTACACATGTCATAATGACGATTGTACAATTTCTACCATAACTAACTTAATTTACACGCATAAAACATTACGCATTACTTCTATACCAAATACCAGATCAGATCTGTAGAGGAAAAAACAGGCAAATATGAAACATAAATTGTTATTGCTGGTGTGATGTTGATCGAGTTACTACTTTATAATATTAACTGTCATTTCAGGATTGTAGAAGTTTATCTCACAGCCAAGTCTGACCCCTAACCTCCCCCACCCCAGGCTGATTGTGAGTAAGAAGGAGCGTCACCTGGTGAAGGGTTCAGGCTTCCACTTGGATCTGCTGCTGATCATCCTGTTGGGGGCGCTCTGCCCACTCTTCGGCCTGCCCTGGCTCACAGCTGCCACTCTTCGCTCCATCACCCACGTCAATGCCCTCACGGTCATGAGCACTGCCACAGCCCCTGGCGAGAGGCCTGTCATCCAGGAGGTCAAAGAGCAGAGGCTCACCGGCATGGCTGTCGCCCTACTCATGGGTAAGTGCTGCCTCTCAACTATACTGAAATCTATCTGTTCCTTTTGAGTAAAGAAGGTCTGCCTGACCCATCAGTCAGAACAAAGTGTACTTTCAGTCAAATGTATTTATATTCTGCAGGGGGCTCTTCAGTGCTTGGTGGATGATGTTCTTAGCGTCGCCTTTGTCTGTGATGATGTCCTCTTGAGGCGTGTAACATTTCCCTGTTATTCAGCCATTTTCAAGCAGCCTTTCAGGGAGCAGTTCCAGTCTCCTGAGAGATGTGAACTCCTGACAAGCCATCCTTCCTGCTCTCTCTCAGGCATGTCTGGTGTCATGACCAACGTGCTATGCCACATCCCCTTGGCCGTGATATTCGGCATCTTCCTGTACATGGGTGTCACCTCCCTGACGGGGATCCAGCTGTATGAGCGTGTCATGTTGATGGTCACACCAGCGAAGCACCACCCCGACCATGTCTACGTCACCAAGGTGCCGTCCCCAACCAGCACGCAGCAAACCTTATTACACAGTGTTGTACATAGTAGGAGCCACTAGGTGGTGCCCAATCCATTTTCACATCCACACATAACCCCCCCTAATCAGAGGAGTCATGCAGAACCATGTAGTTTGGAAGGTCTAAACATGACAGCATCCCTGCATGCGGTGTCTGTGTGAGAGTCTGTGTATATCCCTTTTTGTCATGATTTGCAGGTTAAAACCTGGCGTATGAACATGTTCACGGTCATCCAGCTCGCGTGCATCATGCTGCTGTGGGTAGTCAAGTCGACGGTGGCATCCCTGGCCTTCCCGTTTGTCCTTATCCTGACCGTGCCGCTACGTCGCCTAGTCCTCACACGGATATTCAAGGAGCGGGAGCTCAAAGCGGTGGGTGGAGCTTCTTGCTTTCTATCACGTTGCCGGGAAACCATGGAAACAGCTCTGGCCCATCATGCCTTGCTGCACCTTCAGACTGGAGCTTAGATGGTCCTGTAGCATATTAAGTCCCTGTATTTGGGTGATTTCAGCTGGACTCTGACGAGGATTCCCCCAACTTCGACGAAGACGGCAGGGATGAATACGACGAACTCCACATGCCTGTATGACTACATGCTCTGCAGGGGCAGTAACAGCATAGCAATCCGAAGAAGCAATATGCTAATGCTGGCCAATTGATGGAAGGAACAATAATTTCTAGAGCAGAACAATCAATGACACTTGTGCAATACCCACACGGAGGTTCAAAGTAGTGATACAGTATATTGCGCTGTAGGTTTCTGTCTGAATGCGGTGCAAACAGGCAATGACTCTGTCTGAATACCGTGTGTGTCTGTGTATGTGAGATTTGTGTGAGAGCGCCTTTGTTTCTTGGTGTTGTTGTTGTTGCTGTTTTGTTGTTGTAGTTGTGGTTGGATGGCTGCAAAGAATCCCAGGCTGTCAGCCAGGCCTCCAGGAGGCCCAGTGTGTCCTGCCCACTCTGTACTCTGTCTGTTTACCTTTTTCCCTCCTGTTTTACTTATCCTCCTGAAAGAAATCATGGGGACATTGGGCGATGTGCAATGAGGGTGCCATGGTGTGAGTCACAAGGGTTGCATCTGTGAATACCATGACGGTCACTGCAAACCCCAGGCCATAAAGCCACTGGTTGATGCAGGGACGGATTATGGACCGGGCCAGCGGGACCGCTGCCCAGGGGCCCTTGGGGTGCAGGGGGCCCGTGGGGCCCCTAGCCCAAAACAATTTGCAATGCTTATCAACAATGTATTTTCGTTTGTCTATTTTAGAGGGCCTACATTCTTTGATCCTCTGCCTACAAGGGCCCCTGACCCTATAGGGCCTCTGATGGAAACATAGAGGGAGGGCGTTTGGCTGCCAAGGGCCCTTGAATTGTGGTGGTTGTGGTGGTGGTGTTGGTGGTGCTGGTGGTGGGGGGGGGCCCTCGCGAACGTTTTGCCCAGGGGCCCACACAACCCATAATCCGTCCCTGGGTTGATGTGCCGGTGTGTTTGGCGTGGGCTTTGGTCATTGTGATGATGGACCCGATGGTTGTGTGTCATATGACTTGTGCATTTCTCCAGGTTGTGTGTGAGTCACTATGGCAGCAGGCATATTTGACCACAGTTCACCTGCAGCCAGAAGGGAGGGTTGGGCACTTTCCCCCCCACCAGATAAAGCAATGAAGAAAACTGGCATGTATAATAGGGAGGTATTTTTTATATGACAGATTTTACATTGTACATACAAATTAAGATGTAGGAGCTTTTGGATGTAGACATTAAAGAATGACACCGCCACCAGGATTTGTGGTGAAGCTGCTCTGTTGCAGTCAAGCTGCATGAATCACCCGTCTGCGAGACGGAAATCGGTTTGCTTCTGGATTCAGCCATGTGTTAAAATGGGGCCAGCACTCCTTTTCAAGAAAAATCATTTTAAAATGTGACCTTGATACAAGACGTGAGTCATGAAGGCTAAATGAGATACACCCGCATATGTTGCGCACAATGACGCTCCCTTCTGAAGTTATATTCCATGTGTTTGATCTTTGGGTATCAACACTAAAAGAAATCATTCACAATCATTACATCTGACAATGGCATTAAGTAAAGACACATCATTTTTTCACACAACTTTTGAGGACCAGATGCACACCCCTGTGATATAAAAATTACCAGAAAAAAGGAATCTGTGTTTTTTGGTGAACACACTGGCTGGATGAGTGTGATGCCATTTTTATGGCTGAATTTCAGGACATGGAACATGAAAAAATCTCCCCAGGATAACAATGGTCCAGGAACCAGAATGAATGACATCTCGCAAGTCATGCAAGGTCATGGGCTGCAGATGTGCTGCACGGATCCCTGTCTATCAGAGCTAGCAACATAGATAAGCCATACCTTTATTCAGCAATGGGACCACACTCCATAGGGTGTTTGCAAAGTAAAGGAACAAACAAACGTCCTTTACAGTAAAGGATCAAAGAAACATGTCCCTTAGAGTAATGTGGAATCGCTGATGGTGAGCTTTGTACAGCATTATAGTTCTTCATAAGAGCTTGACATTGGTGAACAGGTGGGACCATCAGTGCTACAGTAAGGCTCTTGTCCCACTGAATATGCTAGGTAGTTTTTCTGCATTTTGTTTTAATGTAGGGTTTGTTTAGTTTGAGTGTAGGGTTGTTAAGCAAATGACGGTGGTGCCGGAAACACACCCTGGGCTAAGGACTAACATGGTGAAACCATGTGAAATGGGGGGTTGATGGGCTATGCAAGTCCAAGCCCCCCCCCAGGCAGACAAACTGTTGCTGGTCCTGGCTTGAGTGATGGTACGGGTGGCAGCAGACATACGAGCTATGACGACAGCTCAAGCCCCTGTTAAAAAAATCAAAAGCATTTGTTATGGTCACATCAGGTTGGCTCGGGGGAGATGGGGAGATCCAGGTGCTGCAGGACTGGACTGGAATCTTTACAAAGCCAGCTACCTCTGGTGTGAGTCCAAGTTATTACTCAAGATGGTAAACCACCATGGCTGGGTGTCCCCTCTCCCCATACCTCTCAAGGAGATGAAAGCAAAGCTGTTCAACAAGAGCACGGCAGGGATGAATACGACGAACTTACTTTATTTCCCAGTCTTGTTCGCAGTACAGACCACCCAGCAGCCTATAGCCGTATAACCTTTTTTAACAGGAGGCAGCGGGAACAGGCGCTTTTTATTAGTGTGTGATGTGTGTTTTTGTAAGGAAGCTTTGCTCTCAAGTGGAACCAGATGATGGGAAGCTTTGGGATATCAGACCAAGGAAGAAGCCTTTTTGTGACTGTGGAGGAGTAGCTGGATAGCATCTCCATGGCTAATGACTGGCCTGCTGAGCCGATCTCAAGGCTCACCCTTTACTGGCCACTTGGTGGCTTTGATGCTGCCCCTGGTAACAGCACAACAGAGCACAGCAAATGGAGCTTTTGCCTCAAAGGACACCTTGCAGATCACTGGATGATGTTGACATAGCCATGTACACCAGCCATGTCAATGGGTTGACAAATGAAATATGGAAATCCATTAGATATTAAACAGATTAACAAAGCAAAAATAACCAAGAATATTAATGTATGAATACAGTGCACACGACAGTAAGAGACTGTGATGGAAATTAATATCTTCACAATAAGCGAAGGGACATTGTTCCAGTAAGTTAGTAGTTCCATGATAACTGAAGCTGGACTGAAGCAACTTTGGACCATTAACAATCTGGAGCAGCACCATTAGAAACAGTTTAACTGGATGAGACAAAAACCTCTATTGCCAGCAAAAAATGAAGTGAATACAATAGCGAATAAATCAACCTGTTACTGCATATGTGGTTACATGCTTTGTTAGTCATATAACTGTTAAGTGCAGTAGTTAATGGTAACCAAAAGCCCCTTCAGCAAGGGAACAGTATTCCGTTGAGAAAGGATCTTAACCTAGGATACTGGTGACAGACCCTGTATTGCCCACAGCAGGACTGCCAGCATCCGCAGGAACCTACCCAACACACTGTTTTTCCTATGGGAGTGCTTTCAGGAGGGTCAAAGGTGTTTGAGAGCCAGGTTGTTTGGCTATCTCTCCCTTTCTCACACACACACACACAGACACACACACACACAGACAGACAACTGAAGGAATTGATTATCTAAACATGTGCCTTCCCTACTGGAAATTTTACTGGAATTTTCCAGAAGGGTTTTATAGCTGAGCTGGTGTGCATTATTCACCAGTTTAGTATATTGGTCTGTGTTTCAGAAGAAATAGTCTTATGCCGCTGATCTCTCTGCCTCTAGATTTCTGAGTTCTTTGTTTTCATTTGATCCCAGCTGATAATGTGTGTTGACAAAAACTGTAAGTTCTGTTCTTTTCACTATTCCAATATTCATATAAACCCCCCCGTTACTAGCCTGATGGGACATTTAGACTCCTTAAGAAAAACATCCAGCTAAACCAGCAGGCTGATTGAAACCAGTGGCAGCTTCTGAGGAGACGCAGAAACAGTGCCCTGTGTGTAGAGACCACATCCTATAACTGTGCCATAGATACATCATTCAGATTATAGTGAGTGTGATGATCCACCTCTGGCTCCAAAACAATAGGGGGTTTTATTTAAGGGAAGTACAGAACACTGGGAATCACGCAAAATAAAGGACAACGACGGGTCAGAAAATAACAGAACTTAAAACTAAAACAAGCTACAAAAACCATAAGGGAAACACAACTAATGAGCAGGGCAACACAGAAAGCAGAACTAGGAACCAGGTACAAGGACCAAAGCACAAGGCAACATTTCACCATGACAATGGCAGACTAAAGCACCGAGTGAGTGAAGGCACTTAAATACACCAACATCCAGGGAAAACAGGGAACAGGTGTAACTTAATCAATGAAATACCAGCTTCCTAACAGACAGGAAGCAGCATGTGAGGCTGGGAAACGTGTCTTCTGGTACACGGACAGTCAGCACTGGTGCTCCCCAGGGTTGTGTTCTCTCCCCACTGCTCTTCTACCTCTACACTAATGACTGCACCTCCAATGACCCAGTGGTCAAATTCCTAAAGTTTGCAGATGACACTACAGTCATCAGACTTATCCAGGATGGTGATGAATCTGCATATTGGTGGGACAGATATGCAGTCAGAACAACCTGGAGCTGTGGAGATGACAGTGGACTTTAGGAGGCACCATCAAGGCCCAGCAAAGGATGTACTTCCTTCGGCAACTAAGGAGGTACGGTCTGCCACAGTGAGGGCTGCGGAAAAAAATCATCGGTGTCTCCTTGCCCTCCATCCAGGACTTATACTACACAAAGACTAGGAAATGGGCAGATAAAATCATTGCAGATCTGTCACACCCCGGACACAATCTTTTCCAGCTCCTCCCCTCTGGCAGGTGCTACAGAACTCTGTACACAAAACACCACCAGACAAAAGAGCAGCTTCTTCCCTAAGGCATCACCCTTTTAAACAGCTAAGCTGTGTCACCTGCCTTCTGTAAATTTTCCCCCCTTAAACTCTGTTTGCACTCAACCTTGCACCTTATACTTGTACAGTTACCCATGTGTGTATATTTCAAATTTTATTTCTTATATAGTGTAATTTATTGTTTGTTCAGTGTCATTTATTACCTGTGTACTAGGGAGTCTCTAGCAGCCGGAATCAAATTCCTTGTGTGCCCCAGCACACTTGGCAAATAAAGCTGATTCTGAACCAATCAAGGGAGACACAGGAGCAACGAGAAACAGGTGGACACAATAACCCTAAGAACACAGAGAACTAAGAGAATTAACAAACACTAAAGACTAAGAATGTACAGCAAGTACTAGGGGAAACAACACCAGGAAATACTAGAAACAAGAATACACAGAAATAACCACAATAAACCTGGGGAAACTCAAGAATAAGAAAACACAAAATAAACAATAGAGAACAAAAATCCAAAAAACAAAACAGGTGGTCTCAAGCAGCCGCAAACCCACAACACAAGGGAACAGTATCAGAGTGACCCTCTTAGTACACTGACCTATTTAGCAGTTGGGGGAACAAGGAAAACACACTAGAAACTTAGGCACAATGGGGATGAAGGGCAAGGAACCAGGGAAGAGGGCAGGATGGCCAGCAACACCTGCTGGCCAAATGGGAAGGGGACACGAAGGGCAGGGTCGGACAGTTGCTGACCCTGACAAATATCAGTTTAATGTTTTAACTTTGGCTACGCATCATGACTAAAATTTAATCAATTTAGCATTCCCTGTCTGAGCATAAATTCTTTAATGTGGGAATTCCCAACCCATGGTTCAGAGACTGGCACAGTATTCTAACAGGCAGAGGGGTTGGTTAACTTCCAAAAATAACCTATTTGCAAGCCATGCCTTTTTTTAACGACCCCTTATATTTGTGCATTCTGGTTGCATCTGCAAGTGATGTAAATGATTAAACTTATATCCATGAGATACAGTCAGGACCATAAATATTTGGACAGAAACAAAGGTTTTCAATTTTTGAGTTCTGTACATTACATTTAAAAGAAACAAATCAGATGCAGTTGAAATGCAGACTTTCAGCTTTAATTCAGTGGCTAGAACAAAAACATTGCATAAAAATGTGGGGAACTAAAGTAATTTTTCTACACAATCCCCTCCTTTCAGGGGCTCAAAAATGTTGTGGCCAGGGGTGAGCAGGAAGCGGGGAATCAGGATCAGGGAGACGGAGATTCAGGAAAAGGGATTTATGCCGGAAAACGACAAGGCAGGTACACATACGGCTAAGACATCAGTGACAAGACTGGGGAAACGTACTCGAACACAGACTGAAATACACAAGACTAAGTGGAAATAACAAACAGCTGATGACATCGGGATTTCACACAAGGTTAACGAGGGGGGCGTGGCACACAGGAGGATCGGACGATCGGGCATGACAGAACCCCTCCCCAAAGGCGCGTACTCCGGGTGCGCCTAAGGGGAGCGAAGAGACGAGACCGGGGACATAGGAAACAAGACACAGCAGAAGCCTCTGAGGAGCAGGAACCTCTGGGGCCCGGTCCGAAACCAGAGTGGGAACCTCTGGGGGCAGATCCGGAATATCAGGTACAGGTAGGTCAGGAAAATCAGGTACAGGCAGGTCAGGCACCGCGAGAGGTGGATCATTGACCGCCGATGCAGGAACCATGGGGGGCGGCGCAGGATCCGTCGGCTCAGGAACCTCAGGGGGTGGACCGGGGTCCTCCGGCACAGGAACCTCAGTGGGTGCAGTGGGAACCTCAGGCGCAGCAGCCAGGGTTGGCGCCTCAGGAGCAGGTGTGGTCTGTTCAAGGACCTTTAGGGCCCACGGGATGGCATCCCATATTGACTTGACCCCTTTAAGAGACAAGTGCATCCCTACCAAGGGGTGCGATGCTGATCCAGGCAACATAGCAACAGGCAGTGGCTTTGTAGCGGCGGCAGTGACATCGCGCAGGAATACCGCTGGGTTCAGAATCGGGAAGGGCTCCTCCCGATATCTGATGGGGGAAGAAGCGGAGATTGTGACAGCCCCCAAGAAGATCGCTGGCTCGTCCTCTGCCCTCCCATTTCTCTGCTTCTTCTTTCTCTTATGGCTGGCTGTTGTTGGCGGCGGTTGGGGTGCTTTGAGAAGTTCAGCTGGCAGATCTAAAGGTAGTCCGCTGTCTATGGCAATCTGCTGCTTATTCGCTTCCGCCGCTCGACTCCTAAGCTGCCATAAGTTCAACTGGACCTCTTCGACCAGGAACGCGTCCTTCGACGGAGTAATCCCCGGCAGGATATCCCCTGTATGAATTGCCAGGGCACGAGCCGCGGGGTCCTCTTGGGCCTCTGGTTGTTGCAGCCAGTACAGCGCCTCACTGACCTGATCACCATATTCCACCTCGGTAAATGGAGGTGTCTTCCTTTCGAGTCTTGTCATTCTCTGTTATGACCAGGGGTGAGCAGGAAGTGGGGAATCAGGATCAGCGAGACGGAGATTCAGGAAACAGGATTTATTACGGAAAATGACAAGGCAGGTATACATACAGCTAAGACGTCAATGACAAGACTGGGGAAATACGGAAGTCTGTAGAGGACATGCATAAACTTTTTTTTCCTTTTCGTTATCTCGAGATCACGACTTATTTCTTGTTCTCGACATAACAAAAGTCATTTTTTCGAGATCACGGCTTATTTTTTTCTTGTGCTCTCGACATAACCCATGTCACTTTCCCATGATCTCAAGGTTTAGTATTATCCTCATGGACGAATGCATCAGATTTTACTTTGATTGTGCACTGTCCCAATCAGAATCAGAATCAAAGACTTCCTTAACCCCGGAGGAAATTGCTCACATTGCGACTGCACAATCACATATAAACATGAAGACAAGAATAATACAAGTACAGTGGTACCTCAGTTCTCGAACTCATTAGCACTCGAATTTCTTAAAAGTCGAACCAACCAGTTAAAAAAAAGTTACCTAGAACTAGATCTGAATCTCAGAAGTCGAACTGTGAACGTCAATCTAAGATAACTTGTATGCGCAGGGAAATGAGTCGCGGCACGTCTCTCAGCGGAAACAAAGGGTAACGCTTCAGTCTCAGCCTCACATTCGCTGTAACTGCGTTGTGCATGTTTACACTAGCTGAATACATAAATATCCTCCTGAAACCCAAGGAAAAAAAGTGTCCTTCAATTGTAGGTTGTCTTTGGAGGAAATAAGACATCTTACAATTTAGATTTTTTGAAATTTATTTTTATTCTTAATTTCACAGCATGTCCTCTTTAGTGCACAACAGGAATAAATATGTTTCCTAACATCAGTGAAAAAATAAATAATACAATAAAAAATACAATGTCCACTACAATGGACATAAATGAATAGGTCGGGTCTCAGGAGGTTACAGACAGTAAAAATACATTTAGACAATGATAGACAGTAACAGTAATTATTATTATATAATAAAATACATTTAAAAATA
>JAODJU010000001.1:53221802-53232028 GCA_026776725.1 Gnathonemus echidnorhynchus | reverse complement strand
TGGCTTGCATCTTGCAGTGAACCCTCTGTATTTGCTTTCATGCAGTCTTCTCTTTATGGTAGACTTGGATATTGATAGGCCTACCTCCTGGAGAGTGTTGTTCACTTGGTTGGCTGTTTCGAAGGGGCTTCTCTTCACCATGGAAATGGTTCTGTGATCATCCACCACTGTTGTCGTCTGTGGACGTCCAGGCCTTTCACCAATGCTTTCTTTCTTTCTCAGGATGTACCAAACTGTGGATTTTGCCACTCCCAATGTTGTGGCAATTTCTCAAATTGTTTTTTTCTGTTTTCGCGGCATAAGGATGGCCTGAATTGCCCACACCTGTCCATGAAATAGCTTTTAATTGAACTGTCCAATTACTTTTGACCCCTTTAAAAATAGGGTGGCACATGTTAACAAGCTGAAACTCCTTAAACCCTTCATCCAATTTGAATGTGGATACCCTAAAATGAAATCTGAGTCTGCACTTTATGTCCATGCCCATTGTATAACTTCAATTGGAATATATTTCAGTAAACAGGTAAAATAGTAAAACTTGTGTCAGTGTCCAAGTATATATGGACCTAACCGTATGTATGTATGTAAACCAGTCATAGTGGATCCTGAAACAGCTCCATCCCACCACTCCTGCCCCACCAAGCCATGGCTTTTCACAACCGCAGCTCCTCCTGGGCTCCTCCTCTTTTGTTCCAGCTCTGTCGCATTTCAAGCAGCAGTCTGAGTTAAACAGGGACCACATGTTTGAATCTGTTCACTAAGCGCGTGCCTATCTAAATGAACGCCTGAGCGCCCTCGCCTGGGCTCAGTGAGGTAACGGAAATTGGAAACGCATTGTCACTGACTTAATGCCCAATTTCTTCGCACAAAACGGAATGTCTACAAACGTTCACATCCAGCTGCTAAGCGACACACAACAAAATATGATGCTAATAGTACTGTAACCAGACAAATTTCCATGGGTGGTTTCATGTAAACTTTTCCACTTCTCTGTGATGCAGTGCCTCTTGCAGGAAACGTTAGCTCTGGAACAAAAATACAGGCTGTCTGGAATCACTTTGCAGACCCTTGCGGACACACATCTGTTATCTGTCAGGCAGAAGCCACAGATCAGCTGTACATGGGTCTCCGAAATGAAACTGAGCCTCCCAGGGTCGTGGCCGGTGCTGCAGGCTACTTTGATATGGACGCACTGGAGGATGTATCCTGGGTGTCTGAACCCAGAGGGAGTGTAGTCCTAGTTCTCAAAGGCATTTAGCTGCTGCCAAATGTTTCCCACAAAAGCTAGTCTTATTCCTGAATGGGTGAATATGAACCTCAGATCATCTGAAGAGGTCCAGAGAAAAGTGGCTTTATCACAGAGAGCTCTGAAGGTACAGACCAGGAAAAAGCTGAAACCACGTATGAACCTTCAGGAACCCTGGTAATCTTGTTCAAAGCAGAATCTCAGAGCCTTTGAGAAGCTAGACAGGGCAAGAGGTACCAGGATGGTGTCCTAGTCCTGGTCTGGAGGGAAGAGGACATGTGGTTACTGTAGATCTCACAGGAGGCCCAAAAGCTCCAAAGACAGAAATAAATAAATGAAGGTCCTGGCTACAGGTGAGTATGAGGAGTTGAAGGGCAGCTGTTGGTAGTGAAGAACCAGCAAACATTATTCCCAGGAGATCTGATGTTGGAATTGAAAGGTCATCCAGCCCAAATAAAACAATTCCACCTAAAGTCAGGAATTCTTAACTTGCCATCTAGGAATGAACAGTCCATCATGTCTCTTTCAGGGTGGGTAGAGGTGAAGATTCATCTGGAAAGTTTCCGAAATCCCTGCCAAAATGTAGCAATTTGTGCTTGGATACAATAAGATAAGCATGTGCTTTACAAGCACCCCAGGCACTGTGCAGTGATAGGTCAGTGGGGAAAGGAACCCATAATTGGCTGAGCTGTAATGGAGTAGGCAATTCATTCACGCCCATTCCGCTTGTAAGGGAAGTTCATTAGGAGTCTGCACATTTGTAAATGCTCAGGACTCTAACAGCCTGCATGCTGTAATTCACCTGACTCTGCACAACCAGGGAATACACAGGGACAAAGCAATTAAGCTTCTATGATATCATCTATGATATGCTGTGAGTGAATTAGTTGCCTTTCACCACAGAAATGTGGCATCTCACAGTGAAGTCAGGGTACATGTAAACAATGGCTGAGTGGGAGCAGTTAATATATTTAAATTTGTATTCACTCAATCACAAATTGCTTATAGTGTCTTTACACATCTGAATGCTGGATAGTAACACATGCGTCCCCAAGGACTGAGCAGACATAGGTGCCCTTCTAATGCTGATTCACTGTGGTCCACTAGGTGACGCTCTGTTAAAATGCTGCACCAGTACTTACCAGTTCCAACATGGCATAATTAAGTAATGAGTTTATTTCCCAGGATACAGTGGCTCCACGACCACTGCAGAGTTGGTGCCTAAAGATGTGGTAATCCCAGTTAGGATTTTTAAAAATGTCATTTAATGGCTCCGACTGTGTGTATGATGAAAGCAAATCTTTCCCATGATGTTTTGGGGCAGCTTCCTTCTGCACCTGTGTGCTAATATCTTCAGAAGTCAATTACATGTGACTGGGGGAGGTCAGGGCACCTGTCATAGCTTGCAATGCTGAGAACTGTTACTTGGCTATGAAGTTCAAAGGTGTTTGATTAGACGTGGGCTTCACACTCCACTATGGATACTTGTTTTCTGGGGACTGTCACATAAGGAATATTTATACCCACTTGTCCTCTGCTGGGTCGTGGGGGTCCAGAGCCTATCCCAGAAGCTACAGGCACAGGAAACAACCCAGGATGGGGCACCAACGCATCACAGGGTAAGTTTCATTAATATCTTTCATACATTTGATTATACATTGTACATATAATTCTGTTTCAAGAATGCCATTTTCCTTTTAAACCAAATACGGATACCCCTCGCTTTCCGATTTTTCGACCCTACGATGGTGCTATAGCCGTAAACATTCAATAATCATCAAACTTTTGATTTTGATCAGGGGTAACGATATACCGTTACCGATACTTTCTATGGATGGTGTCCAACGGCTGCATCAACCCAACCACACTTATGGTTTCTGTAGCGACTGCGAGGGCAAGTATTTCAAACACTAACAACATATTGTTTTTTTCCCCTGTGTTTAAATGATTACCTATTCCGTGGTAGTAGTTGTTTATTTACTTACTTATAATATCGCATTCATATTCGACTTCATATTAATATTTTCATCGGAACGTAACCCCATATCGTACGTCGAGAAGCAACTGTACTGTAAATGTCGTATACATTTGATGTTGATGGATACCCGAGGACACCCCAAAGAATACTGGACAAATTTTAAAACACACGTTTTTCCTATTTATTATTATTATTATTAATAAATCTTTTAATCTTTAACCTTTATTTCTTTATTTGATGGAGCTGCCTAAATCTATTGCTGTATGCTGTACAGTTCTGCATTTGATAAATAAACTTTGACTTGATACTGAATAGATAAAAATCACGTAGCCTCGCACGCACGCCTATGATTATCTTATTCCAGAAACTTCATAAGTAGAAAATATTACAAAACAGACACACGGCTGCACTTCGACGGAAACTAGGGTAATCATTAAACCCAGAAGCTTTCGCGAGCGTCATCGCATATTACAGTAGGTCTAGCCAGCAAGGTTGGGAGGGAAACATGACCGATGGTAGGACCCTGCAGCCCGTCGCTGGACCCCGCTGCTTTTCTCCACACTTCACCTGTTTGCACTCACAGTCGCGCTTCTCCACCTGAAGCCTACAGAGATCCCTTTCGGCGTTTCTGAGATATGATCTGGAACATGCATGTCGCCTACGCCTTAATGCTGAGTCTGGCCGTGCGTCGGGTCGACCTGTCCGGGGAGGTGGTGTTCCGGTGCCCCAGCTGCAGCGCCGAGCGCCAGGCGGAGTGCCCGGAGCTGACTGGGAGCTGCGCAGAGGTGGTGCGGGAGCCAGGCTGCGGCTGCTGCCCCGTGTGCGCTCGGCGCCTCGGCGAGCTCTGCGGCGTCTACACGCCGCGCTGCTCCAGCGGCTTGCGCTGCTACCCGGAGCCGGGCTCCGACCTGCCGCTGGAGCAGTTGGTGCAAGGGCTGGGGATCTGCGGACGCAGGGTGGAAGCAGAGCCCACGGGAGGTCCGGAGCGCCGTGAGAGCAGTGGTGAGTCTGCTCGCCTGCGCATCGAGACTTACAGGCATGTGCATCAGCAGTAATTCCGTTGTAGGTTTCTAACTGCGCACGAACAGCAGATCGGCACCTTAAAGGGCATGCATGACACACCTCCACATGAAGCCGATTTAGCGCCTCAGATTGAAATTAAGCGTGCTGGAAAGCCTTTGCTTTCACTAAGCTGGGGTATCGGATGGCGTGAACCTCAGTGACATAGAAAGTATGCTGGGCTTGGAGGAAATGCACTTTGCTCTTTATTCTCTGACTGTTTCTCTTTGTCGCGTAATATTATGTAAGTGCGCATTAACTCTGGATCTTTCTGGTTTAAATAAACGGCACAGCGCAATACATGGCGTTCTCACAAAGTAAATGTTGTTAGCCAACCTCCCGCAGAAAAAAAATTCTGGAGAACCCCCCCTTGCCACCCCCCCCCCCCCCCGGACCCTTTTGTTACATGTGTCGACATCACATGACCACAGGATCAGCTGGCCAAACCTCTGAAGGTAAACGGGATCACCCGTTCCTTTCGGACTATCTGGTGCATGGAGTGTATTCCCATATCCCAATGCCCAGCCCTCTTAGTTTTGTGCCACCAGGAGATAGTTTGTTCACTCATTCGTTTTCCCCCAGTGTAAAAGGCCTGCAGACTTCAGAGTGCTGATGTGGACTTCCCTCTTGGGGTTTGGCAATACCACTGTTCCTAGTAACAAGCAATGTGTCCAGGAGCAACAAGCTCCCTGTGTATGCAGTCCTCATTTGGGAGTAGTTTGGACTTTAATATCAAGATTCCTGCTGAGGCCGGACTTAACAAAGAACAGAACTGGAAAAAAAAAACAGGTTGGCATTGATCTGTATGGTGAACCTTGAACTGTGACCCATTTTTGCAATTGTGTTGCCTGATGCGTTTCTTCAGTGTGCGCATTGCAGGACAATAAATGAAACATTTTTTAAAGAGACCTGTGATTTTTTTACTGCACAACCACATGGAGGCCCTCACTTTTATTTATTTAGCAGATGCTTTATCCAAAGTGATGTATGGTTCAGAAAACAGACTGGGTCAATTGGAGTATCAGTGACTTGCTTAGGGGAAAAACAGTAAAAACCATTCTGCTGACCCTTTGATGTGAACCGGAAGCCTTCTGATCACAGGTACAGCCTTCCAACCCGCTGAGCCACCCACCATCCCTTCTGGCCTTCTGTAAACCAACCAGACTGATGGGCTAACACCACCCACACCGTCTCAGCCCACAGCAGGTGGGCTGCACCTTCCACACCACCCAGAATCATCAGGTTGTCAGGCTGGTTGGTGGTTGCAGGCCATGGAGAGCCTTAACGCTGGAGGGAGGGGCCTTGGCCCACAGGCAGATACCTCACTGACAAGCTTCCAGGACAACGCTCAAACATGCTAGCTTTGGCTGCATTCAGAGGAGTGTTTTGAAATTGTTTTGAGGTACTTGTGAGAGTGGGGCCACGGGTAAGGGGGGCTCTTTCCACCGTGCTGACGTTCTGCGGTGTGGTTTTTGGCGAGGTCGGCACATGCCACGTTCCAGAGTGTGATTCACGGTGCTGTTGCTATGCTGCCCTTGTTTTTGGTTCAGTTTGTTTTCTTGTAGATCCTTGGCCAGCAATTCACATCTTGATAAAAAGTCCTTCGTTTACTATTTGAAACAGCCATTTCTATCACCTCTTGCTGTTAAAGACATCTGTGGGAGGGTTAGGGTACGATCCTTATCCTCTGTTTCTCAAGGGCACATCCTATAAGATGGGACTGACTTCTTAAACTCCAAGGAGCATCATCTCCTTGCATGAGAATAACAAGACATCTTGGGATGAAAACCACCTTTCAAGCAGCCAAGACAGATTAGCGTAATAATAAAAAGCAGATTATGGTGCAGTGGCTTTTTGGTACAGGGTGCCAGTGTTAGTGATAGACTGTGGTTAAGTTATGTTGCCTCTGGCTTTTCAGATCCTAAGGGTCATTCATATTTACAGGGCATAGTACAATGTGCGGATTTCTCTTTCCTGAATGCAAAAAGGAAACAGAGCTTCCTCTTCAGGGCACTTCAGATATTCTGCGCTCTGACACAGCTAGTTAAACATTCACAGACATGGTGCAATTTCAGAAAAATCTGTATTACATTTGTGGCCATAATCTTGGTGTGGCTGACACACACAAACCCACGCAGGCACGTAAGTGGGCAAACAGTAACACTGCAGTCAATGATCTCTAATTCCATCCCAGCAAAATCCAAATAAATTAAAATTCATAACAAAAGTTTCTTAAAATGTTTGGTTTCTTAAATATGTGTTTATTTTGTAGAAGTTCCGAGAAGGGAAATTGTTATACATACTTTTTCTTCAAATGTGTCCTTGGAATGAGCCAAAAACAATAACAGATATGATGTCTTAAAGTCGAGAACACAGTTTTTATTGAGTACTATAAAAGTGAGATGCTTCTTCAAGATAAGGAAAGGTTAGATGTTCCACAGCTTTATATAAAGATTTACTTCTCCCTCTTTATGTGAAAATGTTATCTATCTTTTGGATCTGGGCTCACACAAATCAGAGTGGAAGGTGCTTCCAAAGCATGCTATTCTGAGGGAGGGTGTATCCACAGGTAGTCTGTGGTCCACTTTCATATGAACCTGCAGTTCAAGTTCAGTGACAAAGAGAAAAGTGATTCCATGAGACATGGCACTCACCTTACAACGAGGCAAGACCGACCTGCTTGTGTAAGCCATTGCTATGGAATGTTCTGGCAAGCAAAAGAAAACACTGTGCTTCTTTAACTAAAAAAATTACCCATCCCTTCTTTTGAGTTCTATAATAATTAACATACCTCTTTCCGTGTGGTTTAATAATATCCCCCAAGACAGTGTCCTGGTTCATTATCACATAAGAAGGTGATCAATGAATGAAAGGTACCTTTAATGGACTATTGGACCTTTGTGTATAAATATCTTTCTCAGGCTGTCTCAAACATGACTGTCCTATTTTATCTTGTCTCAGATCATCTTGGGTTTCTGAATTCTTGCTAGATGGAGAGTTCCAGACACTATGAAGGACACACTGACTGCAAATGTCAGAATTCTGCTGTGTCCTTGTCCCACCTCTGCATTTGTACTCCACTTCCCCTCTGTGTTTGTGCTGCCCAACTACATTCCCTGTTAATCAGATTATACTCAATGACCACCTGGCTGGTACCGGGAAGGACCCACTTTAGATACATCTACGCAGTACCAGGTAGGACCCACTTTAGATACATCTACACAGTACCAGGTAGGACCCACTTTATTAGCTATCCTTACTAAGTGCCAGGTAGGACCCACTTAATTTGGTATCCCTATATAGTACCAGATAGGACCTACTTTATTAGATACACATGGCTTTACTGGACAGGAGCCATCTTATTTGGCATCCCTACTCCAGGTTGGACCCACTGTATTAGGTGTGTTAGGTACAATGTACTCAGTAGGTTCCCCTTTTGCCTCAGAACTGCTTCACTGCTTAAGCTGTATTTCCAAAGGAGACTTTGTGTATGCCCCAGTTGTACTGAGCGTTTTTTTTTTTTTTTGTATTTGTGGCTTTTGTTAGCTTTAACAAATCTGAATGTTCTCCCTCAGATTTTTTTTTTTTTTTTTTTGCTCATTAACTTCTGCTGCCTGGATATTTTTTGTTCGTCACAACTACTTCTAGACACTGTAGTAGGGCTGCTACTAACGACTATTTTTCTATAGATTAATCTACCAACTATTTTATCGATCGGTAATCTAATCTAAACAATTAATTTTCCTCCAGAAAAAAACGTAGACCGTTTAAGTTAATTTTGACAAGAAATGTATGCCATTGCAAGACTTTAGATAATGTATGCTGGCACTATATGAACATTATTTTTGCCCACAATTCGATAAGCAGATTAGTAGTATGCCTAAAATATTGATGAGTTGCGTAATTGTGATGCCCAAAAGTTAGTAATCTGTATAAATTTGCCGTATCCTCATGCTTAATATATTAAGTAAGCGGAGTACGCACTTGCGACACAAGCGATATAAGCACTGAAGTCGCGATGAAAGAAGGCAGAACTTAGCAGCCACAACATCTTTAAAAGTAGGAGATTCTGTGGTTAAGCAAAGGTAAAAAGATTATTGGTGTGTGGCGGTAGGCTACTTTTTGCAGATTAAAGTTTTCATTTATATTTCAGTTCACGGATTATTTTCTGTTATTTAGTGTCAATTTTCGACTCAGTTTTAGTTTACGAAAACGACACTGCATGGTCCCTTCAAGTCCAACGCGTACAAACGCACACAATGGCACGTACCGTCAATCAACGTAAAATTAATAAGCCCAGATTTTAGTATAAACATTTTCAACTTTATGGCTTTAATAATGAGTGTGTTTAGCAGCTACAAGTACAAAAGATATTAAAAATCTCTCCGTACTAATGGTAATTTAATAAACATGAATAGGCGACACCGTGGTTTTGCCTTTTCTGGCGATCTAGAATAGCGCCTATTTGTTTTCTCTTTCGGTGCTCACGCATACAGTTAGTGCCGCCGTATATACCATCGCACTTTGCACCGGGTAAAACCACCACCTTCTTCTGTGATAATTTGAGCTATTCACATATTTACGTAGTGATATTAAAGGAGAGCATACGTTATAATGAATCATAATGGAAATCATAAAGGTAATTTTATTAAAATCATTAAAAAACGATGCGTCGATTTAAAATATTGATATCGACGCATTTTCAGCGTTGTCGTCGACTAATTGCGGTAGTCCTACACTGTGCATTAAAATCCAAGGAATGTGGCTGTTTTTGAGATCCTGGGACCACCATACTTGGCACCAGTCGACCATTTTTAATATCAGTATATGTTCAGGTGGAGCCACATGATGTTAAAGAGCAGGTAAACCTGGTCAGACCACAATATTTTGCATCTCTGAAATGTGTAAAGAATCCTGTCTCGTAATAATTTTTCTGCCTCTTGTATGATGGGCACTTGAACCAAAGGCACCCCACTTTTCCTATTCATTCAAAGCCCCAGATGTACCCCAGCATCTCGCATTTTCCCATTGTCTGGGATGTTCTTTTTAAAATAATTTGTAACTTAAACATAATCATAAAAAGACTATACAAGTAATTGATGGGTGATTACAGTGGGATGGTGCGCTGGATTTTGTCATTAGTGCAGGTCCAGGACCTAATGGAGGGGGCTCAGACGGAGGTACCTACCATAAAGAGGCCACCCAAGGACAGCCCATGGGGGGGGGCCAAGAAGGCTGCGATGTGGCTGCACAGGCAGGAAATGAAGAGCAAAATGAAACTGAGCAAAGTGGATGATGGCAAATCACCTTGCCTGAAGCCAGTAAGTGATCACTGCTGGTTATAGGTTGGAACCAGCCTGTCTGGGGCTGGCTCCTTTGTGAAGAGTAAATGGTTTCTAACCTTCTGACACACTGGCCTGTTTGTAGCCTAGCTCTTTCCCCACATGGCACAACAGCTCCCTCTTGTGGTGTATACTGCATATATCAGTTTACTATTTGCAAAGTGTGTATGTGTTGAGAGGACAAGGAGAATACAAGGGGGAATCCAGCTGGTCCTAACTCCTTTACCTGGGTTTTTTTGGGCCGGGCAGACCCAGTGTCAGCAGGAATTGGACCAGGCTCTGGAGCGGATCTCCAAGATGCCCTTCAGTGAGACCCGAGGGCCTCTGGAGGACCTCTATGCAGTGCACATCCCAAACTGTGACAAAAAGGGGCAGTACAACTCGAAGCAGGTGAGCTTATGACATCTTGGAAGGCAGAGGGCTGGGATGGTGAGGAAGCACCCCATAGAAACAGTTTTCTGGTACATTCTCAAATTATATCCCCCATGCATGTCTGAATCCTCTAAGCCAGGAGTCTCAAACTCCAGTCCTGAAGGGCCGGAGCCCTGTGTAGCTTAGTTCTTTCCCTGTTCCACCACAAATGATTCAGCTCAAGAGCTGT
>JAODJU010000001.1:53191984-53221702 GCA_026776725.1 Gnathonemus echidnorhynchus | reverse complement strand
TTAGCACAAGGAGTTGAATCAGGTGTGTTAAATGAGGGTGAACCAAAAACTGTGTAGGGCTCTGGCCCTCCAGGACTAGAGTTTGAGACCCCTGCTCTAAGCTGTCGTGTGGCAAGGGTTTAGCTGATATTGTGTCTCATTATACGTTTAATACTTTTTTGATCAATTTTTGTACTCAGTCTGACAGTTCACTTTATTAACCTACATCAGCAGAGCACCCCCTCCAGGAGTCAGTTTACCACATTCTCTGTCCTAAGGCCTGTTTTCCCCCCTCCCCCATCTGCATCCAGTGTAAGATGTCAGTCGCTGGACAGAGAGGCGAGTGCTGGTGTGTGAACCCCTACACGGGTCGGCAGATCCCGGATTCCCCTATGGTGAGGGGCAACCCCAACTGCAGCCAGTACCTTGGTGGTCTGGAAACAGAGCCACCGACACCCCTGAGAAAATAGCTCAATACCTTCATCCACTTCCAGGAGCCCAGAAACTGGGGCGTCGGCATGTCCAAATGGATGTGGAAGAAGAATGGATGTGTGTGTGTCTATCTCTTTGTGGGTGTAGCTGTGACTGTATGCTGCTCTGTCTTCTCATCCCCATGTTCCTGTGTTCTTCTCCGTACAAATGAGTGGTGATGAGTGGAAAGGAGAAGCTGGGATACTTGGAGTCCGCAGCCTGATCAGACCGAAGACGTGTGCTCGTTACCCTCTGTCTTGCTCCTTTTTATAACTGCATCCTATTGTCTTGGTAACTCAGGCATCCCAAGGCCTATTTGTTCAGCTGTCCTAGTTCAAGCCTTGGGCCTTTCATGTTTGTTCTGCCGCAGTAAAGCTTGGGGGTAATTATATCCTACATACTGCACGGTCCAGCTTGGTCCTATATATTAGCAAAGGTATACCTCCAACCAGCCATACACCAACCAGTCCATCTGTTTTGAATGATTGCCCGTCCAGGTTTTGCAGGCAAAGTGTCTGTCCATCACAGAATAAAAGGGTACGTTCATTTAACAGTTATACTGTAATTAATCATAATTGAAGAAAGTTTAATCACAAAAAGAAAGTTGAATGCAGTTTTAGGTCTGGAGCTCCAGGCAGGATGGGCTGGACATTGTAGCCAAGTGATCTATGTATCCCCACAAGTAAACTCTGTAACAGACGCACATAATACAAGGATAACAGAGGAGTATTATCACAGCAGAGTGTCTACCATTGACTATCCCCTATTCTGTCTGTCAGTACCAGTATGTTACCTTTGACTATCCCCAATCATGTCGGTCAATACCGGTAGGTTACCATTCATATCTTTCAGTATCAGTATGTTACCATTGACTATTCCCATTCAGTACTGATGTGTTACTGTTGACTATCTCCAATTGTTTCAGTCCCTACTAGTATGCTGTTGTTGTCTATCCCCAATCATGTCCATCAGTACCAGTATGTTACTATTGACTATGCCCAGTCGTGTTAATCGTTGCTGGTATCTTACCAATGATTGTCCCCAATCATGTCCATCAGTATTGGTATGTTATCCTTGACTGTCACCAATCATGTCTGTCACTACTGTTATGTTTACTGTTGACATTCTCCAGTAGTGTCTATAAGTATCAGTATGTTATCATTGATTTTCCCTACTACATTGACTATCCCTACTACCAGTATGATTATTGTTGACCATCCCCATTCATATATGTCAGTATGAGTATGTGTCCATTGATTATCTCTAGTCATTTCTGTCGGTACCAGTATGTTACACTTGACTGTCCCCAGTCTCGTCTTTCAGTACCAGTATTTTACCATTAACTATTCACAGTCATGTCTGTCGGTTCCATTATGTTACTGTTGACTTCTCTCTGCACGTGTTACTATTGACCTCTCTGTTCAAGTGTAGCTTCAGCTTATGATCAACAGATATTTCACCTGAGGGTTTTGACTGTTACGATGGTGTGGCCTTATTGACGCGGCCCGTTAGTTGGAGAAATCCCACTGCAGGGGTACATTATGAGCCATCAGCTAGGACCCACTTGGGCACGGGCAAACTCTCCGATCCATTCGCGTGACACTAGGAAACAGCAGGATGATGAGAGACTTGTTTGTCCTACATGTGTCCTGCAGGGGCCTCTGTGTTCTCTAGAAAGCAGTTCTGTACATAGTACTAAGGCTGAATGAAAATGGGTAAAATGCTTTTTACTTATGAAAGACCAAGTGACTTATTAATGTATTAGATCACGTTTAGTTATACGGCATTACAGATACCTGTGTTTAATACAGTCTCTCATTAAATATACCCAGTCTTTACTCAGTGTCCTGCGTGTTTTTAATTATGGTGACCGGATAATCCATGTCAGAGAGGACACTTTGACAGGATTTGTAAATTACCATTTTGATTAAAAGGGCCTGGATTTCACTAAGTTCTTGCTGTCTGCTGATTGGTCAGTCTCCTATATTCATGCATGTGCCACTAATATTAATGTGAAACAGGTGGGTGAGTCTTTCAACTAAGGAAACAAACTAGTCATAGCATAAGAAGAACTGAACTATTGAGCCAAGCACAGAAGTGTTTCAGTTTTAAGGTAATTTGTAGAACTTTATGTAGCTCAAAGTGTCCTCCTTGACATGGATTACCTGGTATGCCTGTTTTAATCCCCAGTCATTAACTGTATTTGATGTGATGCTACACTGGTATGCTGTTTAAAGGTGGGTAATTTAAGGCAGCCAGTGATCTGGACACCTCACCAGCTGGGCTAATGGATTACTAATGTCTGTTTGGGGTCCTAGTCATCCCATGTTAAACTTTTAGGACCATACAGGTGAAGAGTGGTAATTATATTTATTGCACCCTGTTGAACCACCTAATAGGGGAATTTCACCAAATGTCCTTCTTCTGCTTAGTATGCGGTAACATCAGTGTCTCCCATTATGTGTGGATTGCAATATTTTATGTATAGCTGTGCTATTACTCTTCTAATTCAGCCTGTACATAAAAACAACATCCTGTTCCAGAGCCAACATACTGTTCTTCTTCATTATTGTTATTGTTATTGATGATGATAATAATAATAATAATAACATCTCTAAAATGTATGTTCATTCATTCTTCCATAAGTTTTCTGTAACCACCTGTCCTGTTCAAGGTCATGTGGGGTCCAGAGCCTATCCTGGAGGCTACAGCCACAAGTCAGGGATATACAAAATGTGTGATATACAGGGGTTGGACAATGAAACTGAAACACTTGGCTATTAATATTGCAATCCACACAACATAATGGGAGACATCAGAGTGCAAAAGAGGACAAATTGTTGGTGCATGTCTCACTGGTACATCTGTGACCAGGACAGCAAGTCTTTGTGGTGTTAAGAAAGGTATGATATCCAGGGTAATGTTGGCATACCACTACAAAGGATGGACCACATCCAACAGGAGTAACTGTGGATGCAAGAGGAAGCTGTCTGAAAGGGATGTCTGGGTACTAACCTGGATCGTGTCCGAAAAACATAAAACCACTGCTGCCCAATTCATTCCTGTTTCCATCAAAACCGTTCATTGGGAGCTCCACAGGGTTAATATTCATGGTCAGGCTGCTATAAGCCAAACCCTTGGTCACTCCAATGCCCAATGTCGGTTTTAGTGGTTCCAGCAGCACAAATCTTGGGTTGTGAACAATGTGAAGTGTACAGTTCTCTGATAAGTCCACCTTCGCTGTCTTTCCCACATCCAGGAGAGTTACAGTGTGGAGAAGCACCAAGGAGGCTTACCACTCGGATGGTTGGATACACAGAGTACAACAAGGGGGTGGATCAGTGATGGTTTAGGCTGCGATATCATTTGAGCCTTGGTAAATCTTTCATTCTCAGCCACGCTGTATTACTGTTGATCACCATTATTCATAACTGCTTTTGTCCATAAAATGACCATTGCACATTGTCATTGAACCCCCTGAAGGTGTTCAAAAAGGACACAAGATAAAACAACCAGTAAATGAATACATAACTTTATTTAAATAAATGCTTTGTCATAGAAAAAAGACAAAGATTGAGAGTACATAAATTATGAGTTAAATGAATAAATATTACACAGTGATATTCACTTTCTTAATAATTTGATTTTTTTCCAAAAGCTGGATTTTATCATGGTCATGATTTTTTTATTTCCACAGAGTTTACGTCCGATGCTGATATAACAAGCAGTTCTTCACTGCTGTACTGTTATTGTACTGCTATAGTAAAAGTTGTGAACATAACAAGGTGGAACGCTCAGAATGAGCCAGATAACAAGGACTGCAATATGGAGAACATAATGGTGCAACTTGGAGATTCGTTTTTGACATGACATTTGACAGGGCAGAAGGTGCAAATGAGGTTACCCGATATTTCCTTTTTGAATCTGATTTGTACCAAGATGGGATTTTTACATGCAAGTTGACTTTCTGTCCTTTGTCCTCTTGTCCCTTCTCCCGTCAGTAAAAACGGAATAGGTTACACAGTTCAGGACCAGAGCATTTTCCTTGGTTAATAGGGACACATTTTCAGGATGTCTCCACTAGTTTGTTACAGCTATAGGAGCTGAAATCAAGGCCCAATAGACAGCTCAGCCTTGGAGGTACGTCGGATGCCATGTCCAGTGGGAAGGAGAGAGTGAGCGAGCGGGGGTCTGAGTGAGGTGTCTCAGATTGCAGTTTGGTCCCCGCCTAGCAGTCCCTGGCTCCCAGCTCCCAGTCGCTCCTTTGTGTGTCTATGATAGTGGTATTTAAGTCATATATGTGTTGCGCCTGGATAGGGCCTCCTGGCCTTAGAGATGACTCTCTGTCACAGGGGAGACCTTTGGAGCTGCCCTCAAGTCACGTCCTGTTCCAGGTACTGCATGTGTCTGTGCCATGCTAAACAAAGCCCGTTTTGAATATAGTTATATTAATTCATTTAAGAACTAGCTTCCATCAGTGGGCTGAGAAAATGAGGTGGTGTATTTCCATTACAGAATCTGACCTTTTCCTGCTCATTCACTGTAACCCAGGAATATAGCCTGTGTTGACCCCCTGAGGCCTGTCACAATTCTGGATTTTGGGCTACCTTGGAAACACAGTACTTTATAGTAGCGTTTACATCTCGTGGTTGACTAGATACAAACAGGGGAGATTCCTTTTACAGAGAAGGGAGTTGAAAAGCTACATAAAATATGTACCCAAGAGCATGGGGGTGGCTTGAGTGCTGGGGGGGGGGGGCATTTCTGCTGGTAATGTTTCACAAACCTTGAAGGTTCATCACTGCTGTCACTGACGGCGATGTGCTTCCATGAGGGGAAAACTCACATCTCTCCACACAGCTGCAGGTAATGGTTTAGCATCACTATTTTCATGTATTTTTTTTGTTTAAACCCTCATTTTCTATGCAAATTCACATTGAAATGTATTTCTGTGTGGGAAGGCACTGGAATTTACATATGGGACAGCACCAAAGGCCCAACAGGGCTGTGCTGCTATGCAGGTGAACCTCGCAGTGGAGGAACATGTGGAGAGTGGGAGGAGGGTCCAGCACAGTGCCATCAAGTGGCAAAGTAGCAGGAACATGTGGAGAGTGGGCAGAAGGCCCTGCACAGTGCCATCTTGTGGCAAAAAGGCAGGAACATGTGGAGAGCAGACAAAGGGCCCCACACGGGGCCATGTTGTGGCAAAGTTCAGGAACACGTGGGGAGCAGGTAGAGGGCCCGACACAGTGCCATCTTGTGGCAAGATGGCAGGAACAATGCAGATCTTCTTATTTATTTATTTGTGCTGAAATCCACCCCAGTAAGCCTAGGAAGTGCTATGAGCGAGAGCAAGAGCAAGGCCTCTCCAAGCCTCCAATTTGAATGTAGGGTTTGCAGGAGTGGAAACGTGTAAAACAAAGGATGCAAATCAGTTACATGGGTGTCAGTGTAACAGGAAGCACAACTGGTGCCTTCACATAACCCCCCCCCCCCCTCCACATCACTAAAAGTAGGGTGCCGTAAAGCTCAGACAGCCACGGCCTCTGCCCCCACACCCCTGCATTACTATCTCTAAAATATATCTAGCATGGGCAGACCTGAAGGGTCTCATCAGGCATTGTCCTGAAAATGAGGTTTCCTGCAAAGCAACCAAGTGACGATCAGACATGAGAACTGTATCTGTACTGTATGTGTGTATCAGTATGTATCTGCATGTGTGTGTGCATGTGTGTGTGCATGTGTGTGTGCTGAGATAACAAAATCATTCTTATGTACAGAACTGCTATGATCTCAAACATAACGGTATCATCAGTGAGACAGACAGACATTATCTCTTAGTGTCTTGTGTTCTGTTAGCTTAGTTTGCAAAGAAAAAGTCCGGTGCTGAAACCCCAGCTGCTATAAAAATAAATGAATATTTCTACATATTTCAACAAATTGTTTGTACGGACCCGCATCCAGCAGTGAGAGTCGGGGCATTCCATTCCATGCCGGCGCTCGTTTTTCATTTTCATTCTTGCTCTCCTTGTCTCTTTTGCATCTCAAATGTCAAAGTGTTGCATGGGAGGAGGGGGCGGAGCAGGACAAGGTGGGGGGGAAGGGGCAGTGACTGTGCTGGGCGGGGCCGGGAATCCTCACTCATTGGTGTTTCCGGTGTTTTCTAGATCCTTGCACTGCACGTCGCCCCCGTTGTAGTCTGTGCCGGGTAGCTGTGCCCCATACTTGTCGACACACCAGCAGATCCCTCGCTTACGTCCACGGGAAGGCTTACACTGTGGGGGAAGGAAGGGGTTAGCGAAATGCTGATGGGCATGGAGCACCCATGAGAGGTAGCACAGCCTGATGGGAAACAGAACCGCTTTACTGGGAGGGCGATCACATAACCTAATGGGAAATGAAGCCACTTTATGGGGAGAGCGATCACACAGCCTGATGGCAAATAGAGCCGCTTTATGGGGAGAGCGATCACACAGCCTGATGGCAAATAGAGCCGCTTTATGGGGAGAGCGATCGCAAGGTCTAATAGGTAACGGAGCTGCTTTACAGAGAGAGTGATCGCACGGTCTAATAGGTAACAAAGTCACTTTACAGAGAGAGGGATCGCATCGTACGGCCTGATGGGAAATGGAGCCACTTTACAGGGAGAGTGATCTCACAGCCTGATGGCAAATAGAGCCGTTTTATGGAGAAAGCGATCTAATGGCCTAATAAGAAATAAAGCAGCTTTAGGGGGAGAGTGATTGCATGGAATGATGGGTACCGGAGCTGTTTTATGGAGAGAACTATCACAAAGCTTGATGGGTAATGGGGTCACTTTATGGAGAGAATGATCACATGGCCTGATGAGAAAAGGGGCCGCTTTACAGGATGAGACAAAGATATATATTTACTAGACATGACAAGCAAGTCTCCAGCTATAGGCCAAGGGGCGACGAGTGTGGTGCCATCTTAGACCAGTCCATTGTTTGCATTTAAAACAATGTGAGTGATACACAATTTTCTTGCAAATTTCACACAAATATAAATCTTTATAACTTTATATATAGTTTATATCTGGAATATGATTTAGAAATCATTGGATGATAAATTTGAAAAATAACCAAAGTAATCAAAACAAGGGCGCACATTGATATATTTATGTGTATTATAAATACATACAAAGGAATGGTGTGTGGATCAGCTCTGGCTCCACCCGAAATCATATACGTGCTTAAATCATCCACCCGCCACCAACCCAAATGAAATCTTTTCTCCGATTTATAGACTTGCACCCGATCACACATTACCAGTATTTCTCAGTGGGATATATGTAAGTGTGATGATCTGGAAACGTATTACACTGAATTACACAGGTAAAAGTTTTTCTTTTTTGGTAAAATGAAAATGGCAATAGGTATTTCAACTTTCAAACTAAACTTCCCGAATACAAAAAATTTAAAAGCTAATAACATTTGAGCTCTGCAAAAAATAAATTAAAAATTAAAAATAAATTAAAAATAAATTTAAAAAGTAATAAAACATAACGTGTTCAGCAGTCCAAATAAAGGCTGGTATATTGTGGCTAATCCATTATCTCTTTGTGCATTATTAAAATTATGCATGTCACTGCAACTTCCCAAGCACAAACATTTATAAATATTAATACTATGTCGCAAATGACATACCCAGCACTTGACTCATGATTAACTATTTCAAAATATTTTTATATATTATACACACAATCACAGCTATCATTTCAGCTATGCTACAGTATAGTGGTGTATTAATAATTCATACTGTACAGGAAATTATAATCAGTATACCGGATGAATGGGTATACTGCCCAGCACTATTCAAAAGATTGCAAAATGTATGTTTCAAAGGGAATATCGCATGACTGTCAATACAAAAATGTACAAGATCAGTAAACACACTAACTGATGGACGGTTATTTCACTGGAGCGGGATCCACAACTGTTTCTGTAGCCAAAAACTACACAGTGTGAAGGATTGCTTTGATTTGGAGGTCAAATCATTGCACTTGCAGTCACATGAGAATGGGAAGAGCGGTCGTATGGCCTGATGGGTAACAGCCGCCTTATGGGGAGAGTGATAGAACATCCTGATGGGTAATGGAGTTGCTTGGTTCAGATCCTTGCACTCCAGCCCTTGATTGCAGCCTTAACGACAGCATGCTGTAGCATGTAGCGTGCAATGCATGGGTGCATACCTGCTTGCGCTTAAAGAAGCCCTTTTTGTCACAGTTCGGGAGGTATAGGGATAGGGCCATCACTTGTGATGTGTCTTTCATCCTCTGGATGATCCCATCCAGTTTCCTCCTGCAGGGGCCCTGAGGAGCAGAACGGGGACAGGCCTCATCACTCTGCAGGGTGTGGGCAGTGGGCCACGCCCCCTCACTGCTACGCGGCCTGGCCAGCACTTACCAGCTCACTCACAAGCTTGTCGCCACCCAGCAGGGAGTAGTCCGCGTGCCCCACCGACCGTGACTTGCCCTGCTGCCGCTTGCGGTCATTCTGCACGGCCTGTGCCTTCTTCCTGGTCATGTGGTCTTTAGGGAGCAATGGCATCTTTGCGAGGAGGTACGAGTTCTCCGGTGCTTCAGCATGGCCCGTGTTCTCATGCTCACGTGACTCGTGGTCTGTGGGGAGGAGTTGGACGCAGCCTGTGTCACCATACTCACAGCTATGAATATCTGAGTATACAGAGCAAACGAGTGTGAAGAATCTTTTTATAGTATTACGATGTAGTATTAGGGTAATTACACTTCAATAAAAAATCAAATACCTGTTTGACTGTCCTACAAAATGAGGCATTAGAACCGGTAGAAATACTAATCCAATTAAGTTAATTAGCATGCTGACACCTGGAGGGGCAGCATTTCTCACCAGCAGGGGGTGCCTTGGCATTTATTTATCCTTAACAGCTTTGAAACCCAAACAATCTGCCATCATTTACAAACCTATACTGTATACAGACTCTCTGTCATTAGGGGGGAGGGGGTTCTTTCTAATGATTTTTTATATACTATAAAAAATAATAACATAGAACTACCAACAGACTAAATTACCGAGAAAAAGAGGAAAAATGGAACATGAATTCATTGTTTGGTCATCTAGTGCAAGCCTGCCCTCCTACAGAGATATCTAACAGCTCTCAGCCCTGTGACGGCACAGAAGTATGACGCCATGGCAACGGAAGGTTCCGGCAGGTCCCAGACTGGAAGGTAACTTTATCCAGGTGAAGGAGGACATCAGAGACAGTGGGGCTGGGCGGCTGCTGATTTAGCAGACTGAGGGACGCGGGTGACTCTGTGAACTGTTTCTCCAAGTGCGTCTATGGGGGGCAGGGGGCTGGACTTTGAAATGAATCCGGCGTCGCATGACTTTGTCCCCTTCTGCCGTCTGGGTCACCGCGTCACGCAGCACAGCACTGATGCTATAAATAACAAGTGCTACAGGCCTGACATGCCGCTCCGCTGCAGGCAGGACCCCGAGCATTCAGGGGAAGGTGCTGTGGGCTTCATGCGTGTGTCAGTGTGGGTGTATGTGTCAATCTGGGAGTGTGTGACGGTCAGTACAGGCATGTATGTCAGGCTGGGAGTGTGTGTGGGTCAGTACGGGTGTGTGTGCGTGTGTGTGTCAGTGCAGGGATATGTGTCAATATGGGAGTGTGTGTGTCAATGCAGGCATGTGTGTATGGATCAGTGCATATATGTGAATCAGTGCCTATGCATGTGTCAGTGCCTACATGTGTGTCAGTGCCTATGTGTGAATCAATGCCTACCCATGTCAGTGCCTTCGCATATGTTGGTACCTACGTGTGTCAGTGCCTACGTATGAGTCAGTGCATACCTATGTCTTCTGCTCCTTCTGAAGTTTCCATCAAGCCATTGCTGGATGGTGGAGAAGCATACCTGATCCCCTCTTTAAATATTAACTCTCACACTGGGCAATTAAACTTCATGAATATCTTAAAGTTCCTTACTTCCTAAGCCGGGTCAAGAAAGCTGATCCAGCCTCCTTTTTGTAATCTGTGCCGGATCTTTCGTACAGCAGCCGTAAAAATTGCTCTGATGGCCATCGACATCTGAGCCACACTGCAAACCCCTCAGACGGTTTGGTTTCAGCATCACCAGATACAACTTTTGGCAAAAATGCATTTCTAGCATTACCATGGTGTGAGAAGCTATGCTCGACATGTCCTGGAGCATGCACAGCACTCATTTATGCCCCCTGGCCCCTCCCCCACCCAAGGGATGCATGGCTTAAAAGCTTCACACTTCACCCACACTGAGAAGCATACTGGGGCGGAGGCACAGCACGGATTTCCAAACAGTGAGCTGATGATGTTTATGGAGTGTTCCAGCTGTACATGACTTAGAACTCTACCACCCCATGAAGGATTTTAAATACCAAACACTAGGACTTCCTGACGTGAGTAGGCAGGAAGCTCTACTAGATAAATTGCCACCAACCTCAGCTGTGAGCAGGTCCTGACCATCTCCTCCAGACTCGTCTGGACCTCAAAAGTAGGAACATCCCTTTCCTCACCAGCAGAGTGCTCTCAAAAAGTCATTGCTTGATTAATTTCCATTTCTTTTGCAACAGTAAAGCATCTTGAGAAAAAATCTGCATGCCAGCATCAAGCAAACATTGGCCTTAGTCTTGTGAAAACCACATACCACAGTGCTGTCCCTGGCCCTGGGCCCTCAGCGCACAGTGTCTGTTGGACAGCCCTGGACTACGCGGTTCACAGGCATAGCATGGGGGCCGCCTGCAGGGGCCCCGGATCAGGCTCATCTTTCCTGCCTAAAGCCCTACTTCCATATGCTTTTAGCTCCCCGGGTTACCAAAGTCCGACTGGCTCTCTGCTCATTACTGTCACCTGGAGCTGGCAGTCCATGTCTTTTGGGAAAAAAGTTGTAAAGGATGCCGACCAGGCTGGCTCTCCAGCTCAGTGTGGTGGGGTGCAGAGCTCAAACTAAACTCCCTTCATGGTATCAATTGTTTGGACCTTCAGATGCTCATGAAAATTCTTTTTGGCTTTTCATATCCCTCACAGAGGCTGCCTCTACTGGGACCTCCACCAGGTCCATCCCAGATCTACTCCTAGATCTCCTACCCAGGTCAACCTTGCAATGGAAAAAGCGGCCAGAGCTAAATCAGAGTAGTGTACCCTGCTTCGTTCTGACCAGGGAGACAGCTGCACTTCAGAATCCTCGCTGAACAACCACTGTGCTTTCTCCCACAATGCATTTCCTTGGCCCAGTGGTACGCCATGCACCTGCTGATATCCGGAGCTGGCAGGAGCGCCAAGGTGACCATCTGTGAACCCAGTCAAAGCTCAGCAGCAGGCAGGCGCTCCATGCTGAGAGTGCGCTGTGATGTGAGCCGTTACCCGCGATGCCCTGGGTATCCGAGAAGGCACACACCCCATTTGCAACTGTGTTTACTGCATTCCCCCACATAGGTAGGGCATCTCTAGGCCTGCTTCTCTCTATATATGATGTGACAGGTGAAAACATGAAGCACTCTACTCCGTGACAAGCCGAACTTCAGCTTTGATGCCACTGCTCTAGATGCTGTTTGTAGGCACGAAAAAGGGCCTTCAGACCAATCACTGACAGCAGCTTTGGCCTGCCAAGTGCCCTCCCAGAACATCCTTTCCCAGGGCCCGTATTTGCAAAGCATTTTATCTTACCACTAAGAGCGCTCCTTTATCACACTAAAAGTTTTTAACTAAGAGCTTTTTCCCAAAATCTATTCACAATGTGGCTGAGAACAACTTTTAGTTAGGAAAAGAGCCAATTCCTAAGCTAAGAGTAAGACTCTGTCACTATGGTTGACGTCAGTTCTCATGCATGAACTTGCCTGCAATAACCACGGGGTTCTCGCAACATCCCGTTTATATGATCCACTTATATGGGTCAAAAAGCGTGGGACAGAATCATTCCTGTACAAATACTGTTTAAATAATTTGCTTATAGTAATCAAGTAATCTGTTACAGTGTTAATTTTTGGTCTTTTGAAAAATTAAAACTATGTTGTTTTTTTTTTACTTTACTTTGCCTTGCAGTAACCCGTCTGCTTCTAGCTAGCTACCTGAAGCTAATGCTGCGTTCATATAAAAGTGATGCAGCAACGAAACTACAATAACGTATATTTTATGTACATTAATGTATTACAGCATATTTGAATTATACACTGTTCAGTACTGAAAAGGGTTTAAAACAGCCGCATTGTATTTTCAACAAGTCGATAAAATTCAGTACATAGCGACGCTGTCCGTTTTATTACCTATTATTCATGTAATAAATATACAAATGTCAATTAGATGGTAATCAGCTTGAGACATAAAGAAAAAAACAAAATGGTTATACGGATCATCCACTTACAGAGATCAATTTCACCCAGAGAGATGTGATCACTATAAGTGGTTTCCACTGTATATTATTAGGTTGGTTTGGTTTGTTGGAGATGCTACTGCATCCCTCACAAGCTCCACAACAATCCCTCCTGACTATCCTTTAAGTAATTCAGCATTCATTTAATGTTGCCAAGACATTGCAACGTGGATTAACAGCAGCCATTTTGCGACTGTTTATGAATTGGTCTTAGTGATTTAAGAGTTCTCTCGACTACTTTTTAGTTCTCCCAAACTTAGGTTTTACTTTTAGCTCTAAGGGGCTTTGTAAATTGCTCTTAGTCAAAAAAAGTCTCAAATTTAGAACTGACACGCCCATTATTTTTAGGAGTTTCTCCTAAATAGGCAACTTAAGAGCTACTTTTAGCCTTAAGATGCTTTGTGAATACAGGCCCAGGTGTCTACAGGAAAAAGCCATCAGCACCATGCTCTGTCTACAGAGTTCCCTGAGGGGTGAGCTGCCGCACAGCTGCAACTTCAGATCACAATCCAAGATGGCAGACAAGCAGCAAGCAGGCAAGGAGAAGGCCTGTAAAGCAATCTTTCCTGATTTGCTGAGGTTTCCTGATGTGTTGGGCTCCTTCTATGTGTTTCTGCCACCATCTTGAATAAATTCTGAAAAACACCTGGACTGGGTCTATCTTAATCCTGACCTGGTTACCCATCCCCCCACCCTGAACCTCATGGCTGACTATGCCCTGTCTCTCTTCATGCAGCTGGTAACTCTGGGTTGAAACAGTAGCCCACAGGAAATGAGAGGCACTGATCTAAATTCACCTGTGGCCTGATGGACAGCTCCTCACAGAAGACCTGCAGGGCTATTCTGTTGAGTCACTATAGCACGACTCACCAATCTGGCAACAGGGGGCGCTTTAGAGCAGAATGCTCCCTTACCAAGTGGGTTACCGTGGAGGTACCAGCGCTGGCTGCGGCTTGGTGTGGGGGGCCCCGGCGTGACATGCAGCTGTGCGCAGTTGTCTGTGCCCCGCAGGTGGGAAGTAACCCCTCCCACAACCCCAATTGCACCCACCACATTGCACGTGAGACACTGGTCTCACATTATGGACCCACCCCACTCCCACCCTTTGAGGTGAGGGGGCAGGAATCTTCAGCAGGTGGCTGAGGGTTTGGGCCTGATAACCACTCAGCTAACTAACCTAACTAGTAACATGTAAAGGATATAATTCAGGCAGTAATCCCAGTGGGGAAAAAGCACATACACACATGTGTTAATTTGGAAATAATGAGGAAAACACTTGTCACGTGATTAGATCTTTACATGTACTTACACAGTACCATTTATGCATTTTAATTTGACAGTCCTCTTACCCCCTATACCCCCACACACAACCTCCAAACCGATAATCATACTCCCAAAAGGATACCTTTGATATGCCGCTAAAAAGCACTGAAAAGTATCCAGCTGCGAAATACAGCCCATAATGTGGAGAAGAGCTGCCGAACCTAATCACAGAAACGCCAGTCTCCGAGAAATTAAGCCAGTTAACAGGTGGGGAAGACCATTTTTTATTTTTATTTATTTTATTTTTTTTTAATGGAAACCGCAATCACAGTTCACCAATTTGTCTCTCTCGTTTCCCTAAGACGACGCTGATATGAAAGGGTTGCTTTTCACATCACGATCCCTGACTGTGACAAAATCTTCGAGTCTCACAAAAAGCAGGTGTTATGCCGAAAAAGGCATCCCTGCCGTAGAATGCATGCCTGTCTCTAAATGACCAATTGGTCGCTGATCTGAAACGAGTTGAGCTACTTTGTCGAGTTAGCCTACCGTAGTGCTAATCGATAGCCCTATCCCTAACCCTAATCCCCCAAAAACCCTAACTTCCAAAAAAACCCTAAAACCCTAACCCCCAAAAAAACCTCTAAAACCCTAACCCCCCCCCCAAAAACCCTAAAAGTTCAACTCGTCAGAACACCGGCATGCATTCTACGGCAGGGATGCTTTTTTCGGCATAACACCGGCAACATCTGGATGCCTGGTGTGTACGTGTATCGTGAGGAAATTCCCTAAACCTGAGTAGACAAGGCATGAAACGCTGAATTGCAGAGCGGTGCTACTGTGAGCAGTACTGACAGCGTCCGCTTTATGCCACGCTCATCGGTCCACCGTCTACACACCTTTACACAGTCTGCACACCTTTACATCTTGGTCTGTATGCCCAGTGCTGCACATCTTTATACGCTGACCACACAGCTATACTATCCCGTCTTTAAACAGTTTTATACCTCGCAATTCTCCCGTTTGCTGCTTCGCGAATCTGCGGGACCCAAAACTCTGAGTTATATGTCCTTTTCAATATACGTCCATTTTTCCTTATAATCGTTGTCAACCCGTTAATTCGCTCTCATTTTTCAAACAATTGGGGCTTGGAGGGAAATCGTTGATAAACATTTTACGGGAGGAAATTCAGTGGGAAACGAACCGTCACTGCACGAATTTCCGCAAAAAATACACATGCAAAGTAGCCTACATTTGCAAAGGCGGGTACGTAAAATACCCTGAAGAGCGGCTGTCAGGGGTGAACCTGCTCCCCTCGCGAATAAGTGCAATCGCAGCGGCTCATTTTGAGTTTGCGCATTTAACCTCAAGCAGCACCCAAACCTCTAGCTCCGCACCCACCTACGGGGTTGTCTCCCTTCTCGTTGGCGCACAGACCCCCTGCTCCGCACCCACCTATGGGCTTGTATCCCTTCTCGTTGGTGCACAGTCCCCTGCCGTGTAGCAGGGCGTGTAGCGGCTTCTCCTCGCCGCTGCGGGGCAGGCAGCGCAGCCCGTGGGCACACGTCCCGGTGTAGACGCCGCAAGCCTGTCCCTCCGCGAGGGCGCAGGTCAGGCAGCAGCCGCAGCCCGGTTCCTTGACGAGCTGGCAGCCCAGTGGCACCGGGGGGCACATGGACAGCGCCTTCGGGTCGCACGGCTCACAGGGCACGTATGAGCCCAGGCACCGAGATAGTGCTGATAGGAAAGCCAGCAGCAGACAAAACCCGACTGTCATGATGTCCTTCGGCAAAAAGAAAGGAAATGAAATGTTCCGCTGTAGCCTATTAGTAGATCAAAGGACTGAGAAGAAGACTGGCCGAGCTATCTCCGGGAATCAGAGCTGGAGTTTCTTTGAGAGATACGGCATCCAGCAGCACCGGCTGTCCACCTGGAAGATTCACCCAGCTGGGCTGATTACTCAATATGCAACGGAGAGATAACTAGCACGCGATAATGTCCTTTAGCGTTTCTGCTGGGTTATCAGAGCTGATGTCCCTGCCTCTCTGTAAGCAGCTCCCGGTTGATGACACAGACCCCTCTGGATAAGTTTTGCAGGCAGTCTGATCCTCTCCAGAGTAGGCTTGCCTTTTTAAAACCTGCCAGATGAATACACCAAGCATGGGTGCAGGGAGGCGCACTTGTCCTCCTCGTAAGGTGGCGGCTCCAGGGCGGGTCCTGGCTCACTTCCAGCACCCCCTCCATCCCCTCCCTGTGGGATCGTTCATATACGTTTGTTGGTTAGACGTGATGCCGAGGGTTGTTCGCTGCGAGAAACCAGGGAAGCTGCTTTAATACACGGGCGATCGGTATGTTTTACATGCTGCTGTGCAATGACGGCGAAGCAACTACATCTGCTGATGACACCAGCTTAGATCTTCATAAACTCTTACGGAAAAGACAACAATATAGTCTCACTTTGGCTCTTGGGGATCGTTTTAAGCATGATATCCTGCTAATCATATTGCATAAAGAAACGCAGAAAACACGCTTCCCTAGGCATGACTCTTAAAAAATTAGCTGTTTTTAAATCTTGGCCAAGACATTAATGTGCGCAGCGTCCTAAATGGGATGTTTAGGCATCTTCATATTTACACAACAAATTACATACAAGCGATATTAATCATTTCCCATGCACTGCGCAAGTTATTCGAGCACACTACAGCGAAACGGCTCGTATATCTTTTAATTTGCTGTTGTGGTCTGAGAATGAAAGGTGGACATAAGTAGAGCAACCTTTGTGTGGCACACTACCTCACCTCCACCAACAATTTAACAATGAATATTGCTGGACTGACTGACCCCTCTGCACTATTATTACTGCACTTTGAGTTTCTCAATAAATTGCAGCGCAATACATTCATATATCGCCCATGCACTTTATGTTTATATGGCTACTTACATCAGCAGTCCGATATGTGACAGACTTATTTATTTATAATATTGTCTCGGTGAAATATATATTTCTAATGTTTTATTGTTTCTGCATTTATTTAATACTATATCGATTACTACGTATGTATGTATGTATATATGCATGTATGTATGGACATTGCTAGTACATTTCGTTGTGCGCGCCAGGCGCTCAGTGCACTATAAAGTTATCCTCCGTTTATACGTGTCAGTGAGGCCGTAGTCCTTTTGGGGCGCCTTCTTAAGTGCGGCTTTTCATTTCACATCAGTTCGTGGTGTCTGTTATGCAAGACCCCGTTTCTAATGCCGAAGCAGACAGCCGATCATTTAAATTGCTAAAAGGCGTTTATATACTTATGTAAGCCGAGAATTAAACAGAAAATTGCATATAGCATATCTGACCTATTTCATGCTCCGTATGTGATACAGTGTTTTTAAGCACAGTAGTATTGGTTCTTCAAGAGACGAGTGCGGCGTCCTTTTAAAAACGCTGACTTTATAAGCGCACAGCCACTAGAAGGCGCTGTTACCAGCTGGGATTCGCTAGAAAGTAGGGGATGTGTGATATGCACACAATTCATCAGACTTTTTACTCTGAAAATCCGTTGCGATGTTCATAACTTACAGAAACTGTAAATAATTTAGCTGATAATTGATATCTGCTAAATCTATTTTGCAGTGTAACTACTTATGATGGTCTGTTGAGGAAATAATATAATGAATACTCTACCATCCCCCCAGCTTCCCAGTGAGAAGTAGCTGATCTTCCAGCCCCCCCCCATGAGAGAAACAGATAGAAAATGGATGGACACAAGAAGGTAATAATGTACAGCTAAACAGAGAAATATGTCAAACATAGACCACAAGCAGTTTATATGTCAACTTCAGAAAGCTCAGGAACGAGGGGCCAGCAGGTACGGTGCATTGGATTAGATGGGATCGTTTCCCTCAGTCAGTCATTCAAAGCTCACTTCCTGAATCCACATCCTGACACAGAGCAGTCTGAATCCTGTTACATGTTGGTGCTTGGATTGGGCCCCATCTGTTCAAAGCCTTGGAATGTTCCCATTTGGCATGTTGGACTTTACCGTGGACAGGAGATAAACATGCCGTGGAAATTACTGGAATCACACTGGACAAACCATGCGGGTGATTGCAGCTCAGAGGTGCACTTCCCACGTCAGGGCGCCACTTGCTGGTCTGTTAAGCTGAAACCTTATGCAGACACATCCTGCGACCTCTTTAATTTCCTGCCACTCCACCTAATTTATGCATCCCTCTCTTCCGGGTTACTTTTATTCCCTCAGTGGAATCCTGCTGAGGTTAGAGAATCGCTTCTACGTCAGGGACTCACACAGAAGGTGAAGCCTAAGACTTCAAACCAAACACATTAATGTAATCTGGACGTGAATGAACTCCACGCAGCATGTTTTGTGTTTTGCTTTTGTCTTCCTCACAGGAACATTATTCCTAGCACCAGAGACCTTGGAGCCTCTGCCTCCCCCACGTCAAACAGACTTCAAAACACCATATCTCTGATTTCTTCATGTTCCCTGCCATGCATATGCGTAGTGCATTCATGCTGAAGCCTGAAAAGTAGCCGTCTCCTCTGGATGCCTTCCTTCTCTCATACATGGATCTCCTTGGCCATGTTTTGGCTTTTATCTGCACTATGAGGAACTGTAGTCTTTGTGTCAAAGCACGGCATCTATCACTTATTAAATCTGCCGTAGAGTAATTGCGCACTGCCTTGTTGTACAGTGAGCTACTCTCCACTGGCTAAAATCCACAAAGACAAATATTATACAAAAAATAAAAGACGTAAATCAAATGCCCGCTTCAGAAACACCAGCCTCCAGCTCGCCAAGTCTGGTTACACTGTTGTCCGAAGCATTTACTCCATTTATAAATATTTATCCGTCTTTCCCCACTCTCTCTATACAGACACCCACACAAATAGATGACTCCTATTCCTCATCGTCAGAAAGTGCCCCTGAGCTGTCCTGCAATGTGGGACTCAGCCATATTATCAGGAACTGGGAGGGAAGCTACTCTCCACTGTCTTATAATAGTATAAACACAACCAGTGTGTGCTTATAAGAAAGCGTGTTTTCTGTTTGCGTTACTGTGATTGTATGCATATGCTCAGCCAGTCATGCATCAATTGTTAAATAAATATGTGGGTGTTTTGTGTACAGCGGCTGTACATCTGCATCTCATTTTACTGAAATAAATAACTACAATCATGACCTTCGGGCAGTTTATGGAATTACTAAACTAATGATTCAATTTTCTGAATCGATGCTGTAATCAGAAATTATTCTGTACACACTCGGATATGTGCCTCACTGTTGTGGACATCAGTCTTTAGGGGGATTAGAGCTCATATAGACTGAAGCGAAACCCCAGAAAAAAAGAGGGGAGGGAGGGGCTTGCATGCAGTTAAAATCTAGCCTACTCCACTTCAAGGCGTCCTCTGCTATAACTGGCAGAGCTCCATGCTTGAGACAGGGTCAGCAGCAAATGAAAGCAATGCCAAGGACGATAATGTGGGACCTTATGAATGCCCTGGGCTTGCAGATGGAGAGGGACAGAAAGTGGGCTCATTTTTCTGGGATTAGGTCCCAAGCTGCATCTCTGCAGCATATGAGGGTCGGCCTGACACCTCCCCACATGTCAAGAAATTGAAACAAAACACTCCATGGTTTTGTAGACAGATTCTTCTCCCCAAGGAATGGCTTCAAATGCCCTGGCTTGGTTTTAATTAGCCATTATTAGTCAGGCAGTCGGTTTGATTTATTCCGTTGAATCTGCTTCTATTGTTCACCTCCTTCTTTAGCGTAGAAACACTGTGATTCAAATTAGTGCAGCACTCACAGAACCTAATGGCACAGCTACAAAGAAACATCACAAGGCCTTGTCAGGGTCAGCTCCTGTTGTCCCACTCTGTGTCCCTTCCCCGTTTGGCCAGCAGGCATTGCTGGTCATCCCGTCCCTCGTGTTGTCAGTCTTTGTGTTTTCCCCTATCTCCTGTCAGCTGCATAGCTCAACTCATTGAGCTTGTGGTTGGCTGTGCACCCCTCTGTCTTGCATTTGAATCCCGCCTCCTCTGTTTTTGTATTTTGTTCCCTAGTGTTTCATTTGTACGAGTTTTCTTGTTCCTGTGTCTTGTAATTTGTATTTGGTTTTGGATTCATGTTTTGTGCCCATGCTTGTGTTTTTACCTGTCTGTTATTCCCTTAGTGTAGATTCTGTTTCTTAGTTTCTTTGTTAGAGTTCCCTGAGTTTAATTATTAGTTTCAGCTGTTGCCTGTTTTTGTGGCTGCCCTTGTGTGTTTACCTGATTGCTCTTTGCCCTGCCCCTCCCGGATTGGTTAATTGTCTATGTCTTACTCCTGTTGTGTCGTTACCCTGTTTAGTTTTTGTATTTAAGTTCCTGATCCAGTTCTGTTCTAGCTGAAGTCACTGATGTTTTTTTTTTTCTTTCTTATGCTGTGTTTTTTGTTGCCTGCCTGCCCCTTGTTGCCTTAACCCATTTTGTAATCAGTCTTTGTTTATCCCTGTTTACTTTTGACCCCTTGTGTTTCTTGTGTTTTTCTGTTTGATAAATTTGTCATCTGAGCTGCCAGTGGGTCATCCACATTTTCTTCCCCGCCTGCACCATGCCTCGTCCTCGTGCCTGAACCACCCGAGTTTATGACAGGCCTTTTACGGAGAGTTTGATGAGCACAGTTCAGTAGGGCTGTGCAGAGACTTTTTGATGGACAGGTGCTTAAAGGTCAAAAAAGGGACACTCGGTACCATTGAAGCTCATGCACAAGTTCACATTAAATTGTTTGGGCAAAACAGGCAGGAACTCAGGCACCCTCAGCATCCTCTTTTGCACGTACATGCAGTTCAGCTTGCTGTAGCCTCATTGGCAAATGGCCTTTTCTATGTTTCTTACAGTTTCTTGCCCAATTAAAGTACACAGGATTCTTACCACAAACTGATGATACCGATGATACCTTGTGATATGTTCCAGCCTCTACTAATTGCCTACTATAATGTATAATTCTGGAAAAATCCTACGCATCAGTGACCATCTTCCCACCATGAGCCGTGCCATGTGTCCTGGATGGTGGTGCCTCTGGGGCTGACTTGCAAACCTGTTTTTGTCTGTCTCTGGAATTGTGGTCAAAGTGGATTTGCTCCATGTTCCACCTCACAGTGGCACTAATCGAAAGCTTGCTGAACACCTCTCATGCACCAGGGGCCACACCGAATAAATGCAGGTGGTACTAATGATCTAGCTCCTCTAAAGACTAGGCTTATTTCAGCAAAGTTGGATCCATCATCTCTCTCTAGCTTCAGACCTATCTCAAATTTTCCTTGTCTGGCTAAAGTGATAGAAAGAGTTGTAGCTACTCACAACTGCATGTCTTTCTTAATGGTGAGGCACTGTATGAGCCACTCCAGTCTGGCTTCTGTAAACAGCATAGCACTGATACAGTTCTTCTGCGTGGTGGGAATGATCTCCTCTGGTCTGCCAATTGTGGTTTTCTCAATATTCTCATCTTTCCTGACCAAGCTCAGCATTTGACACGGTAAACCATGATATACTCATTTCTCACCTGTCTTCTGTTGGCATCACAGACATATGTCCTTCAATGGTTTATGTCATATCTTACTAACAGACAACTGTTTATCACACTAGGTCCACATAAGTCCTCTTTCCCCTCCTCTTTCTAATTTACATCCTACCCCTTGGTCAAATCATTCACAGATATGGCCTTAACTTTCACTATGCAGATGATATTCAATTATATCTTAGTACACACTCCTCCATTGACTCCCTTCTCAATACACTCACTGATTGCATCTCTGATTTAAAACTTGCAGGTAAACGTCTTACTGGTTGGTCCAAAATCATTAGTATCTAAATCCCCTAGTTTCTCTGTTTGTTTTGATACTGTCCCTATAAAACCTGCAGCAGTAATCAGAAATCTTAGCATACTATTTGACTCTACACTCAACTTACATATGACCTACATATAAAATCCCTCTCCAAAATTGTATTCTTTCACCTCCATAACATTGCTCGTCTACACCCATTTCTGTCCAGAATTGATGCCCAAACTCTGATTCATGCTTTTATTATGTCCCATATTGACTACTACAGCTCCCTTTTCATTGGCCTTCCTGCAAAATTTATACAAAAGCTTCTGTATATTCAGAACTCAGCAGCTAGAGTTCTCACTCACACTAAATGATCCGCTCACGTCACACCCATCCTTCAATCTTGTATCAAATTCAGAATACTGCTTCTTACTTATAATGCTCTGATTAACCTTGCTCCTTGCTACCTCAGTGAACTCTTGACTCCCTACTCACCCTCTTGCCCTCTCAGATACTTGAATAATAATCTCCTTGCCATTCCATGCACTAGACTTTCCACCATGGGCGGTAGGTCCTTCAGTGTTATGGCCCCCAAACTATGGAAAACTCTTCCACAATCACTCTGCAACTGTTCTTCTTTTTCTTCCTTCAAATCCGAATTAGAGATTTCTTTTCCTTGAATATTTCTCTTCTGTCTCTTCCTCCTGTACTTTTTTTGTATAACACGACCTTGTGATTGTGAAAGGTGCTATATAAATGGAACTTAATAATAATAATACTAATACTAATAATAATAATAATAATTATTATTAGTATTATTATTATTATTACTACTAGAGACAAGATGGCTCACTTGATGACCTTTCAAGAACTTGCAGTTCTGACTGAGGCTTACTTTAGGTTTGTGAAGATCTTGCTAAGAAAAACCATTGCCTCTGTAAAATAGTTGGGGGCCTACCTGATGTCAGTGCATTGGCCAGGTTTGGCCACAAGCTGATACACTCCTTTGATTTGGGATAGTAGTTCTCTACCTGGGTTGTTACATGGACCCTAGCATTACTCATTTTTAACTAGTTCTGCATGAGAGTCATCACCATAAAATGGCTACCCAAGTTTTATAAATGGGTGGGAGGCAGGCAGAGTTTTTATTGCAGTGATCCCTAATTGGCTGTTGTTAATGACAACACTTATGAGCCAAAATGCTGAAAAATGGACTGATGGCCAATCAGAGCCCTGTCCCAGCTTTTGAGGCTTCTATGTGCAGTGAGTGTCAGGGCAGCTCCCTTAGGTGTGAGATATGAGTTTTGTTTCAACTGTTTTTAGTGGTGCCTGTGAGCTTAAACACTCAGTTGAATGCTATTGTTTTGCCTGATGTAGCGTCCCAGGAGAGTTGGGGACCCTGTGGTATCATGGGAAATGAAAGCCCAGTGAAACACACTTCAGGGTTTGATGCTGTTGGAGGCTCTCTTCTTTGTTGGATGTTGGTCATGCTCTACAGCTAACCTGATACTGTATTCAACCTATAATTCAATCAATAATTAAGGATACTTTGAGTCTGACAGGTCAAAGAAATCCTGGACCTCCTCTGCTTTGTCCAACAGTAAACATGGCCACACTATACCATCCACATGGATTTGAAAATGAATTGCTTCGCTTTCTTTTTTTTATTAAATGTGTTTTTCACCTTGGATCATGTTCTGTGTATTGTTCCTTTAACCGTCACTTTGCATGGAGCTCCATGGGTCAGCCACTGACCCTCTCAACACTGGATGGGGGACAAAAAAATGAGAAGAAAAGCTGTTTACGCTCCATGTGGAGAGGAAGGTCTTGGCTCTGTGGCTAGCGTGGGGACAGCGCAGCTCAGCACTACTGTGAAAGCTGTTTGTTTTTGCTGCAAGTTGTGTAATGTGGGCTGTATATCAACATTTCATCCCCATCCTTGGACGAAAGAGCGGGCAGATCGGGCCTCTTTTCCTGTGCCTTGCTCTCTCTCTACTCATTTGCTAATTTGCTGTGAGACCCCCCTCCCCAGAGGAGCCTGTTCCTGTCAGAAAAACATGGAAGTGATGGGTTTTGCGCCCAAGAAGGGCATCGCTGTACTTCCCTTCACCAATGTGCATAACCTGACTCAGTCCGGTAAGACATCCATTTACATCAATGGGTAAACATTTGCTTTACATAAAAGCATCAGCTAAATGTAGTTAGGGTTAGGTTTCTCAAGTGTGGCTCTGAACTGTGTGAGAGAAGATCATATGTTCAAACAATTTGTAGTAAATACGTCATTCAAAGGCTCAAGAGCATCACTCCTTCCTGGATTTGGGCCAGAAACCTAGCAGATGCCTTGTTCGAAGGTTCGCAATTTGGCTTGCGACCTCCAACAGTTCAGTATAACCGTCACCATCATGCTCCCACAGAGCCCGACCCCCAATCCATCTGTGGCACACTAATTGAGCTATACATTAGTTTAATTTCCCCCACCATAAAGTGAACTGATAATTTCACCCCATGTTTGAATTTCACAGTGGAAAGTCACAGAGTATATCTTTCCTCACAGTCAACATCTCCAACATGGCCAATTTTATATGTAGGTCAACATGGCCCTTCACTGAAGCAATCAAAAGCAAAAAAAAAAAAAATCAGTTTTAGACTCTTCAAATTTTTATACACATGTGCATCTTATAAATTATACTTATAAATCTTATACATTAACAACTAAACAGAAGGCCAGTTTACAGTTACATAGATTTTATGTGATAAGTCAAGATGAATCACCAAACAGTTCCAGGTTTGAGGAAGACAACAACTGCAGTTGCAGCCTTGAGTGATGCAGGAAAGCTCCAGTGAAATGCTGAGCTCATCAGATGTAAAACCATGAAGGAGTGAGTGAGTACGTTTTGCTGAAAGCACATTAAACAAAGGAGCTCATTATGGCTGGATCATCTTGGAGTATTTACAGGGGCCCTCCAGCTTTGGGGAGCTTCAGCCTGGTGGCTGATGCCCTCAGGCCTAATTCAATATAGAAAGTCAATAGAACCTTATTTGGCTGAAGGATTTTCAAATATGTATATATATTCTTATATTGTTAAGTTTCACATTACAAACTGTTTTATTTTGACTCTTTAATTGACCTTCCGTGTTTTATGAAAAATAGGTGCCACAGTGTATTTGTTATTTAATATTAAGATACATCCCATCCAAGAATGGTCTGTACAGAGTAGCAATTATTGACTCATTAACACATACATGTTACACGCATCATAAAACACACACTCGAGGCTTTCTGCCTCACTGATCCTGTCCTTCTAGGATTTGAACAGTCAACCAACTGGCTACATCATGGGATGCATTTCTTTTAAAATTGTTTTCTGATTACTACATAGAAGGTATGTGAACTTGGTTTAGTAAAAAATGTCCAGAAGTGGTTTTACAGGTCCATTTACAACCCTATAATTTGGTCCTAGAATGAAACAGGTTGTTTTCCCTTATTTTGTGGGCTCATTGATATGTTGATAAGCTCTGCTCTGATTGGCTGGTTTATAGTGAGGCACTGTGATGGCTCACACAGAACTAACTTGCTGCGTGTAACTTTAATACTCCCACTTCAACCTAGGCACAATGTTAACATAATCATAACTTTGTCTTTATCTTTAGGACAGCATTATGACAGGAACATTAAAATTATTTTCCATCTCACTCAACAAATAATTTTACAATGCTTGCTTCGTCATGCAAGTTTTATCAAGAACTCCAAACAGCAAGCTCAGCAGCTTGTAAATGTGTTGTTTGTAAAGAATTTGGAGTTATGCTTTCACCTTTTTTACTATAGTATCGAATAGATGTTTTTTTAGCTGACCAAAAGCAGGCTATGGGAAATACAGGAGCCTCTTGTCAAAGTCAGTATCACAGACTTCGTAATGTTGTTTACTACTCCCCTAGTAAACTGGGGTACAATTTCCCGAAAGCATAGTTTCTAGCAATGTAATTAGCAACTTACTGTACATTGAACCATGCAACTGAACAGTTCCAACTATGCTAGTTGTTAACGGGAACTTTTAGGAAGTATACCCCTGACTTAGCTCTTAAAGACGAATATCAACCATGCCTGTTGACAGTTCAGTTTTTCGGGAAGGATATGAAAAGTGTCAACTTTCCCCATTACAGCCTCAAACAGCACACTTATGCATCCAGCCTGCCATTTTCACTGTTGTCCTCTGCTTCATTCTTCACAATACCTGCACAGCTGTTGAAGTCTGAATGCACATGTCCCTAGAGCTTGAAAGTGGGCTGGCATATGTAGATTTCCAGGGTGTGGTTTAGACTGTTACGTAACTGTTTAGGAATTTTGAAGCTGTTTCAATTCCTCCTTTTACATATCCAGGAAGTATATTTGAAAGAAGGAACAACAGTGTTTGAGATTCATGGTATGTCATTTCCATGTACTGAGCTCTCCTTTTTCAACTATGCTGAGGTAAAGTCAGAGTTTCATTCTATGGCACCTTTAACTAATTAGAGGAGACTTTGGCTGTTGAAATGAAAATGCTGTAACTGATTTCCTTCAGTTTTGAATGTTTCTGCTCAAATACCAATGTAAAGTCATTTTAATAACCTAAGGTGCCTTCCAAGTATGACAGATGCCTGATTAAGGGCTGAGAATGACCTACTGAAAACAGAGGGGCTAAAAATAGCTCAGATGTCTGCTGTATTTCTCGAATTCCATCCTGATGATGGCCACGAAAGGTGATAATCAGACAATGGGCCATTCCTGTAGATGCCTTGCCTCAGCTGGATGCCTCAACGTGGCCTCATTCTGTGTGTAACCACATTCATCTCCCTCCATGTCACTTCTCTACTGACTGATATTTACTTTGGCTGTTTAATCCCCCCATCTCGCATATCTCATCGAGGGATGGCCTCTGCTTCCTGGCAGGTGTCATGCTCTGCCCATCTGACCCTCCTGTTTCCACCCTAGTGTGTCCCTAATGAGCCATGCCTGTTACTAGCAGTCCTAAACCTTGCTTGTGTGAGTCACTCCCAGCTGCCTCTTGTTTGCTCCTTTGTCAGTCATGAATTTAAGTGCTTCCCAGTCCTGTGTTCCCCAGTCTAAACATTGACATCGAACCCTTGTGTTGCCTGAGCCTTTCCATGGTCCCCTAGTGGTTCCCCATAAACCTGTTTGTTTCCAGCTTATGTTATTCAGTTAAATAAAACCCCTTTTTTCTCACCAACACACATGCTCTCAAGTACTTTGTCCCTCACCTCATGACAACAGGCGTAGTGATAATGTGCCAAGCCATCCGGCTCTCTGGCACAGCCGCAGATGCCTTTGCTTAAAACAAAAGGGGCCTGCTGAGCTCAGCCATGGCCTTCCTTATCTGCTCAGGGACAGCCACACTTTTGAGATTTGAACTTGCAAAGTTCTCCCTAATGAGTTATGGTTTAAGAAAAATATAGTTACCCCTCCCCACCTTTCCCTTCAAACCCCTAGAAAAAAGCTGTATGGAGCCAAAACCACAAATTATGAGTGTATGCAGGACAATAAAAAGGCCTTTTAAAAAGTGACTCGAACTGCAGAGCAGCGTCTGAGAGCTGCTGACTCACCCTGTAGACTGAGTGACTCTCAGAAGGAGGAGGCGGCGGCAGCTGGGGGCCTCAGCACTTTTTCAGTGATTCACCCAGCCATGTAGCTGTGAGTGGGGGTAGGGGGCATTATTCATACCCCCTACCAGACAGTCAGCCATGCAAGGAGAGCTTCCAGCATGCACACACACACACACACACACACACACGCACACGAACACACACACACACACGCACACACACATGCACGCACACAGATAAATATGCCCAGAGGTGTAGACTGTAATTCCATCCCCACCTCCTCCCCTCCCCTATCCTTGCAGCCCAGAGTGGTGTAAGATGGTTCCAGGGGCTGGGGCAGCATTGTGGCTTCTCGCTTTCCAGCACCCCCCTCACTATGAGGACCCCCACCCCCCACCATGGTGCATGACTGCACAGGCACTCAGACATGTTTGTTATTAGTTTTAGTGGCAGTAATTAATAAACAAAGTGGCTTTTTCACCCATAATGCAACACTCTGACCCTTTGTTTTTACCCTATAATGCAGCACTCCAATACTCTGTCTTCCTTCCATAATGTAGCACTCTCATCCTGTCATTCCTCCCATAATGCAGCATTTTGATCTGTTGTCTTCCTCCCATAATGTAGTACTCCCATCCACTGTCTTCCTCCCATAATGCAGCACTTTGATCCTCTGTCTACTGTCCACTTCCCGCTCTGTCATCCCCCATTGGCTCTTCAGAGACATCACAGCCTGTTCCTGTGCATCCTGGGCATTTTTGCTAAACCTGGAGCATGGAATCTGGGAAGGGAGGAAGACTAAGAGGGAGAGGAGTAGGGTAAAAGTCTCCGACATTCGGTAGGGCCCACAGGTGCCATCGTGGAGCCAAAGCATGCAGTGATAAGACCGCCATGGACCGCAGACAGGGTTGGGAGGGCCATGGAGATAAGAAAACAGTAGCCAGGGCCTCCATCATCACCATCTCTCACAGTCTGCTGAGTGTGCGCTTCAGGTAGTGGGAGCATAGCCATGTCACCACTGATATCCTTGGGATAACCTTGTTTGGGGTCACTGTTCGTGAAGGCAAACAGGCTGCGGTCACAGATCACTTTCTGAGGTTGAATCATATCTTGATCTCCTCAAACGAGCCTCTCAGCTGCCTGGGGCTCACATGGTTACTAGAACCCCAAAAGGCTGTGGGGTTTATTCCAGTAGCAGAACTGAACTGTTATAATAAAACTGTCAACCTGTATCAAAAGGTAACCTGAATAAAACACCTTAGATAGAGATGTGGTGTCATATTGTTTTCCATTAAGGAAACCTGTAGGCATGAGAGTCAGTTACAGGACGGCCCTGGGGGGTGCATGTTTTTGTCACTTCCCTGGGGCTGGATGTTTGGTCACAACCCTGAACCCTGGGGAGTGTTTGGTTACTCTCCTACATCACAGGACACCCCTGGGGGTGGATGTTCTGGTCTTTATCTGGTCACACTTCTACATCAGCAGTTTGTCTTCTGAAAACAACAATAAATGTCCATATGCCTTTGAAACACTCATACGTTGCCCATGGTCGCTGGGCTTTTACTGTGGGCATACATGCCCTTTACTGAAGTGTTTATATTTGTTCCTGTTTGTTTTCAAACATTCCAGTGCGCCAAGTCTTATGATTCAGGAGAAACACTGACACGTGATACTACCCAAGCTGGAAAGAGGACCCGAGCCAGTCCCAGTGCAGCAAGACCTGTGCAAAATCCTGGGTCTTGACTGGGTCTCAGGCCTGGCACAGAGTGTGATAAGATATCTGTCACCAAGGAAATGATGAATACCTCCACTCTCAGCGTATGTAAGTCATGTTTGGTACTGGAAGACATATTGGAAATATCAGAAGGAGACGGGATCAGGCCTAAAGGGATCAGGTCTGAGGGGATCAGGCTGAGTAGATCAGGCCAAGATGATCTGGCTGGAGGGAATCAGGCCAAGGCAATCAGACCGGGGGGATCAGGCTGAGGGGATCAGGCCATTGCTCCATTTATCCCCCTGAGCTAGAGCTGGGCGGTATGACCAAAAATTTATATCACGGTATTTTTATATATAATGTATATATTTAAATTAAAAGGGGGTGGCATGGTGGTGCAGTGGTTAGCACTGTTGCCTCACACCTCTGGGACCCGGGTTCGAGTCTCCGCCTGGGT
>JAODJU010000001.1:53143355-53162540 GCA_026776725.1 Gnathonemus echidnorhynchus | reverse complement strand
TTTTGGGGGGGGGGGGGGGGGGGGGGGGGGGGGGGGGGGGGGGGATGGAGAAAAGGGGGAAAAAGCCTGATATATGGAGCCAAACTGGGCAGGTAGAACAATGCACAAGGTGGGGGAGTCAAGCCAAGGTGAGCAAGAGTACAGGTCACATCACATACTCTGCATAAACACAGCTACCTAGTCATGCAAGGCATCATGGGAAGACAAGTAGCTGTGGACGCATCAGGATTTGGAGTGAATCTGTTATTGCCCGTTTGCTTGTCACATAATACCAGAAGTCTGCACAGTTTGTCTGGTTTCTATGATGAAGAAAACTGACAAAGTCCAGGGCACTAAACACAGATATCCTACGATAGTTGAAATCGAGGCTACATTCCTGTTAAAATCAACCAAAAACAGAGACAGGGCTGCTGCAGGTGGTGTGAAGCTGCTTTGGCCCCTTTTCCCATTTATAGCTTTGCTCACTAATCTGCACTGGGCCTGTTCCAGTCTCTCTTCCATCACTGGACACATTAGATCACAAAAGCTTTTACCACAAGGCCAAATGACCAGTTTGCACGAACGAACCTGGAGGTGTATGTTCAGCAGAGAGCTTCATTTGGAGCTCATGATGCTGCCGTGACAGACGTAAAATGCAGCACTAGATGCACCACTGAACGACACAGGAAGTCATCTCTCTTTTCAACTCCTCCATCTAAGCACAAGTATACACTGCACTACAAGTATACACTGCACTACAAGTATACACCTCAATTCAACTCTATCTGTAATAAATTTTTCTGTAATATATTAGGATATTTGTATATTTTTTACATATTGAGTTTTTGTATTGTCAGAGCCATTTGTAATTTTTGGTAATTTGCAATATCTTGTATTATTTAATACTGGCATTTTAATTTTAACTTGTTAATTATTTTCTTACTGTCCTGGAGCATCTGTAACCACATAATTTCCTCAGGGATTAATAAAGTATTCTGATTCTTGATTCTAAAAGCCTACAGCTTTGGGATTCTTGTTGGCCTCAGTGATCAGTCTTATGCCTGACGCAGACCAGGGTAATGTACCACACCTTCCCCTTAATGTTAGACTTGACAAGGGGGTCAAGGCTGATATAAAGCCTACAATCTTTTTTAAGTCCTACCCCTAATCTGTGCCTTTTGACAGCCTTAGGCTTAACCCTTCCATGTCTACTTTGAAAGACACACACAAATTGAAAACAAAGCTTACATACATTGCAGCTTTTCTACCATGCTAATCAAAATCACTACAACTGCACACAGGCGCAGTCTAATTAGCTTCCTGCCTCATCTCCAAGGCTATTGCTCATAACTAGTTAAGACTGACTACAACTGGGGGTGTGTACACCTCTCCAACTAAGGTATATTAGTTTATGATCTTTAATAAATATTCTCAATGTGTTGCCTTTTGTTTGTCAAAAATGTGAAAGCACAACAATCCATGTTACACTGCCACTACATATGGAACAAAAGTTACTGATATTAAGGGTGTGCAAATGTTTTATATACTGAAATTACAAAAAGAATAATAAAAAACCTATCAGCACAGGCAGTGCAGGTTAGGACTCAGAAGGTCATGGGTTCGAGTCCCATACTAGACCAGACCGTGATTTTACTGTTTAGTTAGTACATGCCCATTACTGCCATGTCTCCACATGTTCTAGGCTTAGTGTGCATCCCTTATATGATCACAGATATAGGCTGGTTTCCTGCCCAGGCTGTTTGTGTGCAGTTTGCTCGTTGTCCCTGTGTCCGCCTGGGCTTCCTCCCACAGCCCATAGACATGTGCTTGAGCTGCTTAGGCCAATCTTGCAGCTTTACTTCCTCTTTCTGAATGTGACAGGAAGTGCTCCTGCAGCCATGTGGATGTTTTCTCCACAGTGACACTCAGTCATCATGTCAGCCCACCTTTCACTTTGGATTTACACACTCTGGATGCTGCCAGTATCATGCAGACCATATAATGTCCAGATCAGTTATTAACAGGCCCGGAGTGGCTAATCGGGAGGACCGGTGGGCTGCTCTGATGTTTGGGCTGAACTTTGCCTGCAAACCACCGTTCAAGTTAATTAATTATCAAGTCAATGAATTGTGTGCCATTGTACATATAGCATAATGTTATATAATTGAAATAATAGTATGATGCGATGCCACATAACTGGGAAACTTTGTCTTGTTGCCCTCGGAGTCAGAAGCAAAATCCAGCACCAAGTACCAGCCATGAGCCCACAAGGCCAAAGTGGGCAGGTAGGATTACTCATTGAGTAGATATTATTAGAATTAATATAATGAAGAGTATGGTGTAGATATGCCTCATGTTGAAATAAATCTACATTGTGAAGCAACCCTTACTTGCACTGGATTGGAAACATTTTAGAAAAATACCCTGAATTACAAGACTTTACAGAACAATGCGCTATTGTAGACTTAACATGTAAGGTTATAATTACATGATTTTAATAATAATAGGTTGTGATCTTAAGTGGGCCGGTCTGAGGCATGAAACTCCAGGGCTGAAAATGAGTCCCATGACAGCCTAGCCTCTTTTTTTATCCCAGTCAGACCAGGAACCACAGCGTATTGTGTGATGAGGACCCTGTCGGGCCTTATCTATCAGGGAGTGGTGAGTAGCTCAGTAGGCTAAGTCTATGTGCCTGTGATCACAGGTTCAAGTCCTGGCCTTGGCAGAACAGTCACATGTCCATGGGCCCTTGACTAAGGCCCTTAAACCCCACCTCCAGGGGTACCGCCTGTTGGCTGACCCTTTTCTGTGATCCAAGCTATAAAGCAAGATGGGGGTAGGTAAAGAGAAGAATTCCAATGTACCTGTACTTGTACCTGTGCAAATGGCAAATAAAAAAAAGAATTTATCAGTGTGTCTGTGTATGAATGTATCAATGGGTTTGTGATCTGGTCTCATGCTGGCTAGAGTGCATACATAAAGAATGCAGCACCCATCTACTACCAAAGACCACAGGCAGGTAGTGCATTAAAAAGCTAGGAAGGAAGCCCTTTGTTTTCCCTTCTTCAACAGTATAAACTGTCTGTTGTTTGACTCTCGGGGCCTGCAGAAAAGGTTTGGGTTCTGAGAGGCTGATCCAAAGGGTTCAGATGCCATACCTTTACTGATTAACCCAGGTAAGTGGTTAGAGACCCTGCTGAAATGGATCATCTTACAGTGACCGATGACCTAATATAGGGACAAGGGGACTATAATGGGCTGTACAGCAAGGACACACAGTCTAAAGAGTGGGTTACTACATTACTATGGAGAGGCATTGATGGCTTTGGCCCTTTGTGTGGAAATCTAACATGGAGCCAAACCCTAGCCAAGCCTCCAGCTTCTCATGGTCATCGCTCTGTCCTTTTACCCCATGTAATGAGGCCAGAGCTCAGGGTGGCATAGTGGAGCCAAGTGGGCGTCGCATCCTACCAGGCTCCGCAGGACGATGGGGGCCATTGAATGAGCTCACCGACCATATGTGAGCTGCTGAAAAGCCAGTCATCATACAATAACTTTAAATCGCATCTACGTGAGTCACCGAAAATTACTGGCAGATCAGGAAAGTTCTCCTGGCCTCTGCAAAAAACACGATGTATTCCATTGAAGGAGAATTACTTTAAATCATAAGCGGCTTCGGCCCATAAATTTATGGCATAAAGAAAGGTTAGTGCGAGAATCGAGGACTGGTTCACTGATCTAAAACAGCAGAAGCAATACATGCTGTCAGCTGCCAGTTGCCTCTGCTGCCACGATGGGGAGAGCTTTTGTACTGAAGCAGGGGTGCGGGTTCGAAAGGAATGCAAAACCCATCTGATTCAGAAGCAGTGAATGATTAATAAAAGAAAATGCTGGTGGTAATTTACCTTGATTAACAATAACGTTATAATGTGAGAAACAGCAGCATAGATGTCATCACAAATATTGATTGCTCTTCTCACTGTGGACCTTACGGTGCCAGTGTGAACAGGAGTGTGCTCTTCTCACTCTGGGCTGCCCATCTCCACCCACTCCTGTGCTGTGAGATTTTCCACTTGCATGTGCCAACTCAAACTCTGGACTTCACACCAGGAAATCTGTGGTTCTCTCAGCTTAATCCCGGATACAACCTTTATATGCAGATCTCAATAAGCTAGTTTGCTTGGCAGTGTGAATCTGAAGCAAGGACATCCAGTGTTCTCTGTTCAGAAACACCAGCCTGCAATCTGCTCCACAGGCCATGAGCAAAGCTCAGGAGATGATTAATATTTACCCATCTGCATGCTGCTGGGGGATTCTGGAATATATGGTTATGTAGGGGGGTCCTTCTATATGGTACATAGAAGGATTGTTTGCATGCAAATTCTAATGAAGATGACCTCTGCTCTTCATTGAACCTGGTTGGTTGTGGAAATCTCAGGTCTAAAGTACATTTTGAGTCATAACCAAGTGCTTCCATGTCTCTGGATGACTTCTACAGTCTCGGAGCAAGTACACGCAGCATCAAAACTGCAGCTCATGGACAGCAGCTTCACACTGCCATGCTCCTAATGATTTAGCATGTCTTTTCAGTCACCTTCTGCTGGGCATCATCCTCTCTGCTATGCCCCCAGCCTTCAGTTGAACAAACATGGGGCTGTAAACACTCTCACTCTGAATGTCAGTGCAGATAACGAAAATGGGCGTCATGTGACAAGTCATTTATTCTGATATAAAGTAAACTAGAGCATATTGATAATCCACAAACTATTGACACTGGGCCTTATGTTAAAACATGTTTACTTGCCATCAGTGTGTGACTGGAAGATATAGTCCCAGTGCTGAGGTCATTACTGGCATGTGTTGTTGGTCTTTGGAAGCTTTGGTTTAAGCACGGGGAGGGGTGGCACAGTGGTTAACACTGTTGCCTCTCACCTCTGGGACCAGGGTTCAAGTGTCCAGCAGGGTTCCATGTGTGTGGAGTTCACATGTTCTTCCCATGTTCTTCCCATGTTGTTGGGGGGTTTCCCCCAGGTTTTTCAGATTCCCCCTCCAGTCCAAAAACATGCAGAGGTTAATTGGAGTTGCCAAATCACCCAAAAGTGTGCTTGTGTGAGTGAATGGCGTATGAATGTGTCCTGTGATGGGTTGACACCTCATCCTGAGTGTTCCCTGCCTTGCACCCATAGGCTCTGGACCCCCTGCAACCCTGAGTAGGAAAACCAGTTTCAGAAAATGGAAGGATGGGTTAAGTAGGAGGGTCTTATATTCCCCTCTGAGGAGTCTCCCTGATACTTGTCATCTTTCCTTAGTCAGCACATAGCTGTGCATAGCTCTCACTCTGACTATTGATTGACTGATCTTCCATAATTACATGTGTTCCTGAGGCCAAGTGCCTTCTGAGAAGCCGTTGACTTTACAGGAGAAGGAACTCCCTGCACCATGGGCCTGTCAGCTTCTGACAAGGAGACTGCCTTCGTCTCCATGGTCTTAACACCCTGCATTCATGGAACGCTACTTGCAGGAACAGCCAAACAGCCCAAGGGCTGTTTCACCACCCCTGTGTGCATATGAGACCTTCCCAGACTCACTGGGAGATGTGCTCATTAAACCCAGTGTTGTTTAGCCCAAAAAAGAGAAGATAGTCAGATACAGAGGAGAGCAGTGAGATTATGGAGGCGTTTAGTCATCTTTTTTAAATGACCCCAGCAAAGAAGTTGAGATGGTGCCCACTACAGGTTGGGGGACTCACTGCACATGCTGTGTCAACATTTCACAGAGCTAATTGATTCAAAGTCTGTGTGTATGTGAGCTGCGGCCTCCAGGGTCGATGCATGCAGATCCGGTGTGGCTTTTGAAAGACAGTGTGTGGATCTGCATGCTGGTTTCTCATTACAAACGAGCCTGGCCACGCGGGGCCACTTCAGTAAAGGTAGGAGGAGGTCCACCCGCCCAACCTCTTCATCTCTGCCTACGGGGACCTACAGCAACATTTTTGTCAGCGGTTCAGGACCACATGTGCTAGATTGTTATTGTTGGGCCGCAAACGTTCTGCTGTCTTCCGGGAAATCATGTGAGGATAGATTAATTCATTTAAGCAGGCTTTGAGAGATGACCTGACCTAAAAGTGAACTTTTACCGTGTACTTCAGAATTTTTAGCTAAATTCAGAATGCAAACACCAAATACGTAATCAATAAAGATATGCTCTAAGCATGTGGCTCTGACCTGTTTTACTGTGACCCTTAAAACCTTTAATCTCCTAATCTTCAGCATTTCACTAAAAAAGAGAAATAAATTAAATGCTATGTAACAGAAATGCATGGATGCATACATTTATCCATCTTCTAAACATGTCCCCTATCAGTGGACCCTTCTGGAACCTATCCCAGGCGGCACAGGGTTAAAGTTAGGGTTAGGCTGGATTCGCCTTGGATCGGGTGTCAGCTGTTTCAAAGTGGATTTGTCATGCACTATCCATCAACGCTTTCTTCCAGGTTTCCTGCTCAATCACCTTCTTTGAAGGGATCCTGGTTTTCAGTTTATTTTTTCTGAAGAACACTATAAATCACTGTAAAACTCTTTGTAATCAATGAGCCTGTATAATATGGAACAAACATGATGGATTGAAGGAGATACGGACTGAGTGTAGAGATCCCAGGAGACAGACACACAGCATCACATGGTGTCACACAGTGTCAAACTCTGTGTCACGTCCTAATGATCAAAACAAATACAGTCATTCGTGCTACAACGAAACTAATGTGTTCCTGACAAACCTCACATTCACAAAAGTTGTCTACTAAGATACACATACCTAATGGAAAAATAGGCTTAGGGGAATGCAAATCCAAAACATAGCAACTTATGCCAATAAAAATGAATTAAATTATAAAAAAAAAAACAGTGATACCAGTGGCCAATAATATAATTATATGCATTTTAAATAAGAAATAATAATAACAATACATCTCCTAGGGGTCTGATGGGTCTCATGAGAACTGCCTAGTAATCGCTTCAACTGAACATGCTGAAGTGAACTGAAGTGAACTTGTCGATTGTCAAGAATTGGGAGTAGTGAGTCACAGCCACCATGCCGCCAGCACAAGTACATAGAGCACAAATACAATGGCCACAACACAAATACATGCACACAGCACAAATACAAAGGATTATGGTATGCAAAAGTTGCTCTGTGCTTTTATATGATAATTTGTCAAATATTTTCAGATTTTTAGAATCTAAGACTTTGACCTGTACAATGCGCTGGATATATTAAAAATTTAATTCTTCATGCTTTGATTACTGATTCAACTAATTCACTGAAAAGAATTGGTTCAAAACAATTTGTATTTACAATTTGAGTATTACTAACATTAAATTGAATGGTTTTTGTCTGCAAGTAGTGTTTCTAGGTTGTAGTTGTAGGTTGTGTAGTGCTTTTCTCGCTGACTGAAAATCATGTAAATACCGTACATATGCAATTTCATGTGTGGTAGTAATAATGTATATCAGTCGCATTAGAACACATTGTAGCAGGACTAACTGTACATGCAAATCCCACACTGACCAAATTCAAATCCACAGAAAGCTTCATGGACCATAAAGGTTCGATTTACTATATTCATTCAGAACCAGCATTTTGGTTTATCATGTTGCTGGACCTCTGTTCTGAATGGGTGACTTTGATATAATAATCCTCTCCTGTATATGTCACCCAGTCTTTTCTCTGTTAACACAGATAAACTCGCTGTCTGGGGCAGACAGAACCTGCCATGTCTCAGAGCCACAGTGTCAGGGTTGGCACCTATCTGACCCTGCCCCATTGTGTTTCTTCCCTATTCTTACTAGCAGGCGGCTGGTCATTCTGGTCTCTCTCCTGTCATGTAGTCCCTTAGCCCTAGTGTGTTCCCCATGGCCAGACAACTGTATAGCTCACTGGAATGAATGTGTGGCTCAGACTTTTCAATTCACCAGTTGTGGGTTTGAAACTGGCCAGAAACCACCCTTACCTATTTTGCTTATCGGTTTTCAGGTTTTCCTACTGTTTGTTATTGGTTCTTCGCTTCCCTGTTTTGATTTGTAGTCAGCCCTCTGTTATGTTCCATAGTCTCTAGTGCTTTCCTGTCTTGGCGATTGTTATAGTTCCCTAGTCCTTGTTCTCCTTTAGTGTTTCTGCTTCCACCTGTTTTTCATTGTTCCTGTATCTTTCTTGATTGGTTAATTGATTATTAGTTCCACCTGTTCCTTGTTTGCCCTGGTGATCCTGTGTATTTAATTGCTGTATTTTGTTTTATTCCCTAGTCAGTCGTTGTCTGAGTTACTGTGCTTATGGTACTGTGTGTATATTCTGCCTGTTTGTCTAGTCCTGTTTCCATGGTTGCCTGATTCCTTTAGCTGGTGTATGGTTCTGTTAGTTATTTTCCCCTGTTTATTTATATCCCCTCGTGGTCTTTTTGTTTTGTATTTCACCCCAGTATGTTCCATTTTCTTTAATAAACCCCCTTTTGTCTTGTGAGCTACTAAGTGGATCATCACTTTCTTTTTCTCACCTGCACCGCAACACGCTGAGGCACATTCATGTCAAACAGATGCTGTCAAAATTCCCCAGAAATTCACCAGCTGAATGATTCAGTCACTGTCTTCGCTGAAGAACCAGCTTCCCGACCAAACATGCCAAAGTGAGGACAATTCACAATGTGTCTTCTGGAAATGCCTTTGGTTCTAACAGAAGATGGTGCCTCGGTTTTAAACGTAATGAACACATCTTTGTGTTTCTTCATTCTGCATGACGTGGTGAGTTCACCCACATGCCTGCCCTTCACACTCTATGATTTTTTGAAAATCCCCTGTTTGTGTCAGAGAAGCAGTATTTCCAAGAAAGATGAGTATGAAGGAAAAAAAAACTGCATGGTAGGAAGTTTCTTGTGCAGTAGAAATGCAGTGTTTTTCACATGCATCTTTCTATAATTATTTGTGGTTGCATGCTTTCCACGATTCTCACTGACAGCAGGTGAGGGCCACGAATGGGCTGCTGTCAAGGATCACTAGCACAGAGAACCACACGGCTCGTTACACAAGATGGAGACATTAAGTAAAGGGGCAGTACTATCTCACATACAGCCATGATTATTTCCACAGCAACACTTTGCCAGGCCTTGACACACACGAGCAGCGTTTCTCACATCCCACACAGCACAGACGTCAGCCCAACCAGTTCCAAGCTCCATTCAGATTTTTCTTGCTCAAATGGAATTTGAGCTCAGGTTCCATTCAGAACTTCCTCACAGATGGGACCACAGATTACAGTGCTGTTGGTATTAATGCTCTTATAATAACACAATAGATGGGCTTGGTATCACTGGATAATGTTTCATAAAGCAGTGTGGAATGCTGCTAAGGCAGGAGGACTGGGAGGCTTGGAAAAGCCGGAACCAAACAAGCTGCCTTTCCCACTCCTCCGAGACGGAAAACACTGGAGAGACACCCAGAGAGAACATGAAGCCTGATCCAAGTGTAACAGTGTGGGACCAAGGCAGCTTGGGGTCTGTGGTTGTGAACCCTGCACGGTGACACTAAAGGGACCATGCTGGGTGACTGTGGCATGATGCTCCCACCCGCTGGTACTCTTGATCGAAACAATGGCCCCTCACTCAGCAAAAGGTCTGATGCAAAGAAAGATTTTCTGTCATGTGTTTGATTATTTTATTCCTTTTATGGGAATCTGGGAATCTGATGTGGATCAGATTCCCCAAGTCCTCTTCCTGTCCTGATGTAGCATGTAGGATTCTTCCCAGGAAAACCACACAACCTGCTAGCTGTGTGACACATTAATGAAGCAGGCAGGTGTAAGCACTATAAATACAGTGCATCATAATGGATAAAGGAGCGTTATACCAGATTACAGTGTGTTACAATGTGTTATACTGTGTGATAGCGGATTCGAGTCTGTTATAAAGAATTACAGTGTGTTACAGTGTGTTATAGCCGAATAGAGTGTATTATACTACATTACAGCAGATTATACTGTGTCATAGAGGATTAGAATGCATTATAGCCAATTGCAGTGCGTTATAGAGAATTATAGTGTGCTACATCGTGTTATAGCAGATGAGTGCATTATACTGTGCTATAGCACATTACACTGTGTTATAGTAGATTACAGTACATTATAGTGGATTGCAGTGGGTCATAGTGGATTATAGTACGTTATAGTTGATTGCAGTGCATCATAGGGGGTTATATAGTCTGTTATAGTAGGATATACTGTGTTATAGTGGATTACAGTCCTTTGTTTATAGTTGATTACACTGTGTTATATTGTGTTACACCTGGGTAACACTGTGTTATGCGAATATGTTGTAGTGAATTGCAGTGCCAATGAATGACAGCCAATGAGCTTAAATCCTTCAGTACTACAGAACCTGCTTCTTTCTGGAAAGATAAACAAATGATCACTGTTAAAATGTGAAAAGCAGACCCTTGAAGCACCGTTTCCAGTAGTGTTACTCTAGTGGTCCTGGTGGGGCGTCTCATGCAGGGGGCCCCAGGGAGCAGGCAGGCCAGTAGGGGCATTTTCTCAGCGATATAGATACTGGTTGTTTCTGCACCACTGAAGGTTTAGAGTGACACGGCAGATGTTAGCAGGAAGGCTCCAGTGTGACCTTAAGGCAGCCGGCCACACTGCCCCTTTGCCCCTGCTCCCACCCCCAGCCTTGCTCCCCCTGTGTTGATGACTAGGATGTGCCTCAGTGTGGAGAGTGCTCCGCAGAACATTCTCAGTGTGAACCATCTGCGAGATGATCTCCGTGGGAAAGTGCCGAGCTGAGCTGTGTGCGGGCAGGGGATGGGCAATGTGAGCATGTTCTTTTGTACATGCTGTGCCCCTGAAGAACAGGCACCAGAGGAACCCCTGCTTGCTACCCCATGAGCACTGTGCCCGTGTCCTTGTTCCTGCTCTCGGTCAGGGGTCATTCAGCTGCCCGGGTTACAAAGGTCACGAGGTCATCTGGTCATATGGTGACAAGGGTGGGGTCCTCAGCAGTGCCAGGATGGAGTGGGCAGCAGGGTGAGTGTCCATTGTGCAAGAGCGGCTGGGTGCAGTGTGTGAAAACAGTCAGAGCCAGAGTTCAAGCAAAGGTTCCGGCACATGGGGGCAAAAATCGAGAGGGTGGATACAGGCTTTGTGACAGTTAACACTTTCTGGCGGGGACCTCTAGTGGCAGAGTTACTCAGCTCTTCCTCTTGTGGTATCAGGTACCGAGAGTCTGTGCTGATGTGCCATTCATCTTTATCTGTAGATGGAATCCAAAATACAGATGGCATGTCACTGCCTGTGTGGACAAGCCGTGAGATTTCAGGGAGAGACAGTGAAGGTGTTTATGTCATTCAGATCTGCTGATAGCCCCTTCCAGAGAGATCAAAAGCCCCCTTTGCTCCAGCCATGTGCTAACCAAAGCTCACTCCCAGCATGCCTTGCAGAAGACTCTGAAGGGTCCTCACTTTCAGAATCACCTTGTTGTGTCACAAACAAACAAACAAACAAACAAACAAGCAAAAAATGACTGGGTCCTTCAAGGAGAACCAGCCCTGCAGAGACAGTGGTGATTTCCAGATAGATATCAATGGCTTTATAATCTTAAGACAATTTATTTGTGTCATTGTCTCTTTTCATGAAGTCATAATTGATATTTATGCAAATTGTAGTATAATTTGTTGTTATTTTGCCGGTATACAATGGGGGCTAGTACACAATGACAGAGGTGGCTGTATGATACTTCACCTCTCTCACACTCAGGTCTTGGGGCCATTAGAGGGTTAAAGGATTATCCCAGCTTAGCGTCTGAGATCAGTGCGTAATATCACACTCCATTAAAGCTGAAGATTAGTTCCTAAGCAATGCGGCAGGGGCCATGTGCTTGTCTCTGTCTCTTGGTCTGTGTGTCAACATACTTCATTACGGTCCCCCTACCCACTACCACCCGCCCCAGCGGCTGTGAGCTGCGTTTCCATTCCGGCCAAGCATTTGACCTCACTGAGTAAGTCACGTGTTTTCAGAAGGGGAGATGTGCAGATGTGCATGATAATGCTGCACACAGATATCAGGCAGAGAAACGCCTCCCTAGTGCCCTGGAGCAGTGGCTTGGTCCGGCCTGTCTGGCAGGCATTTGGACCCGTGCTGTTCCAAGCAGCTCCTTTGGGTGGCCAATGACCTCACCATGGTGATAGAACACCAGCTAATTAAACATTCAAAGGATGATTTAAAAAATGGAAGTTATGCAAGGGCTGGCATGAGGAGGTGCTTGCAGCCAGCCAAGAGTTCATGCGAGGTGAAGCCATCTCCTGGTGGGAGCCCTGCCTCCTGGCTTGCTTTAGCCTATTAACATGCATTATTCATTTCAGGATGAGCTCATGCACTACACCATACAAATAGGTCAGGATTATATATACAGGGGCCTAGGCGATGGGAGAAATCCCACAGGTGAGACGACCATCTCAGCCTTGCATTGAGTACAGGAGAAGTGGGTCTTGTTTGTTCACAAATAAGTTAAATTAAATTACTTATTGTAGTTAAATTACTATTTGTAAAAAAACACCTTGAGGCGCTGGCATCCTGTGACAGCATACAGCCTGCTGATATTTCATGAATATGTGTCCAGTTTAACTCTAGTTTTACATATTCAAACCAGGTCCCAATCACAGCCAGACCAACAAAATCCTTTGCAGTCTTGGGCCACCTCCACTTCTGGTCAGGAGTAAAGACACAAAGTTCTGCCCGTATCAAGGAAACATTGAGCTGTTGATCCATAAATCAATCTTAATTATGTTTCTGGACATTTTTTGGAAAAAAATGAGGTTTATCTGCTTTTTTAATCTAGGCCGGACATTTTATTTCACTTGTTAGATTTCTGTTGCTCAAAGAGCACCAGGGGAAGCAGACAGTAAAAACAGAAATCTTGGCAGATCTGGGATATGGAGGGTCGACATGCTTTCTCACACCACACCCCTGGAGAGGAGGAGGATGGATGGATGAATGTATATATACATGTGATCATGAATGTGATCAGCAATACACTGTGTTTGCCGAATTTCATACAGTGAACCTCCTGTTCATGAACAAATCGGGTTACGAACCAGATGTTCGAAAATGTTTTGTACCGCTTCGCAAGCCGTGTTTCAGGCTGCAAACAGACGAACATCCCCCAAAAGCGCCCCAAAGAACCACCCAAAACATGAAGAAGTGTACATTATGCCCAAGAACGGTTGTGGAATGTATAAAAAACTTGTTGTAGATGTATCTTTACTATATCTCTTCAGAGGTCAAATATCTGAAAAAAGAAAAAATAGAGAGAACGTTCTGATACAGCGGTACCTTTAAGTGATTGATAAACATGTTTGTGATGATTTTTAACAGTCATATATCTATACGTAAAATTACAATACTTCATAACATAAATTATTAAGTAACTCCTATTTAAGTGTTACATTCTCCATTCACACATAATGGCAACTGCGTATTGTTTGTTTACAGTACAAAGAAAGAAGTTCATCGCCATACAACGCATTGCATCAAGAAATGTATATAAAAATTCTAGGCATATGAAAATAATATACAGTATAATAAAAAAATCACAATTTTGAAATCACTGTATTATTTTTGACTGTTACTCAGTCTTTTAATATTTAGTTTTTTGGGGGGGATGTTTTGTGGTTCTTTTCCGTGTTTTGCTGTCTTTCGAGCGACCAGCCTGCCAACTTGCCTATGCTCTGTTTTATTTAATTTTGCATTATTTGTGTATAATTAAGGATATTTCCATTTAAGTCTATATTCTTGGTCACATAATAACATAAAAAAATTAATTCAGTGATTCTGAGGTTTGAACGAATTATTTGCATTTACATTATTTTAAATGGGAAAAATAGATTCAGGTCAGTTTTCGGGTCACAAACTGAGTCCTCAAACGAATTAAGTTTGTGAGCTGAGGTACCACTGTACTTGGGTAACGATGCACTGAGTAACTCACACAGGCCCTGCTATCTACTGAGTACAGGTGTGTGACACCTAGGCTGACATGATGGTGACAGGAGAAGAAGAAGAAAAGTGAGCCACAAGGTGGTTTGAAGGTGCCTTTCAAAGGGCCATTTCTCACTTTGTGTTCTTTCACTGAAAAAGTTCCAGAAATCACAAGAGGACACCAACATCTGTTTAAGAGTGTTTTGATCCATGAACGGGATGTTCTGTGTGAATTTGGTATAGTAGCTTGTACCAACCTGAGTGGGAGTCACAGTGCTGGATTCGCCTAAGATTGGCAACTTCCAGAGTTCTTATGCCAAGGTTAGTGCTGTCACATCACATCCAAGGGCCATTCGACACTCACAGAAAATGTAAGCCACTGTAAAACTATCTTTGGGGAATGCTTAACAAAGGCTGTTTGGGAAATATCACCCTGTATCTGTGAGAGATTATTCTCTGCACTCTCAAGAGGCTTTTTTGATATAGGTCAACGGAGCTGGCTTTTATTGGTAAATAAAACTTGCAAGAGTAATTTAATGACCCCACAGCCCAGAATCTGGGCTCCCCCTGCTGATGGTCACAGTACACAGGACCTTCCCTCTTTTATTAAAATACTTCCTGGCATCTTTTATACAAATACCTACTGGAATGGAGCAGGACTCCAATATTCCATTAAGGAAGGATTACAGGTAAAACTATTTGGACTCTTTTTGTAACTCTCTACAGGGACATACATCTTCAGCACCCGCAGAGGAGCAGCTGAGTGAAAAGAGGGAAACCTGAGGCCTGCAGCAGACTAAGTTAGGAGAGTGTTTTTCTTGGGGGGAGGTGAATTAATAAATGACTCCTTGCTGTATGAAACAGACTGCCCTGTGTGTGTTTTGATGAGGTCTCCATGCCAGACATCAGATAACTCACTATGCTGGTGGTTCTCCTTATTTACTGAGCATGATGCATTGAAGTAATGAATTTTATGAAACCTTCTTAATGTGGCAGACCCCACAACTCTGTCAAGTTGTCTTCTCATTGTTGAGTTTAGTCTGAAGGCTGTGGCACCATCTTCACTTTGGCATGAAGAGTGACACTGCGTGGATGAGTTAGTGCTTCTACCTTAGCCATGCCCACTGTGGGCTTTGTGAGGAGCTGGTGAGTAGTGTACTGGAACGGAGACAAATGGAGAGGTCAGTGAGGATGCTCAGTGTGGAGTGAGGGACAGGCCGAGCAGAAATGGTGTCTATGAGAGCATCTGACAGCTGGTTGTGCCCTCAGGACCACATGAGACATGTACACACCTGCAAAGGGCATTATGGACCTCTCTACATGAAGACTCGGTATATATATACGTAGCAGCCCAACACACCCGCACGGAGTGCAGCGGATATTACAACCTGCGAGGAGAGGCTAGGGACATGTGAACCTCCTTATTGCTCACATGCGGATTCCTCAACCATCTTGAGCTCGAGATGGAGGGATCAACGGATGAATGAGGCCCTAGTAGGCATCTACTCTCCAACACATGACTTGTTACCAACTAAGCTCCCGACTTTTTTTACGTGAGCTTTTGCTGAACAACTAAGTAAAAATTTACAAAAATGATTAAACACTAAACAGATATGAAATGTTGTCACAGGCAACTGTACTGTGGTGCTGAGGTCCCCGGGATCAGCATGCTGGTGTTAGCAGGCGGGGTGGCTGGGCTAGCCTGTGGGATTCCGGTGTGTGCCAGACGTGGCTTGCTGCACCTTTGCTTATTAGCCAGGGGGCAACATTGGGCATGCTACTGTGTCTCGCCTGTGGCTTCTCCATCCCTCCTACACCTTACTGCTCTCCAGAGTGCCGTCGCTGTTCAGAGAAGCCTCCTGGCCTGGTGTGTTCAGGTGGACCTCCTTTTCACACTCTGAGGAGCCACAGGAATCTTGCACCCCCCCAAGGGGGTGGCCCAGCCATATCTCCCACAGCACGTGGCCCTGTAGTGTATGGAAAGACCATGGACATGCTTCAAAATTGAGCACCAACATTCTGGCCATAGCATGAGTCCTGCGGGAATCCAAATTCAATTAGCCGGATATAAGGTGTGAGGCTTGTGTGAGCCAGCGGGTGGCGCTTTAAAGGTGGAGGCTCTCATTCTGTCAGCACTGATCCCACAGATGCCTCCCCTAATGAAAGCCAGCTGGCCCCCATCGTGCTGAGGAAGGTGCTTTGTATAAGATGGGCCAGCAGAGCATATTCTGGAGGGTGGCTGGGTTTGACTGGAGTCGCGTTTATCTGCCTTTTAGTCTCAGGGATTTTAAAACACTTTTGTGTCTCCCTGGACCTTTAGTCCTCCCCATGTTGCTGTTGTAACCTGGATACCAAAGGAGGGAAATCAGCCCAAGGGCATACATGGACACCATCTGTTACAAAGGTAAGGCTGAAGTTGTCACCAAAAGGTTGACTAAGGTCACTGTGTCCTTTTACCTGTACAGCACTCAGCTGTATATGACTGTAAAATCCTGTGAGCTGCATTATGTCAGGAAGAACAATGACAGTTGTTACAGGAAATGATGAAGGATGAGAGCAGACATTGGCTGCTGTTCTCACATCTCTCAACCCAGGGCCTCTCTCTGCTCTCTGAGGGGTGATGGACCCAGTGGCTACAGACCCATTGGCCTTTGCTTGTGCACAGTCAGGCTGCGACTGAGTCTGCAAATTATCACTAAGTGAACCTCTTAACAGACCCTGAATGATGACCTACAAATGGTGTTGGAGACAGGCAGCTTCTTCATAACTGTGTTTGTTAAACACATTAGCATGTTTTTACTGGGCAGCAGCTCTGCCTTTTGGTGCCAAGCTCAGTGATATGTAACTAAACCTCATCTGGAGTTTTGTGATTTATCCTGGCATCCAGCACTCTGGAATAGTAAGGGGGTTCCTAAAAGACCCGGGTTGCCTTAGCCTCCCTGTGGTCACTGTGGTGCAGGCACACTTACATACACTTACAGCATAATGATCTTGTAGTATGCACCTATTTCACTGACGGTGTCTTTCCTGCTGCTACTCTATGCTGCCATCATGGCAGATTCTGTTTCCTGTGAAACAAAAGCAGCTTTGAGTGTCTCAGCAATTCTACGAATGACCGTCATTCCCCTTTGAGTTCACTGAGATCCGTCAGCAGTCACGACCAAGTCTCTTGGTCTGGACTACACGTGGGCCAGGGCTCATACTCTGTGGTAACATGGAATCTCTTGCCGGCATACTATTTCACTTTTTTATCCCATAAACGTGTGTCACATACATTTCAGGGTCACCAGGCCTCCCTGCCTCCCCATGCATGAAGCCTCCGTGTGTCTCCTGTGCTCAAAAGGTGACCTCTCACTATCTGTGCTGATACTGCTGAACCCTGTCATGGTGTGTCTTGCACATGACATGAGCCACACAAGCCTGTGACATCTACAGTATCCAAGTGCTCATGTGGAGGGATTTAATGACTATAAAAGTTTGCCCCTAAATACCATTTTGTTTAATCCACAGATTGAAAAGGCCTTGGCAGTACGGTAGAAACTCCCCTCAAAAGGCCTGATAGAACAATCTGTGTAATCGGGGAGGAAAAGTGAGCAGAGGATGCTGCTCCCTATTAGACCAGCTGGATGGGACAATACCTCTGATCTGCAGGACCTTCATTCTGATTGATCGTACACAATACCAGTGGTTAGTACAGTGTCTACAGCACTGCTTAGCCCCGTAAATGCCAACTCGTTAAACGGCAGCTTTCCACCTTCGGGATCCTATTGTCCCCGGCTGTTCCCTATCTTGTGAAAGCTGAGTGTGCGCCACAGACACCTCTGCTCCTTCCACAAAATGCCGCTGGTGTTACATTTCCTCGTATCTTCTCATGAAGCAGGTGGCACCGTCTGATAGGTCATTAAATGTCTGTGATGACTCTGTCATTCAACTATTGCATTTCAGCACGGTGGCTCATCAGATGTGAAATATGCTCCTTAATCTTGCCCCCACCCCCCAGCATCTGGGCACACTTGACATGGAATTCCCTCTAAGAAAGGGGTAGGGGGGGGCTGAGGACTGTAGATCCTCTCCTCAGATGTGAAGCATCTCGCCACCATGCTGTGGAGACTCAGCCCAAAGCCAGAGCCTATTTGATTGCCGCTACTGTTGATTACCACTTCCTCACTGGACGGAAAGGGAACAGCAAAGCCATTGTTTGTGCCTCCATGCCCCCTTACCACGCTGAAAATGAAACCTGATGTTAATATTTATGCATACAGGACAAAATCAGGGGCATTATGCTGCTTTTCAGAAATTATCCATATTTAGCAGATGCTTCTATCCAAAGTGATGTACATTTTGAGACAGCAGGGTCAACCAGCCCATGGAGCAACTGAGAGTTAAGGACAATTTTCAGGAGCTGAACAATGAAATCACTCTGCCCACCCTGGGATTGAACTAGTGATCTTTTCAACTTTACCCAACTGAGCCACACATCATCCCTAAGCCCATTGTGTGACCAGAAACAGAGAGATGCTGATCCGCAGGACTTGCTGATCCCGTTCCTTCACACCTGTCACCTCCTCTGTCTGCTTCCCTGAACTGTCTACATGAAAAAGAATCATCATATTGTTCCATTTCAGGGAAAGGAAGATGAGCCTCATTCCCTGGCAAGGGATTTACAAGCTCCTCCAAGCAGGTGTGTGAACACTCTAAACCGTGCCTTGCCGCCTGGCCTCCAGCTCACCAGTGATTTACTGACATGGTCGCTGATGCTCATTTCGGCTGCTGGGGTTGCAAAGCTTTGAATGGGAGAGGCCAAGGGTTTAAATATAGATGGAGCCCGGTGGAGACTAGCCAGGCCTCCTTAAGTCCAAAATGTACCTTGCCGGAGCACAGTACCACTACCTTTATGTCAGGAACTCAAAATTCTATACGAATGAATTAAAACTAAACCATTCCTATAACCTGCTCAATTATACACAAACCTAGATAGGATAAGTATTCCAACCTAAGTAGCTAATTAATTACTATGTACACAATACTCGAATGGTACGTAAATACAGAAATTATGTTTTAACATTAGACAGCCATAGGAACAAATAATCTTTATAAATGATATAAGACCCAATTTAGATTTTGATTGAATGGGGGAAATACTGGTGCATACAAATAATCAATACTTTACGCCTCCCTCAACTTGCTCTTTATAGA
>JAODJU010000001.1:53130659-53143255 GCA_026776725.1 Gnathonemus echidnorhynchus | reverse complement strand
AAAGGGGTGTGCAACAATCGCTTTGAGCCCAAAATGCTAAACCACCATGTCATTACAGCTGAAAGGACCTATTAGGCCTATATTAGCTATCAACACGATTTTGCACAAATCACGAAATGGTTTGAAGCGCAAAACAAAATCGGTGTGCATCATTGTCTGTGTACTGGACATCATAATTCTGTCATTATAAACGCCCCACCTTACTTCCGTTAAAAGTTATTAAAGCCAGAAAATTGAATATCGAATATGAGGCTAACTTAACCGCGGTGACGTTTCCTACAGGAAACACAAAAGCGAGCCAGTTGGCTGTAATAATTCCCATAAAAAGGACAAAACATCACGTCTCACGCTCCGTTTACTTCACCCTGCGAAACTGACTGACACGACACAAACTTCCTCTGTATCGTACCTACCCTTAACCTGTGATTCTTCGCTTGTAAATTTTTGTCAGTGATTGGTAAAAGTGTTTCGCGTGTTGTAAATTTGTTTTCACCTTTGTAAATTGGTTTTGGGACTGGTAAAACTATTCTTTTGCATATTGTGAATTTGTTTTTATTTTTGCAATATTTTTATGATATGCTGATTTGTTTTTTGATATTATCATTTGTTTTATTCAATGTTAATTTGATCTGCCCTATTCGGCCACCATAGTATTATGCACACTTTTGACAGTTCAAGCTTCGTGACATTCGAAACTTGCCGCAATAGGTATTGCTGTATTTGCTATAGCTGCAGTTCCAGTTTTTGCCAGCAGGCTGTGCACAGCTAGTGTTTCGAAACTTTTCGAACCGTTTCGAAACATTGTTTGTCTCGAACCGTTTCGAAACATTGTTTGTCTCGAACCGTTTCGAAACATTGTTTGTCTCGAATGTTTAGAAATTGTTTCGATGATTTGAAATTGCCATCTCTAACTAACAAAACAAAGAAGACATACAAGGGGGGAACTGGTAACACCGAGAACAGGAAGGGAAGCAAACATATCACACAGCTAATCAGAAAAATCAACCTCAAGGAAACACAGTCAATCCAACAAGGAACAGAGCAGGATCAGGTACTGAAATACAAAGGGTTAACAATGAAACACAGGACAGGTGAGACCAATTAAGAGGCTCAGGGAAACAGCACACAGGTGAATCTAATAAACTAAATTATGGAACGGAATCCAACACTAGGGAAGTCAGGAAAGACAGGAAAAACACAACCTACTGTAGGGCACAAAGCAAAAACCAAAACAGAATGCAAACCACAAAACTCAGGAACTATACAAACTAATACAAAGGAAACACTAGAGAACAATATCTACTAAAGAGAAAAACAGAGGTAGCTGGACTTGAACACACAACTGAGAAGTTTATAAGTGCACACTCAGCCCATACAGCCATGCAGGGATCTGGTGCAACACATTAAGGACTTGAACAACAGGGAGGACAGGATGGCCAGTGACACCTGCTGGCCAAATGGGGATGAGACACTTGTCTGTATCCACTTGTCCTATTCAGAGTCACAGGGGGTCCAGAGCCCATCTTGGAGGCTACAGTTGCAAAACCTTTTTACATAATGACTGAAATTAATGTTAATTTCCTTTAGTTATTCTGATATCTTGAGTGGATGAGATATTCCTACATGACGTCTTGATTTCTCTCCCCTGTTGTTGTATTTCGACTGATTTTGCTTACCATACTGCTGCTCAAGTTGAGCTTACTAGCAAGACTCTGCTAGAGGTAAGACATATGTAAGAAGCAATCTGTGAATAACTTGATATTTTAATGCATTTTCACAGGGACATTACAAATGTATATGCAAGAATAGAACTTGCAGTAATAAGCCATTTTTATGCATTTTTCAGTTTTATTATGTTGTGTTTAAAAAAATTCAAAACTATGTAACCACACAATATGTACAATACCCATGGCAAATATATATATTTTTTTTGACCACATTTACACACAACACAACATGCCAACAAATGAACATTCTGCGTCTTTAAGATTGTGATCATAAATAATTATGGTGACTAATAATTTAATGTACAGGACGACTTAACCCCAGCCAGACCTATCAGGGCTCCCCCTCCTCTCTGGTTCTGGTTTAGTCCCTGGGGAGACCTCAGTGGTGGCTAGTCCACTTGTTTAGGTTGCAGATACAAACCCGTGCTGACATTTTTTAACGACATAATCACCATCTTTCAGCATGAAGTGGATGCCAGGCATTCTTCCTTTCCTTGCCTGTGAGTGTTCATTGTCTATGGCAACAGAATTGGCATTTATCATATAAAATATATCACTTTGGCCATAAGCCAATCAACTGCCAGGCCAAACTGATCCGTGGGGAAAATAAATAATTGTATGTGAGCTTAACCACTGGCATATATGGGTAACTGGTGGGTGAATTACTACATGCTTCCAGCCTGAGCACCCCTCAGAAACAGTGGGCAGTGTTGTTCCCACTAAAAGAAGTACAAAAAAGTCATCAAAGGGATGTGTCTGTTGGCGGGGTTTGTGAAGGCTCAGCAGGTAAGGACAGATTGATGTCACAGTTGGGCCCTTGAACAAGGTACTGAACCCCAATTGCTCCACAGACTGTCTAACCCTGCTTTTTCAAAAATGTATTTCAATTTGGAAAAAAGTATCTGCTAAGATGAAAAATCACATGCGCACCCTTTAGAGGGACATTTCATGGCCATTTGGTAGGTGGTCCAGCACCCCCCAAATCTGCCGTTGGGCCAGCTCACTTACCATGTCACACGATGTGGTGTACAGGTCACATCATTGTAGGCTCACAGGTCTGTGACAGATGCGATGGGCTCAAAATGAACGTATATGCTGTGAAGATTGTGAAAATGATGATCAAACCCCCTCTGGCCTCCCCAGCAGGCACACAGCCTTGCCCTCCTGCTCCCCTACCCCACCCCTCCATAAACCCCTAACACCCACATTCATTCAGCTTCCCCTGGTCTGACCCTGATATGAGCATGTATGTGTTTCCCCACCCTCCCCCCATGTTGGTGGGCATTCTGACATCACACCCCACGCCCTCCTCCCAAACAACGATTTCCCTGGTGGAAATACCATTGTAAGTAATGGCTGAAATGCCACAAAGAAGAGGCAGATGCTCATATTATCCCAGATGCAATACAGAATTCATACTGTATAGAAACTTGGCAGAGTGTACCATAAAGGAACTTATATAGTAGGTGTGTCAGACATATGACTTTGCTTTGCATAGACATTTACATAGACATTAAAGATCTGATTCATGTCAGTCTGTAATTGTGAACCTTTCAGTGAGTTAACAAGAAGAACAACTAATTGGTGATTTTTCTTACAAAAAAGGATTATTACATACTATGAGCCTTTGAGTCAGTGCTTGCATGGATGCTTCTAGAAATCCAGGTTATTGTGGCTCTGGGTTTGGGCCCAGGGGACTGAAGTTGTGCTGAAGCCAGCTACTCTTCTTTTCTGTCTCTCACATCGTGAGACGTGCAGTTACTTAAAGCTAATGGAAGGCAGGAGACTCACTCCATGTCCTGGTTTCTATTCTTAGCTCTTATACATTTATAGCACACAGTCAATCACTGTCATTTGGCTGGATATGAAGACTTTTCCAGAAATTTGAAGGGTTTTCAGATCATTACTGGTAAAGCATGTGATTGCTGGTGATGCTTCTGCCTGGAGTTTGGCTATCAGTGACCCATCATCCCACCTTCTGCTGAATATGACATCACAGACTACATCTACATCACTAAGTGATGATAGAGCGAAAGAGCAACAGCAGCTTCTAACATCGATATTGGAACACAGGATGGTCCTGTCGACATTGGGGTGCTCTGAGAGCTCCACCCTCCACACAGGGAACCACCAGGAGGAAATAAAACAAATGGGAATTCACAATAAAAAAGAGAGAACTTTGATGTTTCCAGCTGGGAAATGCATGGGATGCCCTTTAAGAAATCACAGAGCGCAGCTGGCCGGCACATCTCCGGGGAGTTTGGTGAGCATTTTATAATGAAAGCTATGGTGGGTAACTGATGATGGGCAGAGTTTATCATGGAGAAACCCAGGGCAATACCCATCCCCAGCCCTCTGTCTTCGCCGCTTGATCCCAGAGTGTGAACTGACCAATTAGCCACGTTATTTATTTAGTCAGCCGATGCCCTCACTCCACCCTGTCAGTACATCAGAATTCACGGCAGGAGGCCATTGCAGGCCTGGACGCTGAACAACATGGTTCAGGGCGCCCACTGGACCAGTGGTACCTGACAGAGGGGTTGTACTACTTGGCCAGTATTGTGATGTTTCTAATTCCACTTCAGCAATGTAACACTTGCATGAACTCACTCTAATGGTCCTGCTGGAACTAAATGAGAGACTCGGCTCTCGGCTGGGGGTCTAAAGACTCTACATCAATAAAATCCTGGGATTTGGGATGACCTGAGGCAGGGGGAACAGGTCCTGAAATGGCGATGTCAAAAGTATTACACATTATACAAAAGATTCTGGAGAATGTGGATTATTAGTGAAGAAGTCTTTTTGCTTTCAGACGTGCTTGAGAGTCTATAGAAAAACATCTCTGGAGTGCGTGTGTGTGAGGGGGGGGACCATGCAGGGATGTGCCACACATCGGTACATGGGCACTAGAGGAGAAAAGTAGCTAATTTGGAATCTGGCCTGAGCAGATCCAGCACTCTCCCTTTTCTGCCCAAGTCGTGACAAGGGTCTCCTGAGGCCTCCCATCGGCAGTTGATGCTGACGTGGGGCGAGGCAGAGATGCAGAAGCACAGCAAGCTCGGAAATCCGCTTGGAATTCGCCCCGTTCCCACAGCGAGATGGCTTCAGGAAAGCTACAGTCAGAAGTGACACAACTTGGGGACGCTGTGGTTAAAGGTCCCTGATTAAGGAGTTCTCAGGGTTTGTCAGCACGGCCCGTTTAAGGCGCTGACCCAGCTCTGAACCCGGCTTTGAGTTCCCTGTCCAGCTAAGGAAATGATCTCTGCTGCTTTTTGATGTGTACTTAAAATTCAAGGCCAGGAAGCACGGAGAGGATGTTGTTCCCACTGCAGCGCTTAGTAAGTCTCCGTGACCTGGCAGGAAGAATCACTGCAGGGGTGTATGGTGGGAGTCATATGGATGGAGCCCATGGCGTACGTGGTCTGGTCGTGTTCACAGAGGGGGAGAGTGGCATGGCATATATGGTACAGTCGAGTTTGCAGAGAGGGTGAGCGATGTGGTGTATGTGGTCCATAGAATGAAAATCTGCCTCGGCATAGTTGGATAAGGAGAGTTTGGTACATGGGACTGACATACCGTGAATCTCAAACACTGCTGTTCCCTCTGTCAAATATAAATCCTGCACATGTAAAAGAAGGTGGTAAAACAGGCTGATTCAGATTTCCTGGACTGTTACATAATAATCTTAACTATGCTCCCAAACTTAACACACACCAGCCCACTTTCAAGCCTAATGTAACTGCACAGCATGCAACATGTATAATCTCCCTCGAGGGGCATGCCTGCACAGCCTGCACAGCCTCCACAAGTGCGGCTAGGAAGACAAAAATATGTACACTGACAGGCATTGATGTAAGGTTATTTATTACTAGTAGGTTAAGAAGTTCTTCTTGTTCAAGGGTACATTTCCCAAAAGTTCTTGTGAGCAACTTACAGAGTTGGAACCGTTCCAGTTGCATGGTTCCAACTATGTGAGTTGCTGATATTGTAAGCAACTAGGCTTTTGGGAAACGTAACCCAGGTTAGCAGAGGAGTAGCAAACAACATTATGAAGTCTGTGATACTGACATTAACAAGAGGCTTCTGTACTGCCTGTAGCCTAGATTTGGTTAGCTAAACAAATATCTAATATCGAATATCTAATAATATCGATACTGAAGTGAAAAACATTGAAAGCAAGAAAGCTTTGAGTGGTTCAGTGGGCTAAGTCTCTGTGCCTGTGATCTGAAGATTGCTGGTTTAAGCCCCAGCCTTGGCAGCACGGTCACATGAGTGTGGGCCCTTGAGCAAGGCCCTTAATCCCCAGCTCAAGGGGTGCTGCAGAATAGCTGACCAAGTGCTGTGACCCCCAAGTTGTGGAGAGCAAGATGGGGTTGGTGAAGGAAATCATTCTAAAATACTTGTACAAATAAAGCATGTTTGTTTTTTTAAAAAATCATTACAAACTACACATTTATGTGCAGCTTGCTGTTTGCAGTTCTTGATAAAAACTGCATGGCAAAGCTAGCATTGTAAATAATTTGTTGATCGAGATGTAAAATGTAACAATATTCTTGTTACAATGCCAAAGACAAAGTTATCACTGTGTTAACATTGTGCCTAGGCTGAAGTGGGAGTGTTACAGTTACATGTAGCAAGGTAGAAAGAGTACAATCTAAAATATCACAAAAAATACAGTATAGTAAATACATAAACAAGTAACATAGTTGTTGATTATTAGGGATCAGGGCAAGTCAATCCTATAGGTGATATAGGCGGCCGACTAGGACACCAACTTCTGAGCCGGTTTCACTTTGCCTCAGATGGGGGGGCACCAGTGGAGATGCTCCCCTAGGGTGCCACATTGGATAGGAGCAGTACTGTCAAGGATGCACATAACTGTGCAAGTACACATTCCTTGGTGCATTTTAAACTTTATGTAGCTAATGTGTACTTCATTTGTAGTATAAAGCTTAAAATGCATGGTAATTTCTTGTCATAAGAGAGCGAATGCACATAAAATAAGTATATATTAGTACTGTCATGACAAAGAAAATTGCTGCATGTATCGCTTATGACAAAGTGTATACTTGCATAGCAGTTAGGGACATCCCTGTTTATTATCAAGTATTATGTATTGTACATAATTGTATGTGCTATATTTTTACACAACTGGCAGCACAGCATGTTTGTCTATACTATCATCACCAACGTTTTGTACAAATTTTTCACCTTGATTATAATCTTATGAGACCACCATTAAAAATGTGGTCTGTGAACGGATTGTTGTTGTGCGGCGCATGACTGTAGAAATGTTGGCTCTGTGTGAGTCATTGTAGTACTTCACTGTAAAACAACCAATCAGAGTAGAGCTCATCAACATATTAATGAGCTTACCAAGAGGGTAAATGGCCTGTTTCATTCTAGGGCCAAATAACAGAGTTGTAAATGGGCCTGTAAATCCGCTTCTGGGCATTTTTCAAGCAAACCAAGTTCATATACCTTCTACAGTATGTAGACACCAGAGAACAATTAAAAATACTGAAAAAATGCATTATATGGCATCTTTAATAACCAGATTTCAGATATTTATCCATACAGCCCAAGATACAGTTTAAAGGAGCCTTAATGACATATTGTGGTCCAATAACTAACATTATACAATAATAATAAAAATAGCTTACCAATGCCAAGGTTGTAGCACAGGGCCCTGGCAACCCCGCACCTTGGCAAAAACAAAACAGTTAGTAAAATAAGGCAGTCTCAGAGAGGTTATGGGGCTGGCTGAGTAAGTGGACAGCAGCGAGAAGACAACTAGAGTAGCAGATTTTCCCATGGAGTCTGGAAAGTCAAATATGATCTCCTTTAATCAGCACCCCCCTTCAGGCAGAGTTGTGATAGAAGAGATGTCTCTGGTTATATAGAGCTTGCCTACATGTGGAACTCAGGATTGCTGCTCCTTTGCCTTCTCCTCTGCCATTATCCAGGACCCCTTGCATCTGTTTTATGTATAAAAATGTTACTGTAGTGTGGCTATGTCACAAAGGCCTTCCCTCCTCTGCCATACAGCTGTGCCCCGGCACGCCCCAGATGGAGATGTTTTCACTGAAAATGACTCAGGATGACTAAGCGGTGATGCTAGTCTGCTGACTGGAGGATGCACGCTCCTCAGCATGCACCATTTAAGCAGCAGCCTGTTGTCCCTGGCCACTTGAGACAGTGCGGTATGTCTGGGCAGGTGGGGGGGGGGGGGGGGGGGGGGGGGGGGGGGGGGGGGGGGGGGGGGGGCCATGGGCTGCCTGTGTGGTGAGATGGGGCCGCATTCATCGTCTACTAGAGCACCTCTGGCACGTGGACTGTCACGTTCCACTCAACTGCGGAAAGACCTGCCTTCTGTAGATGAAATTAATTTTTTAGGACCCAGAGTGGCATCAGAAGCTCTGTCATTGTTGCAGACCCTAAAATCCTAATGCTGACTCTATGCACATCTTCAGCACACTCTGTGTTTCCCTCTCCATCCTGGTGGAGGACATGTTGACAAACAGGACGCCATCTTGGTAGGGTCACTTCTGGAAGAGGCTGAAGGGCTGAAACTCAGTGTCAAAAATGCTTGTTTATGTGACCAGTCCTAACTGCTATGTCCTGCACCTGCCCAGATATTCTTGCAGGGTGAACATTAAAGGTAATTCTAGGGATTTTCTTACTGGATGCCCATTAAACAAGTTCATAATGAATGTCTAACAAACACCTTATCTGGCAAAAAGCAGGAAGATTCAAACATTTTAAGCTCTTTTTTGGAAAAGAGTGTAGAATTTTGCAGCCAGTGGAAAGCCGTGATGTTTCAGTTTGCCGCCAGCCTCCCCCCTAGGTAGAGGGGACCCTCACTGACTGATCTGACTGTGGTTTCATGTGAGGCCATCATCTGACTGTAACAGTCCACATGACCAAACTACTGCATGAAATAACAAATCATTTCAAATATTATGATCTTTGTAAAAACCAGTTTCTCCTCTGCTTTTTGAATCTGAATTCCTTTTCTTCCATTGCACAGCTGTTATTTTACAGTTAGTTTTCATGGCAAAAAGCAGAAGCCCTATGTTTTTTTCATGCACCCCCTGGTATGTTTGAATGGTTCATTCCATTTGCTGTACATGATCCATGCTTGAATGCTATGTTCCATCTCCTAATTGGTTGTTTACTGCCTCCCTTGTTGACCAATGAATGTTGTATAATAAATAAAGACTCTGTGGTCTCTGGTGTGAATGCCCCCACCCTGACTGATGCACTCTGTGTATGCCTGCTTTTTATTAAAGGTGCACGAGTGAGCTTTGGTTCTGATTTTTGGCCCAGGCCCACATGCTAGAAAGCACATTTTTATCCAGGCCCTCCCACCCAGATCTCAGCCCAGCATCTGGTGCCTTTGAGATGTTTTTCCAGGAAATTAATGTTTTAGCAGCAAGATCCGAATGGCCTTTCCTGCAATAACTTTCTTGTCACGTTCCATGTGATGTCACCTTGTATACATTATATGCTTGCATGCTTATGTTTTACATATATGAAATTACAAAGTTATCACTTTTTGTCATACTGCTGATTTATACAATACATGCTGAATTACCTATATGCTGCATTCAATGCTGATTTAGACATGAGTTCCTGTCTTCAGATCCAGCTTGTTCAGAACATACACTGGCTCATTAGTTGGGTTTTCCTGCAGCTTATATCCTTTTCAACTTTACCCAGCTTCCTTTCTGGCTATTTCTGTCTCCTGATATGATACATGGTGTCTGTCACAAAAAGTGCCTGTAACCGTAATAATAGCAGCTGCTTGGTTTGTATATAAAGACTCATCCTGCAATTCCACAGCAACAGGTTAACATGCGATACTTGCTACATGCGAGCTCTTAACTGGACATGCACCCAGCGTGAACCTAGCAAATGTGAGACAGGCAGGCGATTTATACTATGATTCACCCTTTGATTTATGCTATGATTAACCTTACAATTCATGCTGCAATTTACTCTGGGAATTACCCTGCAATTTACATTCGGATTTACCCAGAGATTTACACTGCAATTTACCCTGTGATTTACACTGATTAATGCTGTGATTTACACTTCCATTTACACTGTGATTTACCCTGAGATTTACCCTGAGATTTACACCGTGATTATGTGATCTCACTTGATTTCAATTCATTTGGCTGGTAAGCGAAACAGATGGATTTTGATGAATAAAAACTTTCAATGATAAAAGTCACCAACATGGTTACAAACAAAGGCCATTTGTTACTATGGATATAAATGACATGTGGATGACACTCTTGCTTCATACCTGTAGGGTTGGGGGTTTGAATCGCGCCTTTGCTCTGCATGTGTGAATTTGCGTGCTCCTCCTGGGTCACGCAGGTTTCCTCCTGCAGTCAGGTTATTTGGTGCTGCTAAATTACCCGTAGTGCGTGAAAGTTTGTGCCCTGTGATGTACCGTCCGGCATGTACTCCGGCCTGGGAGAGGCTCCCTATAATATATTCCTGGAAGATGGATAGATTTAAATTAGCTCAATAAATTGGCCTACTACCTATTTAATGGATGCCAGTTCTTTCCTGTGTTTTGGGTTCATTTGTTTTATCATCTTTAATAACAATAAATTCCCCTTGGAGCATGTCAGGAAGCGAGCGCCCTTGCAGTGTTGGGAGAATGAGTGATGTGTGAACTCGATTTTCCCCTCCAATATGGAGCAGCCAAATGCCACTAAAAATAGATTTCCCGCCAATCCGAATCATCAGAGCAATTATTTATGTTACGATGTCATACTGGAACATTGAAACGGTCTTTGTACTAGTGTGAAATAACATTTCGGTCAGAGCAAGTCAGCAAGGGCAGAATTAAACCCAGCAAGCAAATAAAGGAGTTGTACAGTAGGAGGAGCATAATGCAGTACATCATCATACAGCTTGTAGGTTTTAATACCCCAGGGCTGTGCTTGGGTAAGAACTCTGCAGATTTAAGACCGACCCCCCTCCTGATCCTTAAATGCCATCCATCCATCTATCGATCCATCCCTGCCCTTCCTTCAAAGCCAAGAAACTCCATGCTCTGTCTTTTTTCATGTCTCGCTTGAGTCGGTTTGACAGAAGAAACTTACAGTCATTACTAAAACCAGTAAACCAGTAAAGACATGTTGGGGTGTTGGCCACTTCTGTCTCCTCATATGATACATACAAGTAAAAAAACAAGTAGAAAAGTTCACTTTGATACCATACCAAGATTACTCCTGTTTCTGGAGTGCCTTCACCCCTTGTGAATGGCTTTGTGGTGGAAAAAATATATGATGCCATTGGAAGACTATGAATCTCTCACCCAAAAATGACCTCTGACATCAGTCAGCGCCCATTACTGAATTACACCAGAGAAGTGACAAATCAAGACTGTATTTAAAAGAGTTTCTTTTTATTCATTTAAAGGCTTTTTCTGATAAAGTGAAACAGAGGGAAATTATCCTTCCATAGGGAACAGTAATGGGTCATTTCATATAAAGAAATAAGCTTTCTCTGCACTGTAGCCTGTCACAGGGTGAGTGTTAAACAGCATATTGTCATGGAAATAACCTAAAAAGTAGAAGCGTTCAGTATCAGCAGCAGTTAGCTAATGTACTGCTCTGTACTGTTCTTCCCATTAGGAATAAAGCACAATGAAATATTGACTATATGCATGTTTAACACAACACAGTAAGGCTATATGGCCAGTCTGAATATTTTAGAACAGGCACGACACGACCTCCTCTTAAATTTGTGATGAATTACAAACAATGCTTCTGCAGTTCTCTGACCCGCTTTTAGCATGACCAGGCTCATGTCTGTCTGCGTTTTGTTTATCGTGTCTCTTTGTTGCCATAGTTAGCACTTCATAAATGTGTAACTAAGTGCCAATGACAGCTTAATTAACTATTAACAAAGTATTATTTGCAGTCCCTTCATTTAACAGTCTTCCATCTTGGAACCATTGTCTATTTTTGGAGGCCGTCCGTCACACAAAATTCAATGCACCAGGTGTCAATTTGCTTTACATTAATAGACACACGTATGTATTTTTAAAGGTCTGCAAGGTGCTTGCCCAGCAGTTTCACGCATGTATTTCTGAATGGGTTAGAAGCTGCATGGCATTTTAAATGTGCACCGAAGCTCAGAACCATTCAGAATCTTAGGCAGATGGTGACCTTTCGTCACATGTCTCGGGACCCCAAACTGAGCCTCAGTCAGGCTGAAATTGGGTTGTGCTCCTTGAGCCTCAGGAACCCTGCACCTTCAGCAATGAAAGCCCAGATTGCGTGGTCTGCTCACAGTCACCTGCCCACAGGCTGGTTCAGCCCCTCTGCCTGAAGCGATGGTTTCGTTGTGCAGATGTGTCCTGATGTCACCTTAAGAAAATGGAACAGAAATCTTCATGTGCTTTAGTGACGTGTTAGACACCCTACACTGGTGCTTAGAGAAATCTACAGATCTAAATCTGTACCTGTTTGAAGATCTTAACTGGTCTCTCATATTACTAGATTTTGAGTTTAGAATGAGATTGTTTACCAGGTAGCATAATTAAATAGTAAGTGGACAGAAAATAGTCAGTTTCACCATTTTCTTAGGTCTCCTTGTGTCTAACACCTCATGACTAAGGCCTCTAACACCTCATGACTTTGCACTCTGAGTGAGCCACGGATGTGGCGAGGAAGATCTGCTTTATCTGAAATGCTAGACCTGAGCCCAGTGGGCGGAACCGGGAGATCCAGTGACACTATTTTAAGGTGCCCAGCAAGCTAATTGGGTTCTCTGGGTAAATATTGATGGGTGTCACATTTAGCTTCAGAGGAGTCCCCCCCCCCCCCCCCCCCCCCCCCC
>JAODJU010000001.1:53090887-53126122 GCA_026776725.1 Gnathonemus echidnorhynchus | reverse complement strand
GGCAGATGCTTTTGACCTTAATGTCCTCCAAGTATTACTTGCACAAGAATTCCAGCATTAAGAACCAAAAGACGATTTTGAAATCAGATAGTTTATTTATGCAATGCTTTGCAGTCACAGTTTTTACAAATATGTAACTCACGCTTATTTCTTGTTGAGACTGTTGTGCTTCCACAAACTTGATTATTTTTTCTGTCATTAACCACTGTAATAATCTATAAGGTCCAGATGAGTCCTGAATCAAACATCTCAACAAGTAGGAGCTACATACCTGCCATAAAGGATAAGCTCCGGCTGCAGAGTAATATTCAAGAGTAAAATATTCTGAAATTTCCTGATATTTCATTTCATTACTTTTGGGGGAAAACATTCTACTTTTAGAGGAAACATTCAACTTCTTCATATACTGTATAATCAGGCTCAGGACATGCTTCAGAAAGCAGTCTGCAGGAAGCAAGAAACAGCAAGAAAACGATTCTGTTTTCTGGTAGAATTATGAAATCATTTCAGTATTACTGTATGGAATTAAAGCCAGGGCCCTAATGTTAAATGGTTTACAATCGGAAGCTGGTGATTTTAAGGAAGGTTTTTTTCTGTAGAAGGTTTTCGGGAAGCAGCATGATGGCAAACCATTCTCACCTCTATCCATAACCAGAAAACCAGAGTTAACAAGAACCAATGCTGACTCTGCACCAACAGATAATTGTCCCCAGCCTTCCGCAAAACCTCAAGCTGTAACTCCTTGAAAACAAGTTCCTCTTCCAAACCTCTGACCCCTCCCAGGCTGCAAACAGGACAAGCAAGAATAAAAAGCCATCTTTGGAAGCTATAAAAATGCCTAAGTTAAGATTAAATCCCAGACCTAATATCTGCTAAGGACCACATTATGGTTCTTATTCTGACTCTGTTCTGTATTTGTGTACCCTACTGGATAATTTTTAGCCCACAAGCCCAACCCTTTTTAGTCCATTAGCCTTATCCTGTTATTCTAGAAGTTCTGAGGCAGTGAATCTATTCTGTTAGCTTTAGCCCCTTAATCTATGAATTCTGAGCTCTTATATTGTCAGCTTTATTCCCTTGATCTGGAAGTTCTTCGCTGCTAGTCCTGAAGGTGCAATTCTTTTAGCTTTCACCAGCATCTTCTCCAACTTCCATAAACCCATCATTATCATCATCAGTATCTTCTCTATCTTCCTTGCATCCATTATCATCAGCATCATCATCATCTTCTCTATCTCTCTACAGCAATCAGCATCATCTTCTCCATCTTCCCTACACTCATCACCAGCAGTAACTTCTCCATCTCCACTACACTCATCATCATCATCAGCATCTTTTCCATCTCCCCTACACTCATCATCTTCTACATCTCCCCTACACTCATCATCATCTTCTCAATCTCCCTTACACTCATCATCAGCATCTTCTGCATCTACCCTACACCCATCATCAGAATCTTCACCATCTCACCTCTATCTTTACTCCATTTCTCTCGCATGTATTCTCAATCTCTGAGCTCTCCATCCACCTCTCTGCTGTCTTGTCTCTCCATGTTGGAGGTAAGCTAGCACCAGGATATGCAGAGATGGCCTGAGATAAACCATCACAAATTTTGGGAAGACTTTTGCAGCATCTATTTACACAAGAAAACCAAAAAGATAAAACCCTATGACCCCAAATATTCTCAAATTCTGAATGAAGCTTTGGTTACTTGTTGCAAAAATGAGTGGGAATTCCATTGTTTTTTAGGGTAAACTGCTAAAACCTCACATTGTGCGGAATTATGTGATTTACAAGGGTATTCCTAACACATATTTATTTTTGAAGAAATGTTTACATTTAAAAAGCAGCCCTATCACAGGATAGACTGTGTCCATCACCCTTGCTATATTGCTCAACACCACCCAGGGGATGAACAGTAATATGTAAATACAGCCCTGATAATGGTTTCCGGGTTCTGATCCAGGTCCCTCACAAAGAGTACTGCCCAGAGGAGGAAATCAGGGCAAAGCTGCAAAGAACCCCATGTGAACGCTGACGCGACACGGATTTCATGACAGACTTGACTGTAATTTCGGGTTTCCCTTAAAGGGACGGATGGGACAATAAAAAGAGCCTTTCTGCAAAGCACGAATGTGAAATCGATGCTTGGGCAAGACAAAAAAAGAACAAGAATCTGCACAATTAAGCACCTCACTGCATGGGTATCAGACACGAAAGAGGATCTGGCCACACAAAAGGGAGACACCAGTGTAAACAATTGCCGGAAATGAGGGACAGGTCGAGCGACACCAATAAACTATTCTGAGCACCTCAATCTTCCTCTGGGATAAAGAGCATCCAGATCCCCCCTCCCTGCCAATCACTGTGTCCTGATGTCTTACAGCCCACGATAGCATGCACTGCTGAGAAAAAATGTAGAACCATTTGCGGAAAAGATTGGCCACCCCTGATCTAGCTTGTCATACTGTGCCTTTGTTCTCTTTGAAACTGTCGTTTTGCATCAGATAACTAGACACCCTCAAACTCAGGGGTTTAGTTTGTGCTGAAATGTGACCGTTTGTCTACAGCCTGGAGCTGCCTTCCAAAACAACACTACAGCCCTGATTCCGTCACTGACCTTAATGCTAGGAGATAATGGAGATACTTGTTCATAGAAAAAGTATAAAACCTTTGTTCTTTGTTTAACTTTGTTGCAAGTGGAATAAATTAAGAAGCAGGAACAGATCTTCCATGTTAACATGGGTAACAGATGAGGACATTTAGAAACCTTTTACAATTATCATAAAAAGCAGCAAGGGTACAGAAAACCACAGAGCTGCTCACATGGAGGATGAACAGCAATTGAGAAGATGGCGAGATTTAGAACTACATTCAAATTCTCCTGTGTTGATTACGCAATGAGAGGTAACAAACAGGCTCTGTCATTACATTCCACACCGAGGGATATGAAATGAAAACTTTCGGCTTCCCCGGTTGAGCTTAGAGTGGATTTAAACTGCGTGGGAGTGAGGTTATGACATTACTGTACCTAATTAATCAGTTATTTCACATTTCTTTTCAATTTCCTTTCATATTTAAAGAGATTTATGCAGTAAGCTGTCATTGCACGTGATGGTTTCTGATCTTTCATCCTGCCCTGCATAGCCCACTTTCATCCTCTTCATCATCCATCTCCTCCACACGAAAACAGCCCCACCATCATGGCTCCGCACCCAGAGTTTAAGGCTGCACCCTGAGAGGAGGGAAATTAGTGCAAACACAAGTGTTTGGTCACACAAAACTACCCTGCCTCCCTCGCAGAGATATTGCTTATTTACATGGTCACGTGACTAAGTTAGCACCCCCACTTGCCTCCAAACCGGTCTCAATGGTTTGTGCCATTTAAAAATTGTCTGTACTGTTATTTTTTCGGAGAATCTGAATTTATTCCGCACAATCCTGAAATGTGGTATCTGGCTGGCGGGGCTGACTATAAGTCTACGTACAAGTTTGTCGCGGAGTCATCAAACGGTCCACCTTCTGTTAAAATGAGAAACACGAGCCTGACCACTATACAGCGATCATGTAAAGGAATAAACTAAGAGGTATAACTCAGAAAAAATAACAGTACAGGTTAACTTAATGGCGGAGTCACGTGATCATGTAATAAGCAATATCTCTGCGATCGGTCACCATGTAAACAAACATGTATATTTCAGAAACTAAAACAGCTCAAACAAAAATTTGAACCGCACAATCCGGCACAAACGCGGCACATACGATTGAGACCAGTTTGGTTGAAATCTGAAACATATGGGGGGGCCAACTTCACGCAGGTGAGAGACCTCAAACTAATGACACCTAAGTTTACTTTGGTTAATAAGCCCACTTCCAATAACCAACAGATTGACCTAATATCCACACTCTCTACTATGGAATCCTTTACAGATGGGGCAAACTGGGGGGAGGGCAGTATATTTTACAGCATTAATACATATTACAGCTGTGTTGGTGATATACCAACTGTGGATTTCCTGAAAAAAGTACGACATCTGTTCAAAGCCCACAAAGATCTTCTTTTCTTAGTACATGAACATATGACTGCAACCTGGTGCATGCTGCACCTAATCCAGTATGTCCCATGTGGATAGACTGCTGTCTAATGTCACCACTGTTTAAAATGCTTAAAGTGGTTCTTTCTTTATGGAAGCTACCTGTATTTGTTATTTCTCGCTCTCCCAGCTGATGAAAAAAGGTCAAATATGCGTGAGCTGTAGTAAATTCACAATCTGCTGTGTGATGAAGACTGTAAGCCAGGTGTTTTGGCTGGAGAAACATCCTTAATACATCACACACCTGCTCTTCTCCTGAGGGTTGTCTTACGTTGGCTGGTTTTTCACCCATGTCACAGTGCTGTTATCTGTACGCATGAACATTCCTGGCGTGGGCAGGAAGCAGACTGGTTGGGTTGCCTATCTCACTGCGAGTTTGACTGTGAAAGACAGCAGCCTCGCCTCCAATCCCAGCCCTCCTCGTTTTCTTATCAGGAGCAGTACAGGGTTGTGTGCATTTCTGGCACCACCAGGCAGATCTGTGTGAAATTATTCATATTATTGGGTCAAAACATACAAGACTTATTTTCTTGGTTAAAATGTCAGAGCACAATGAATGGATGAATGAATGAATGAATGAATGGGATCATCAACCTCTGGATTAATGGGATACGGTGCTAGTGCTGCAATAAGTTATGTTTTAGTTGGTACTAGAATTACCCCATCTTACTGTATTGTTCGAAAAGGCATAGGCAGACCCATGGTCTAGTTAAGTAACTTAGTTAAGTAACCCTGTATCACAGAGGGTCTTTGGCCATGTTCTCCCCTCCCAGGCCGTCTGTACGCCCTGCAGAGCTTGACATGCTGTGACGACCTCCTTCTGCTCAAATTCTCATTTAACCAGAGTGATGTTTCTGTTAAATCTGGTGAAACCTTGAAATGTGATTCCTGTATGAAGACATTACAGGTCTGATTTACTCCACATTAAGTGTTCTCTGGAGTATTCAGCTGTTCTATTCCTTGAAATCCGTGTAAAAATCCTGGAAAGAGAAGAATATTTCCAGGCCTTAGTGCTGCAGTGATAACACTTGGTGTAATTGGTATGTACCTCGTATCCCTGAAGACCGATTTCATCATCTGTGCTTCAGCTGTCTGCACAGAGCAGTAGTCATGGGTTTTTCTTAGGAGTGGATTCATTAACAATCCCTAAGCAATATAAAAAGTCTTTTTAAGCCTACCCTGTCACTGTTCTTTCTGTCTAATGGCAGCTTTCCCTATTTCAGAATGTTTATTTTTGTTAATAACAAACTGAACATGTTTATCTTTATTATGTAGTGATCAATACTTGAAGCCAACAGATCAGCTGTTCAGTAAGAATTAACAATGGGCCATCATTATAAGCAGTGCTTGCAGAATATGAAAAGTGTGATACAGTATGAGCAGCAATCCTTTAAGACGCCATACTGGCAACATTAACAAGCCGTTTCTTCCTCCCTGAAGCTCAGTTAACATAATATAGCATTTCTTTGCACAATTATTTTCAAATTCAAGATACAGACTACCTGTTTGTGAAGATCACATTTTGCAATATAAAAAGCACATTCCTTGCATTAACCAATTACTTGAATTACTTAAATGCAAAGATAATGTGATGTCTACAAAGTAAAAAAAAAATGACCATCATCAGTCTAGACATGAAGCTAATAAATTATTGCCTGTTGTTATCCAGAAACAAACTGTTGTGTGACCTGTTTCCACACCAGATTTAAGCCAACCTGAATATGTAATTAGCTGCATCAAAGGTGTGTCTGTGTGTGTGGGGGGGGGCTTGGGCTTGATGCTGCAAAAACTGGGGGGAAAGCATCTCATGGGAGCAGTCCAAACATGACAATGTACCTCTATTACCTAAAGATGGCATGCGCTACATGGAGAAATTTCCAGAATGGGTGTGATGTTATGGTAGGGATGGCACTGAGTGCACAAAAATGTCTGGGTTCTTACATACAAACTTAAATTTACTTAGTGGATGAATTTGTCCAACAAAACATTCAGGGTCAGTTAAGCCTTGCTCAAGGCCCCAATGGTGAAATCACTTAAAGTGTCTTTGGGGACTTGGGATTTGAACTAGCAACCTTCTGATCACAGACACAGCATCCAAACCCACTGAGCAACACACCACCCTTATGTCAGACTGGCACCATGTCAGGCATTTCCCAAAGATAACCTGCACATGACCCAAGCCTGACATTTTGGATTGTCTGTGTTCCCTGTAATTAAGCAGTCTTCCCAATGAGCTAACCTGCAGGCTGCTGCCATGGTGACCCAGCACCAGTCCCGCAGCACGCATGAAAGGATTGCGAGCAGTCCTGGTTCAAAAGGTCAGCAAGTGACAGGAGGGTGCGGCGTGGCCAAGCTGAACCTGACATCACGGGCCACTGCTGCTCCATAAAAACATCAGGTAACCATTCACATGGTTTGCAGATGGTGCTGGTTCTGACAGACGTGTCCCAGAGTGAGAGTGTTCCTGGTGCTATCGCCGATCTGCAGGAGGGACGAAGAGGAGCGTGAAGATCAGCTGGAGCCCGGCCCAGCCTGGCAAGTGCGTCATGCGGCTCTAAACTATCTCATGCATTATGGAGGTGTTTCCTGGCAATGCAGCCGGACACGCAGCCTGCGTTTTCACGGGCATCTCTCCGCCTCATGGCCGAAACAATGTTAACTGAAGGGTGGCTTAAATGTACAGAGTTTAATTACATTTAATGGCCATTCTGAGAAAAGTAGGACTCATGCGGGAGCCTAATGAGCGCGTTTGGAGTAACAGTATCCGGGTATTCATGAGGTGTGCGTCAGTGCCATGCACAATGGGAACAGTCGTCCCAAATGGGAATTTTCCTACTGGTTGTCACAGATGAAGAGATTGACGGGGCAATGCTGAAAGAGAAGATGGAAAAGCACTCTGCTACCCAGCCCATGTCACCTCAGACCACACTCAATAATGCAAACTTTGCCTTATCTTCTTGCCACTTTGAATTCTCTTCCGTGCATTTCTCTCCCTGTGGTGTGTTGCGAGGACCAAAAGGAGCATAAAGGGTATTTCCATTGTGATTTTTTTCACAAATGAGATATGGCACAAGCAAATAATTTGTCACTCTAGTTGCTGTAATCAATTACTGCACACAGATTACAAGTTATTAATAACAGCAATCAATTACCATTACCTTTACCAATTACATTACCAGTTACTTTTTAAAATTACACACTCACCCAATAACATATTGAACCCTTTAAATGGTGTCAATGCTGGTTATAAAACAGATCTGAAAAACACTGAAACAGCGGAGAGGCAGTGAGGCAGTGGTGAGGTACTAGGAGACAGGTGAGGCACTGGGAGAGAGGAGAGGCTGTGGGAGAGAGGCAAGGCAGTGTGAGAAAGGGGAGGCACTGGGACAGAGTCACCCTGGGTTAATTAGTCCTTACACCAGTACGGCTGTGTAACTGATGTATTACTGTACACACCATTAAGCTAGCAACACCAAGAAAATGGAATTTCCAGTAACATGGCATTAACTGAATTATAGTGGTTTACATCCTCAATATCTTCCAATGCTGGTATGTGTTGTGCAGGAAAATGTTTGCTTTTATTTATGGGGATTGAGAGAACCTGGGTTAGGCATCTTGAATGGTGAGGATTAATGTGAAACTGTTTAAGGACAGAGAGAACCCTCAGAACTGATACCATGATCTGTTGCCACTTAGCGAGGACAAGGGGAGGCTGACTCCAGCCAGACACCAGATAATGGATGGATGCCTCAGAGAAGCTGTATGGCGTGAGGAGATCCCAGTCAGCAAAGCGCTGGGGCTTTAGTCAGCGTTTGATGAGAACTTAGCAGCCAAGCACACTCGCTGTTGTACCACAGACTAGTCACTACTTTTTCCCCATGTCAGCTGGTTTGAAAACAAAATTGTATAAGAGTGGTGGTAATTTGTTTGTGATTACTGGTCTCAGATCAGTGACAGGAGCGTGGCACTCTTAGGGTGACATTGTTGTGGAGTTGCGTGTGTGCTGAGTGAATGCAAATGCTCGTCTGCCTGGTAACTTTACTCCCAAGATAGATTTTTTTAAGGAAGTGCCAGAAGACAGAGAGATGGAGCTGCTGATTGAAAGCAGAGCCTGCGTGTTTTCTCTATGGCATTGTTACCCCCCCCCACGAGTCTACTGTCCTATTGATACCCCTTCATTATTCCACGGCTTAAAGATTGATCTGGGTCATGCGGAAAGTAAAGAGAGAGGGAAGCAGTGTTTGGTTTCTGCTTCTTTCTGCCTGCTTTTCTTGCGGCAAGGTGAGCACCACCATTGCTCGCGTTCACATCCTCTGTTATTCTCCTTTCCCTCCTGTGGCTACCTGTCTGTCTGCATGTCTATACGTAAATATGCCCCATTGTTATCATTATTATAAATACCTCACTTACTAGACTCCGCTCTTTAGTAGGATCTGATTTACAGACATTTACAGATTTAATGACCTACGTGGGTGTTTTCTAGGAGCGTGGGTACAGAGAGTAGGTGTGATGGTGCTTTAGTGTTTAGGAAACACTGTTTTTGAACCAGGAATACATTGTTCCCCACCAGCCTCGATTCCCAGGAGGTTTTCCAGCTGCTGGCCATGCTTAGCCACCCTCGGGGCATCACGCCCTTCCTTCCATCAGAGACGCACACGCCGGATGCTGGACGCCCGGCCCGACCCAACCCATCCTATGAGGAGGGTGGGGTATTGTGTCTGTGGGGCGCCTTGCCAGCAGGTTCATAAAAAATGAAATAAACGCAGAGAAAGAGCCTGGCCGAGGGAGTCAGAGGACAGTTACTGAATCATCAAGCGGCGCCAAGCGAGACAGACCAGACACACCTCTCGTTCCCAGGTCGGCCAGCACCTGGGACCCGGGGAAACTTATCCAGCCTGGAGCCCAAGCTGGGATTGGTCCAAATGGAAATAGAACAGTTTGTAACTGCAAGGGCCTGAACCCAAATGGTCTGGAATGTGGAGTTGGAATAAGAGTCTAAATGGACCCAGAAGAGGTGGAGTTGCTTTATCTCTGGTTTCTAAGGGTGTGTCTATGTGTGTGGGGGGGTGGGGGGCTTGAGGAATCGTACAGGTTGGATCTGGGTGGGACCTGTATATGAAACTGTACATGCGGCCCAAGCTCTGTGTGACAGGCTGGGCAGCCGGCAAACCATGGCCAGGAGACTCAGCTGAGCACAGAACCCAGTGGGCTAAGAGGAAAGTGTCAAATAATAAACACATTCACACTGCTTGACTATTCCTGTCTGCTGTTGCTAAATGCTAGAATTGAATCAAAATATTAACATTAATGAAGATAAAATTGCTCATAGTAAAATTATAGGACTCATTGATATTCACATTGTCCCATTAGTAGATACAACAATATGAGGATGGTGTTCAGCTGGTCTGAGAATCTGGGGAGTCAGTGAGAGTCTCTGTACTGTTTTTACCAATTTCTCAGGATGTTCACGCTGGGTACAGCTCCTTGTTGACACAGACAGTACTTTTGCACTTATAAAAACCTCACAAGACGGACTGGGAAAGATTTTTTTTTTGTCAGAGATTTCTCTCACCTCCTGCCTTGACATCCTGTTTATAACAGGATGCTCCCGAAGTATTGCTCCCGGAGTAACAGCTGTCCTCTTCCACTTGGCAAAACCAGGTCCTTCCTTCTTCATATAACCAGCCAGGCCCTCTGTGTGCCACTTGGAGACACATCTATGCAAGCTGCCCGCTCAGACGTGGCCCAGAAAGCATTCCAGCATAGTAGAGGGCTGGGATCGCGTTCCCACAATCTTGAGGAAAATGTAGGCCTCAACCAGACTTTCCCAAGCCAGCTGAGCACTGGAAGGCAAAGTGACGATATGCAAGGCATTCTGGGAGATCAGTCTGAATTTTTAATACTTATGTACATCCTTCAACAGTGTAAGGATTCCAGCCCATGGAACTGGAATTGTTTCCTGGTTTTCTTGGCTTTGGGGTGCTTGGAGCACAGAAACGGTGGCGTGAGGCTTTGGTTGGGGGGTCCAACGGCACCTCGATTGCTGTGGCAATCAGGTCTGCTTGCGGCAGATCTGAGAAAGAAGCAAGAATCAGCAAAGAGGGTGAAAAGTGCGACCAAACAAAATCAAGGCATTTCTGGGAATTTCTGACTTTTACAGCTTACAGTAAACAGCAACGATCAACCGGAAAACCACCAGCTAAAAGTCTAGGCTGAAATTAATGAACAGGGTTTTTCCCAAGCTCCCCGAAGCAATTAATTAAAACAAGATAAACTGCTTTTGGTGTGCTAGGCTCCAAAGTGTAGGGCCCCTCCCTCAGGGCCAGCTGTTCACCGTCACTCCCACTCCACATTGTTAACACTCCAGCCGTCTGGTCAAATGGCCAGCGCAACTCCATAGTTTACCAGGAAGCTCCACGCCACGTTCCACAAGAGATTATAGTGATCTATGAACTAAAGACGTCATAAAGCATTTCCCCTCCACTTGTGAGGAGGTGTGATCACAGTTTACACAGCTCATAACTGCCATGTTGCACCTGTCTTGATGACCGTGTTGAAATCTAAAGCTATTGGGTGTTAAGGTTGCGTGCTAGAGGGTAGGGCTTCAGCGCACCAAATGTTCATGTATGGTGCAGGCACTTGTTCTCTTAGGGGTGGGGGGTTCTGGTAAGTGCCTGTCACAGCATGTGCTGAGGGTACCCCTGGTGTTCCGCTGGATTTAAACAGGGTGGGATGGCCGCGGTTACCTCTGCAGGGCACAGATACACACTGATGAATTTTAGTTGGACTGGAAATTACGGGAAGAGAGTGTCTTTTTGAGTAATGATGGCTGAGCTTTGACTGTTTGCCATGAGCTAGGTTTTCAGTCCTTCTTCTGTCTCAGTTCTTCTCCCATAATGCACCTGTCCCTCCCTTATCCCTATGTGTTCAGTCTTTATCCTAAAGCTCCTGAGTGTTAGCCCTCTTTCTGTCAGTCCAGCTGAATACCATGGACACCACACATGCTCACGCACAACCTAAGACAAGAAGTCAGCCAACAGTTTGCACACATCAAATGCGTGCATAGAGATGAACACAGCGAACCACATGTATCCCTACAAATGTATGTGCTTGACAGTTTAATAAGTCCACTTTAATGCGTGTTGACAGTAAGTCATGAGGTTTCCTCACGCTGCACGTAACCACAGTGAAATACAGCATCCATTGATATCTCTGTGGAGTAAGCATGGCCTTTCCCACACCACACAACACCAGAGCCAGGGAGTGTTTCACGAGCCACACAGCCCAACATCCCACAAGCACGTAAGAAACACAACTATCAAAACAGGAAGTGATACCACTGGTCGTGTGTACCTTCACCCTGGGGCCCAGCGCACCCTTGCTGTTTAGTGATTTCAGTCTAATGTGGAACCTGCTGATAGTGACATGCTTTGTTAGCTTGCTAATGCTGGACAGCAAACAAGGGGACCTCCAGTTACAATGTCACAGTGGCGTAGATGTCCATCCCAAACAGCAATACCACAGGGAGATGTTAATGCAAGGGCTGCTGGGAGGTGGTCAGAATGGGCAGTGCAGTCAGAATAACACAGACCATTCTGTGGATCAGCACAAACATCTACAGAGATGAGAGGATGCCTAAACATTTTCCTGTTAAAAAAACCAGCCTGAAGACTCCGTTCACAGGGAGGAAAATAGATCTCTCAGCCCTGGCGCTGTTCACAGATCCCCTGTCCTTTTTTCTAATAACATAAGAAGTTCATTAACAAATATGGTTTACGGGCTTAACTATGAGACACCCTGAAAGGAAGGTGAGGGAAAGGGCCTTGATAAGGCCTGGGTGTTTTTGCGCTGTACTTCTGTGCTAGCTTTTCCCATGCAGCACGCGTGTGCGTATGTTTGCTTGGGAGAAACCTCACTCACGGATCTAACCGTCACCAGACAGTGGAAACAGGCGGAAGGCCTGAGTGTCAGCTGACAGCAAGAGGAGCTTCAGTGTGACTGTGGGAGAGACTCATGTGTGGTACAGGTGTAGAGGAAAGGTCATTGGAGCTCCTGATGCAGCACATAGGCCACCTGGGCACCGACAGGGTTGGGGCGGGGCTTTCATCTGGTCATATTCGACTAAACATATTTAATAATACGGAGCTTCTCCACAGTCCTGACTGACAAATGAACCATTTATCATGACACCAGGTGCCCAAGAGAGGGATGTCTGCAGCTCACGGATGGGGGACATGTGACCTGACATGTCTGGTCCCCTTGTAGGTGTGAGCAGGATGTCCACTGGAGGGCACTATGGAGAGTGTCTTATTCAACGTGGATGCTGGATTGAGCCGGATTGGCTAGATTTACGGGAAAATGCCATAATGATCTCATCATGTCACTGCGTCTTGGAAATCACAGAAACGCATCATGACCATGGCTAGTGACCTCACCAGTGACCTGCATTGACTGGTATCCCATAATTCCTTTCATGCCATGAGTTCATCTTTATTAGATCAGCAGCAGCGAAGCATGTCACCTGTCCAGGAAAAACCTGCATCATGCGCGGCTTCAGGGCCCCTTCAAGCTCCGCTCTTTGTTTTAATGAAATTCACTAATCTGTTTTGTCAAGAGGCCCTGCCCCCATCCCTATGCACCAATCCCGGGGGTCCAGTGATGAGACAGTGAACCCATATGGATGGCAGTTCTTCTTGGACCCCGAATCCCCAAGCCCTTTGACAGGCATCTGGGTTCTGCTATTCAGGAATGGATCTCACTGGATGTGCAGCGTGTGTTTCCTATTAGAGCAAAGTCATATTTCACGTCTTCTACCAAAGATGAGGTGAAGGTCGGCTTCCATGAAGCACATGCAGCAGAATTTGCTTGGCGGCCTGTCTGTGGCCAGTACATACACAGCGTCCATTAAGCATGCATGAAAGTCAATCCCTGTTCCTCTGTGCTCTTCTGCTGCATTAATCAGACTAATTGGACTGCTTCATGTTTGAGACAGTGAAGGTAAACTTGAACAAATCAGAACTCAAGTAAGAAAGAACCAGACAGGAAAGCGAAAGGGAAGCCACATTCAGAAGGGTGTCATAGCCAATGACGTCAGGGTTTTTATATTAATAATAAATAAGAAGAAAGTTCTCACTCTCTGGTATTTTGTTTTCTCCATTACACTGTGACACTCAAAGAAAAGCTCATAATCCTGGTGACCTCGTGAAATATCCTATAAACTGCTATTTTGAGTGTCTGTTAATTATAATATGTATATACACCAATCAGCCATAACATTAAAACCGCTGACAGGTGAAATGGGAATAACATTGTTTATCTCATTGCAGCGGTGCCTGTCAAGGGTGCGATTATAAATTAGGCAAAAGAATAGTTGGGGGAGGAGGGGTGCTATGTATATTGTGCAATGGGCACACATGCAATAGTCACATTGTGAAAGGATATACAGTAGAACCAGCAATTGTCGTTTCATATATGTCCCGTCCTCATGTTCTGCATCTGCAGCAAACTGGCCTCAGTAATAAAAGATAAAGGGACACACTCTTATAGAACATACTTCTAATATGTCTTAACTGTTTCATCTGTATCATAACAGAAATGCATCAAATAGTGCCTTTATGAATGAGTATTGCAAAGCCCAAAAATATTGCAGTTAAGGTTTTTTTCCAGTATCATTCAGCCCTAAATAGATATTTATTCATGTTCATATTTTTTGGAAGAAAGAGGGGGATCTGCCAATATTCGGGAGGACACATTTACCCCCGCCTCCCCAATTTCCAGTTCCAAAGTGTTGATTTGTCCTCCAGATCTCAATCAGGTATCTGTGGGATGTGTTGGACAAAAAATCTGAACCATGGAGGCCCCACCTCACAACTTAAAGGATCTGCTGCTAATATCTTGGTGCCAGATTCAGTGGTCCTATGCAGTCAATGCCTTGATAAGTCAGAGTTGTTTTGGTGGCATGGAGGGGACCTGCACAATACTAGGAAGGTTGTTTTTAATATCATTGCTAAGAACATGCTAAAAACAATCCTCATATACACCATGTGATCCTGATGGTGCTCAGTTCAAAGGTCATGCGTGTCACATGTAGATGATTAAGTTTGGAACCCTTTTTGCCTCTCACACTAATTCTGTGTCCTCCCCAGTTCATTCTCTCTTGTCCCGGTCTTGAGGGGGCCCTAGACAAGGACAAGCTGACCCTCCCCAAACACACAGACACCCCTCATAGGTAGGTGCCAAGGTGCTGTGTGCCAGACGACATGTGGATAGATCCTGGCCTGTTAGTGTGTTTTCTGCAGTCTGCCGCTGGTCTGGCTGGACACGCTCCAGACGTCTGTTCACAATTTACGTTCTGCCAAAAGTACATGTAATACTGTTTCTAGTTTGCTGTTTCAGCAGAATTAAGCATACATGACATTAACTGCTGGGGAAAGAAATGCCATCATCATCTTCACAGCCTCAGTGTGTTTAAGCTGCAAAACACCCCAGATGCTGTAGCTGAAAAGGAAGGATCAAATCAATCAGCTTGTCAGCACTTTCTTCAGGTGCATCCCTATGACACCGTCAGCCAATCAGATGTCTTTTTATACTGATCCACCATTCAGCTCTGCCATGTCAAGCATGCCCAGCTGTCCAGCTTTATAATGTCATACAGAGGCAGGGAAGGTGCTTGTGTGTGCATTCATTATAGTGGGCATGCTGTGAATGTGGTGGGTCATTGTGTATCGTCAGTGGAATTTATGATGAACCTTCGTCCCGCCCCCCCCCCCCACCTTTAGACATCCCGTTTGATCTGACAGGGCTGTCCAACTGTAGAAGCATTGTCTGTTGGTGATGCACTGGAACTAGATATGCATGCTTCTGGCTTTGATATGGGGTAGGGCACAATGTAAAAGGAAGGACGCTATATAACAGTAAATCAAAATGAAGGTAATTGATTAAGAAACAAACATACAAATAAAGATGTGCATATTGCATACAGAAATGTATACATAGATGTATGTACATGCATATGCCCATATCAAGCACTCACACATGCATGTACATACATCTCAACTTATGCCTGCTATTTCTGGGACTTGGGGCTTGGAGTGATGAAGCTCACATGCTAGAAGGCAGCATGTATCTGTAATTGCACCCATGCCTGTGGGGCTCAATGGTCCTGGTGCTAACTCCAGCCTCTGGCAGAAGTTAGGTGAAGAAAGCTGTGCTAGCAGCAGGTAGGGCAACCGACATTCCCTGAAAGTACCATTGAGTGAGAGCGAAGCCCTTGGAGTCCCACGCTGGACCTCACAGCCCCCATTTCGTGTGACCACTCGCGCCTGCATGAACAAAGTGTCCAGTGCCACTTTCTGAAGTGTCCATAGCAACAGCAACACATGTTCACCAGCTTTCTTTCCTTGGGCTGTTCCAGGGATGCACTCTTTGGGGAGGCAGGACCCCTATCTTTGCCAATGTGTTCTCCAAGTTACAGCATATATTTACACGCACGCACACACACATGTGTGCACAAACACACAGCATCTCTACATCCTGTATTCTCTATGATTAGGCAGCAGTGTGCAGCCTGCCTTCTTGATGAATGATATCTTATGAAAAATAATAAACATGACGAGAAAAGAAAGTTATGTGAATCAAACAATGAAACAAGTGAATGCTGTGTTCTCATTATGTCAGCAAGAGAGGCACGTTTCCTTGTTAACCCACAGTATGGATAGACTGCTGAAACTGACTCAAGAACTGTTTCAGTATGCAGTGACTCCATATATTTTCTAAGGAAAGATAAATGTAACCAAGACTTAATTTCTCCATAAATATCTTCTACATAAATTTCAGCGGTGACACTGGGGGGATACAGTGTCAATAAGATATTTTAATATGTCCTTGAAGTAAGCCTTGAATTTCAAGCCATGACCCAATTTTGAAAGACAAACGCTGACACCAAGTGGACAGCTAATGTATTGCATGTTTCCAGTCCAATCATATAGCGTGGGGTTTACATTTATTGTCATAGTAACTCAATAACCCAAAGTCAGCTTTGCGTTATCAGGTGCTTGGAGATAGATTGTCATTAATATGTCCACGAATTTGAAAATGCACTCACTGTATCTTTTTCCTGTTTTTACATCAGGTCAAAGGAAGTTGATTTAATTTGACAGCATTTCCTGGGCTCTTGACAAAAAGACAACAAAGTTTCAGTTCACAGAAATATTCCATCCATCCAACCATTTTTAATTACTGGTCATTCCATCATGGCCATGGTGGTTCGAAGTTCCAGGCAATATATGTCTTGTACAAAAGAGCAGCTCACCACAGACCACACGGACCAGGGTAAAGAAAGGACACACTCTTTCACGCAGCTGTCATTCAGCGCTGCTTTTATTGTTTGAATCTTTCAGAAACAACAATGCCGTACAATAAAATGTAATTTGAACACAGACCAACATAATGTACAGCCACAGCACCACATTCACATGCTCCAGGTCATTAACCACCTGGATAAACACCGGTGAACAAGTGTTCATGTTCACTGTGTTAACTGTCCATTCAGCTCCTTCTTCTTCACACGAATGGCTTTGTCATGCTGGATATAATACTGATGAGTAGGATAACTCTCATTGTCAAAGACGGATCACAGATAGAAGCCCAGCAATACAAATGCCAGAAAGTGTCTCAAATGGTGTCAGTGGTAAGGTTAGTTAAAGCTCTGAGAATTAGTTTTAAGAAGAGGGCCATGAGGTGCACCTTCTTCACTAAATTTTAATTATTATCTGGAACGTACGCATCATAATGAAAATTCAGCTGCCTTGCTATCATTTGAAAATGCAAGGGTTGCTGTCAAATTAAAATGTTTTGTCCCCTCTCATATGTAACTTCCATATGATCTTGGGGTAAAATTAGAATTCTTTACTCCTCAAAAGAAAAGTAAGAGAGTGAAGGAAAGGACTCATGCAAAGAGACAGAAAACAGCATCATACGTACAGTATGTGGCTTTCAATACTGCAAACCCCAAGAACACCTCAAAGTGAGCTGATATTTGCTGATGAAATATCAAAGCATATAGCTTAGGTATGACTCAATATCTTTGGCAAATAGGAATATATTTAAACCCAAACAGGTCCAGCTGGCATAGTTTGGCATGCATTTTGCGCAGTGCATAGTTTGATTTAGTTTGCATCTGAAATATGTCTTCAAAGACTGGCCATATATATACACATATCACCTTCTGCATTTATGTGGTCTCACAGAAAACATCGTTTACATTTTGTTTGATCTCACTGTGATTTAGGGATTATACTGAGTACAAACATCAGTGTCAATTGATTTTGTATGTGCTTTTAAATGTCATAAATAAAAAAGCTGCAAAGCACAGACCACCACAGGGTGGCGATAATGTTCTATTGCCCTGTCGGACCGCCCAAAAGCAGGCAGTCCAAATATGCATGGTGTTTTATTATTCCACAGCAGCGCCCTTGATAAATTTTCCATTATGAGCAATGACCTACTGCAGCAAATATCTAAAAAAGTGCATCAGTGTGCTAACACGCCATAAACAGCGAAATGTTTTGCTCTTGGAAGTGACGTATCTACAGAGCTCCTACGGCTGCCATGGTAGAAAAAAATAGTCTCGCAGTAATGCGTGCTCTCGAGTTAATTGATGCGCTCCATTTACTAATCAGTGCGGTCGAGTTGTAATTCGTGCCATCGAGTTAGTGATCCGTGCTGTCAAGTTAGTAATGCGTTCGCTCGAGTTACTAAATCGTGCATTCTAAGTGGTGATTAATTCGAGCATGCGATTTACTAACTCGAGCCCACGCATTACTACGAGACAATATATTGTATATTATGGCTCCTTACCTATTCCTTACGCTATGAGCATAAAGGTTATTTCATAAGAATGGATTATTTTTCATATTTTCATCATTTCTTTTAAGCCGGTTCTTCGTGTTTTTCAAATGATACTGCTGAAGCTTTTTAAGTGCTGAAAAAAACTTAGGAAGAAGTTCTACAGTACACATGGTGACAGGCTTCACCACTTCACCATACATACACTTTTACACTTTACAAGGTGTGTGTGTGTATATATATATATATATATACTTGAATGCTTTTAATTGTAGCGAAAATAGTATGTATATATATATATATATATATATATATGAGTTAATACACAGCAACATAGTCAAAAAATAAATACTTTAGTAAAGTAATTCTGTGATGTGTGTTATGTATCAAGATCTGTTTCATATACAGGTCCCCCATCCAAGGCCCTCCTGACCTGACACAGAGTCACTGCACCTCTTTCGAGTACACCTGGAAATGAATCTCTACTGACATCTTGCACGTGCAGTTGGAACGCTAAGCCCATCTATAAAATCAAGCTGGCGAACAAATGCATCCGTTTTGGTTCTAAAGTCTACAGTAGGCTGTCAGAGATGCTTAGGGTCAAGGAGCCTGGTGGTGGTGCCCTGCTCAGCACTGGAGGACCCCAACCTCATGCAGAAGCTCCTTAGTGGTGTTTTACTGGGATATCTGAAGTGTGCCTCACACTTGGGGTGGGCCACCCACAAAGGTGAGTCATGCTGGGTTCAGTTATTGCTAACTAATTTACTGAGCACTAGAGATCGTAGAGACATCTCTCAGCATGTGACCCTGCCAGGAGCGAAAGACTGTGTAAGCAAAGACATGTGTGACCAAGAAGGCTACAGAGATGTTGCCCCAAGTGACAAGTACAACCAAGTCCTGAGCTTCAACAAAGTGACAGTAATCTGCCCCGAGACCCCACGTTTGTGTCCTGTGCAATGGGGATTTGACCCGCTCCCCTTGCTCCCCCACACTCCTGCCCACTAAATGGACAGAAATCCCATGTCAGGACCAACAGTCCATGTCTTCAGGCAGCAATAATCAAACCTCGCTGCTGAGAGCCAGAATTAAGTAATCTGTGGCTGAAATTAAGGACTGACTGCTCAAGCCTAGAGAGAGTCCTTAAAAAGTCACTTAGAACAATTAAAGGATCTATACAATGTATTTGGTGTGTGCTTTATAAGAAAGAAGTGTTTTTACAGCACTGACAGTGATAGACAGAGCCTGGAATAGCCTGGAATATCACACTGCACACGATTACTGCAAATGGCTACCGAGGATATACCAAGTTGAAACATTAAAGAGCTTTAATAGGCTTAGTGGCAAGATGACAAAATTTAAGACAAAGGCTTTTCTCTTGGCTTCAGAAGTCTTTTAAGCATTTTAGCTTATAAATATGTTTTGAATTTATTCTTTGGTGAATTAATCCAAAGCCCTTAAAAAGCCCCTTTGCTTCTGTCGATGTTGCTTTTCCATTGGCTGTTTGTTTAGCTCGTGTCTTTCCTTCGGTACTATGCACTGACATAATTTCCTCTTACTTTGATGTCTTAGGAGAGCTGCTACCTGACAACTCTACAGCGTCCCTGCTTGTTCAGAATAAAGCCAAAAAAGGGAAATAAACAGAAACAACAAACAAAGAATGGCAGCGTGTCAGAGTTTTCAGGAGTGTACTGTGAGAAGCAGCAGCCAGGGGAGCTTAGCGCTTCTGCAAACCGGTCAGGACCTTGGAGACGAAGCTGACGATGGCCAAGGCTGGCTGTTCAGAGTCCATTTCTGCAAATAGGTGACTCACGTTGTCTGTCATGCTGCCCTGCTTCCGGGCTATGAACCCAAAGAATCTGACCAAGACAAAGCTGAGAATTACTAACAAACACTTTAAACACCACAGATCAACAAATGAAACATCTATAAAGTCTTCATATAGTGCTTCATTTTAAATAATACATACATACTATCCATTTATCCACCATCCAAATTCTAACAGCTTATCCCAGTGACAGGGAGATATACAGCATATAATATATAACTTTAGTTTAAAAAAGCATTAGAACAGCTTTCACTTAAAAGCTCATCTCCCTCCTATATAGATACATCTCAGAGAGTCCTTGCAGGAGGATCCTGTCATCACTAGGGGGTTGCTGAAAATGACGTTTGGACTCTGGGTCTAACCGTGATTAACACTCACTTTGCAGAGCCGCCCTCTGCCTTCTTCCACCTGTAAAAGCGTTTAAAGACACACGGTCATCCCTCATCAGCTGACTCAACCTCAGATAGTACTATTGCCGCACTTTGCCAGCACGCGGACACTCACTTCCTGTCCTGGGGGTCGACGTCACAGAAGGTGATGGTGTTGATGGGATAGTGGCGTCGGAAGAATATTCTGGAGGGAGGGAAATGAAGCAAGGTTAGTTTGTGGCCGGCACGTGGCCCTCAGATGATGACCCCCCCTCATCATGTTAGGCAGCATCAGGGAGACCATTTCAGCTGAGTGTCTACTTAGGTGACACATCGGTGACATCAAACTATTCAACAGATACCATCAGGGAGGACATTGGTCAGTTCTTGTAAAATCACCTCCCCCTGACTGCGACCCCCATCCCAGGCATGTTAGCACTGTCACCGTCCCCTGACCCTGACTCACCTCCTCTGGTTGTCAGTGAGGGTGATACCTTGTGCGGACACCTTGAAGTGGACGATGGTGGGGGTGGGTAGCATGCTGGCCCCCAGGGTCATGGATACGGCTTTGGCCACGGCCTGGGGGCCCGTCAAAGACTCCATGTCCACGGAGTTTATGTACAGAACGTTACATGCTGCAGGAGAGCAAAGACAGCGAGAAAGTCTTCCGATTAAGATGGCATCATCTCTGAACTGCAGGAGGTGTGATCGCTCGCCTGGTGCTGAGGTCTGATAGCTGTACTGGGTGACCGCTGAATGGGCAGGGATTTGTTCTAGACGAATTAGGCCTGAATGAACCATCAGCTGAATCACAGCATTAGAGCTAGGTTACTGAATTATGTAGCCCAGAGATCCTGTGCTTTTCTAGCTTGTTTTTACTGCAGAATCATTTCAGGGCAAAAAAAACAGCATTCTAGGTCAGCATTTCTGCATTTCCACACAGATGCAGTAGACACATGACACCAGCATGCATGTCTTCAGGTTTCATGCCTTTTTCTGGAGTCACAGAGAGGTCACAAAGTTCACACAGGTGCGTGTGACCCAGGAGGGCCCTGGGTTACAGTTCTTAGGAACCTCATGCGTAACAGCTTCGAAAAGGTCAGAGCACAAGCTCAAAGAGACACAGAGAAGCAAGCAGGTGCATTTACCGTGGGATTCATCTGGGGGCCTCTGCCCTACATTCACTAAAAAGTGACAACAGAATTCATTAAAAACGTGAAGAGCTTAGTTGGTGACAGATGATTCTTATGAGGTCACAAAGGGGGTCCTTACCTGCACCCTGATTCAATAGATTTGAAGTGATGTCACTAATAGAGGCCATGTCCAAGCGCTCCACAGAAAAATCTACAGGTCAAAAAGTAATTTAAATTCACAGCCCCTACTGATCCCGAATGAAAACTCTGTCAGCAGAAACCCACCCCTCGCCATCACAGCCACACCTCTAATGATTTTCAGGCACACCTCTCCCTCAGAATGGCCCTGACCCTCTGCCATCACAGTTACATGCTATACTGATCTCCAGCCAGCCCCCTACTTATTCCCAGTCAATATGGTCAATGCTGTCATCTCAGCCACACCCACTGAATAACCTAATTCCACACCATCACTCTCATCATGACCACATTACTCTCTTCTTGCCACACCTACTATAAGAATATACAAAACTACTATGACCCTACTGCTGGATGGTGGGTTAGAATGCAGACTGGTGTCCTGACCTCGAGTTGGGATGAGCAGGGTGCAGGGTAGGGCCAGTGGGGTGATGGAGTGCTGGTACACCAAGGCGGAAAGACACCCTGCGGAGGACAGGATGTTACTATGAAATTCACCACAGCCAGACCACAAGCACAGCTCTCTTTTGGGCTAAGAGCGGCTGTAGCTGTATAGATACTGCATTTGACAGAGTTTCTAGGGAGGGGGGGTCTGTCATGGTTCATGTTAGCAACCTTTAAACAAACCTGAAAACAGCAGTTGACTGTTTGATTTTAGATGACAGCTTTGATGATTAGACTAAACATTTGGGAAACATCTGTAGTGAAAGGTCTGTAATAGGTAAAAAATGGTTGAAAATGTAATTATTAATTGTTTGTTTGACATCAGTACAGATCTGTAGTTAAAAATGCATACCCTACATACAGTCTTTTCAAGGCAGTTTTACACTATTCAGTTTCTAGTGCATGTAGTGAAAGTCCTTTGATCTGTCATTCTGTGAACGGCGGTGCATGTTCTTCCTCCTCTGACACCGTACTCCCACTCACCAAAGTAGGGCTCGTTGGGGCAGCCCTTCAGCTTCACTCCCCTGGGGCTTGTCTCGATTAGAAAGTGCCGCACCAGCTCGTGGGCTGTGTCACTACCTGTGGGACAGAAGGACACAGGTGGGATGCTCTTTTGGACAGACAGTAATAGTAATCAGAACCCATGGTGGTGTAAATAGTGAATAGTGACAGACACTGTGAGACAAGGGGCAGAATCGCACCTTTGTTACTCTGTTGCACAGTGGGTGGGGGCGATGCCACCTTCATAGCCAAGCCATAAGCGCCCCGGAAGGAGTGGCTGTCGCGGATGACGAAGGTGCCAGGTTCTCGGTCTTTTAGCATGTCGATGGCTGTCAAGAGGAAGAGGAGGGAGGGGAGGAAGGGCAGGTTGCTGAGCCTGAGCCCGCGGTATTACATAAAACTGCCACTGTTTCTGCTGTTAGGACAGAAAGTAGCACAGCAGGTTATGGATCTGCAGGTGATCATGTGATCATGCTGAGTGCTGCTCAAACCTGAACACAGCAGGTCTCACAACCTGCTGCCCGCCCCCCTCCCCCGTGCTTACCTTCCTCTCGGGAGATGTCGGGCTTGTACCAGAACCGGGAGGTGCCCTGCACAAACTTCACGCTGAGGCGGTTCTCTGGGCCTCCTTCTGCAAGCAGTGCATAGCCATGAGCAGTGGTGTGGTCCCTTTGTTATAGCTGCCACACAGTAGGACCCTCATGCTTACCGCACGCGGAGAGCCTGGAGAAGTCAGACAGGGTGTGGACCAGCCTGGTGCTGGGTGTGCTGTAGCCGCTGGATGGGGGCGAGGGGGCCGTCGCTTTGCCATTGTAGGAGGGCATAGTCGAAGGTCTCTCGCCCCCGTTGGACATGCTTCGCTTGCGCGGGAGTTGTGGCTGCGTGCCCAAACTGCCCAAGGGCACCATGTATGGGGGCAGACTTGGGACGGTGCCCCCTACAGGCACATCGGGGGTGACATAGCCACTGGATGAGGACTGCCCATCTGTGCCGTAGCTGCATGGGAAGGAACCGCCTCCAGGCCCAGGCTCGCTGCCATTGGCTGGCTGCCCAAGCCAATCTGCGGTCAGGCTGCTCTGACTGGTCAGCCTGGGCCAAGAGGCAGGGCTGGGGGGAGTGTTTGTAGCCACTGAGTGCTGGAGCGTGCTGGGGCTCCCAGGGGTGGCCAGGACAGGGGCAGCCTCTGGTAGGCAGGGCCCATAGTCAGCAGTAACATAGCTGCTTGTGGCGGTGTCTGAGCCAGAGGTCGGGTACGAAGAAGAGGGGGGGCGGTAGGCGGTGTGTGGGTGGTGGGGGCTGGGATTCCCTAGGGGGTGAGTAGGGGGCACAGTCCACAGGCTACTGTCAGCAAAGGGGTAAATTCTGAAACAGATCAAACATCAGTGTTTCTCAATAAAACCTCCAGGAGGAGCTCATGCCACTGATTGCATTGATACATCTTGCAGGGAATGATGTACAGTATCATAAAGCACTCTGTGGGTTAGGGACACATGCTGTTTGCAGCCAGTCAGCTTTGGAGCACATAGCTATGGTTAATATACTGTAAACATCTGTACCTTCTACGACAGGTCCGCCCCATACTAGTAATACAATGGCCATAGGTGGAAATTAGCGGGAGAAGATTTTAAAATGAATCTGAGAAAGCACTTCTTTACACAGCATGTACTTAGAGTAAGGAATAGTCTTCCAGTTAGTGTAGCGCAAGCTAAAACCCTGGGGTCCTTTAAATCAGAGCTAGATAAGATTTTAACAACTCTGAACTATTAGTTAAGTTCTCCCCAAACGAGCTTGATGGGCCGAGTGTAAATTTCTTATGTTCTTAATACAATCAAGCGCTTTAATGCATTGTGGGTAGCACGGACATGAAGATCACTTACCTATCAGAACTTGGAATGGGGCTACCAGAGGATAGAGGGGGGTTCATGGTATAGGAGGGGGTGTTTTGCTTTGCAAGGCTGTCAGTGGCATAACTGGGAGCTGAGGAGGCCCCTGCCTGCTTCCCCCCACTGACACTGGCACTACGAGCTACAGACTCCACGTAGCTGCATGGCTCTGTGGAAAGACAGTGCACTCTTAGCAGACAGATGCAGGATGAGTGATTCCCATGGCAATGATACCCCGAAACGGCAGAGGTATCATGGCCGCCATCATCGTCCCGTCCCATCGCGAAAGGCTTAAACGGTCCAGATGAGATATCAAAACAAATTCATCATTTATGTTTCGTGTATTCTTGGGGTATGAAATATTTCAAACCCTCTCCAAGTGATTTGGCTCTTTGTATTCTTCATATTGTCAGTCCTGCCAAACTGAAGCAGTTGTATGTATGAATGAGTGACAAAAATGCAGACCAACCTCAAATGGGGGTGCAAAATAATGTTTAAGAGCACTGAATCTAAAGCAAAGGTGTGCCGGTGGCATGGGGGGTAGGGGATTGTGGTGACTTTCAGAGCTGGGGGGGATATGTTGGGGACTGGTGAAGTTACTGATCACCATGGAGGTCTTACCTTCCTCTCCATACTCTAGAGGGTTAGCTGCTGAGTCTGGCAGCGTGGGGGGGGGGGAGGGGAGGAACAGGTGTTTGAAAGAGGAAACAGAGAAAGAGAAAAGGAAGTGACAAACTAGCTGTCTGTTGCTGTGGGGCCAATCCGAAAAAAGATGGTAAGTTTCAGATTTAACTGTAAAAATGCCATCAGCTGTAGAAAGAACAAGAAGAACTGCTTTTGACAGGAGAAAGACCCATATGAGAGGGAAGAGGGGTTATTATGAAAACTGCAAGACATTGAAAATGTACGATTATTAAGCAGATGCTTTTATCCAAAGTGATGTATGAGAAGGTAGGGTTACTGGCCCACCATGGGATGATGAGCACAGTGTCCTACATCTGCCCCCCTGCCCCCACACACCACCACTTCCAAACCCACCCCACAGAACGACTAGCAGATACTGACCTGAGCCACTCTGCTGCAGCAGGATCTCAACGGGGTTGTGGGGCTTTAGGCCCAGGGCAGAGAGAGGTGTTTTGGCCAGGCCTGGAGGAGAGCGGCCTGTAGGGGTGTTGGGGGGGGGGGGGGGGGGTTAGCCATCGTAAATCCCACTAAGGCACAGCGCCTTCTACTGCACATCAGGGTGCATCAAAATGTTCATTGGAAAATGGGATCATGAAGGTGGCACATGCTAGTTGAGTGCTATCAAGACAGTACAGTGAGACAGCCCATGGCAATGGGCGATGGAATGGTGCGGAAGCCAGTGGCATTATGTTATGCTCTACAGCAGGGGTCTCCAACTCCGGTCCTGGAAAGCTACTATCCAGTCGGTTTTCAATCGAACCTGGCTTCTGATGAGCCACACCTGTTCTCAGGTAAATACCAGCAGCAGGTGTGGCTCATCAGAAGCCAAGTAGGATAGAAAACCTACTGGATAGTAGCTCTCCAGGACCGGAGTAGGAGACCCCTGCTCTACAGCAACATCATGCATGGGGGGGGGGGTATAGTGTGACTGTCACAGGCCCAGTGGTGGTGTGGAGGGGGGAGTGGTCAAGTAGTCACAGCATGCATGGGGGGCGCGGGGGTAGTTAGTGCTCTTGGAGCCTGACCTCAGAGTAGAGCTCACAAGACACAAAGGATGCAACTAGAAACACAGAGTTACATGATCAGAGCCCAGCCAGACAGGGAGGTGGGGCAATGAGGGTCTTTCACAGCCAGAATTCCATGTCACATGACTTTCATAATCCTGATATCACGGGGGTAAAGCTGTATAATACCCAGTGACTTGGGGAGCAGCTACGGTTGAGCCTCTGTGTCTGAAGCTGGGCTGCCTGATGTCTGTCATGCAGCCAGCAGTGCCACCCACAGTTGGGCAGATGCTGGTGATCACCACTTACCAAAGAATCCCAAAAAATTCCTTGTTTCTGTAGCATAAAGTACCCCCTGGGTGGGGCTTGGCTTGGGTGGGGCATTTGGAAAGTGGGGGATGGGTTATGCTACTGAGGAGGAGAGAGCCGTGGTGATGTCACTCTACTGCAGCCTTAATGATCCGCATGATCATTATGGGAAAATTCCCAGGTGACTGCTGAGCTAAACATTAGCCTCAGCCATGAAATGAGCTGATTTTGCCCTTATTTGAGTTTGACTGGGTTGTCCTAATTCCACATGTCTTCCTGTTAGCTTCCTAGAAAGATGCCTTTTTATGTAAACAAGAATAAACAGGGCTTAAAGGACCATGGATATACTATGTCCTGAGTCCAAAGGGTCTCTGTCATCTGACTTTTATTCACACTTAATTAAGAACCTGACCAACTTGGTAGAAGGTTGAGAAGATGAAACACTTCCACATACTAGGCTAGGAGACCAGCTCCACATGACCAGGTCATATGACCGCTTATATTCACAGTCATGTGACCATCTCCATGATATGCATTCAACTCCAGACAAATGTATGATGGATAAGGAATGCCCTGGAATGGGAAGAGCTCTTTCTGATTCAGGATAGAAAATTCTTGGAGCAACCAAAGTTAATCCTAAAATAACAAGCAATCTGACATCACGAATGCATGATTCTCTTTGATTGCATCCAATCAGAGACAGCAGAAATGCTCAGTGCTCTCTCTCCTTTACACGCAGCACATTAAATGTTATGAATTTGGCACAAAAGCACAGTTCCCAAGTGCAGAGAGAGAATGTTAAACTATGTAATCTCCAGTGATTCCTTAAGAAGGAAGAATCATGGTATCTACCAAGAATTGAAACCCGCCACCAAATCAACAAGAATATTCCAAACCAACACCATTCTCTAATCTAATAAAAAATTACAGTAAATTTATTTTCAAGAATAAATTTGGTATAGACACCATGCCAATGGCAACATCATTTCATGTGAGCTGGACAACGACTCCTGCATATTTTTAAGTTGTTTTGAGGTATTAACGCCATTACCTTGTCAGACTGCATCTTTCATGAAACTTTGTCCTATATAATTTACTGATGACAGGCTTCTGTGCCTTCAGAGAGAAACCCGTTTCTTATGTGTGGACTGCTGTGAACCACGGCTCCCTCTACCTGCAGAGCAGAAGAACTTACACAGATTGAAGTAAGGGGTTTGCGGAGAGACGGGGAAGGCTGGGGTCAGGGGCGGGGCCTCACCGCCGGAGCTGGGTGGAGGACTGATGGGACTGTCCTCCATTTCCTCAAAGGCTTCCCGGTAGCTGTGCATCTGTCCCTGGGGGCAACACAGGTACACACACCACACAAGCACACACATAGTTATTATAAATAAAATGTATTATTATTATTATTATTATTATTATTATTACCATTGAGCAGTGGTACTATGCAACTCAAAGTGACTGAAATGGACCAAAAAAGGTTATATGGAAAACCTGTGCAGTGGCTAATGGCAGGAGATCAGAGGATAGGGCAGAGAACCCTTGTGCTGTACCTCCTTGGGCCGTCCACCTGGGTTCTGAGCGATGGCGTTAACAAACTCTGGGGAAACACAGCGGATGGGTGAACGGATCGTGCGGCCAGGGCCACGGCCATCCAGACACTGGCCTTCGCTGTTTGTCCGGCGTCGTGTGGAGGCAGTGCCTCTGTCAGCCAATGTCTCCTTGCTTTGAACACCTGCCAATCAAAACACTGACCGCTCAGAATGGTGCCCCTACCATCTCAGACCTCCCCAAGAACTCAGTGAGGTTCTGAAGAGGAGCCGGGCTCACCTTTAAAGTCACTCCTGTCACGTCCGTTAAGATACCTGTTATCTTGTGTGGGCGAACTAGCACCTGTGTTTGATTGGCAAACGTTTACTTTTTAAATAGCTAGGTTTTACTCTTTCAATAGGTAGCCCTTCATCTTCTAGTACAGGGCTGTGGTGTCAACAAAGCATCCATTCATCCATGCACAGCACTCATCTACTCAGTCACAGTAAACCGTCACAATATGAATATCACTGCATTACCATGTCCATTGCCCCGTTAGTATTGCTATGTAGAGAGTAGTACTTGGTGCACTACAATCAGAGCACTTTCAGGCAAGCTTGTCAATCATGACTAAGACTGTCTATGGACAAATCTCCCAAGAAACACTCAAACAAACACATGATCTCTCAGGCTCTCCGGCCAAGAAGATCCACCCAAACAGGCAGGGAACCAAGCAAGCAGCAGACGTCAGTTTGGGAGCAGGAGGGGAGTCACAGTGTGGGCTAATCCTACGGGAGTGGCTCAGGATGCAGCTTCTAACAGTGTAGAACATTGTGTTGTGTTTCAGTGCAGACTGGGCCACTAGGGGGCAACACAATCATGTCTTAGGAGTTCTGGGACTGCCAATCTGCTCACAGCTCATGGCTCCCATAGCTGAGCCAACGGTACGGAACAGCCACTCCAAACATCCCCGGGATCCCTAAGCTGAAAGTCCTGGCAGAGGACCTCAGTCTCTACGCAGGACCCAGACCCTGGTGATGGGGAAGGCTAATCCATCCCAGCTGCAGGGACAGAGAATCCCAGGAGAGGGTGTTCACCCCTGGAAAAAATCAGACAAAGTTGATTCCGCTTGTTTTGTAAGTGGAATGCAGAAATGTGACTCAAACCTCAGCCCAACCTCCCCACATCTCCTGCAGAAGCATTATATTGTAAATGCCATGCTGTGGGTGGGGCCCACAATCATGGTACTGACACTGGGAGTTGGGGGGCTCTACATCTCTGGAAGAAGCCAGTATAAGTTGCTGTTCATGTACTGTGAAATTGGTAGCTGGTTAGTTATCAGTTACCGCCAGTCAGTTAGTAGTGTTGATGGCTGTATGGGCAGGTCAGAGAAGGCCAGGATGACGAGGACAAGTAAACAAACCAGCAAGGGAATAGGAGCGACTGTGGTCTGCTTTGGGGGTGGCCATGCTCTCCCAGATGCCCAGGATACGAGCATTGTACTCTGACCCCACAGCCAGGGGAGGTGTGGTGAGGAGGAAGAGGATGACAGGGCGCAGGGTTCCCAAAGTGGAGAGATGGACAAAATGAGAGAAAGAGATAGAAAAAAGGTGAATGGAGAGATCTACATGGCAGGAAACCCCATCACTGTCTGGGTTGTGTCTCATTATGGTGCCAGGGGCTTGATATATGAGGAAAGTCTGGGTCAGAAGAGAGGAGAAAGCCACCCTCAGTTTGGTGCTCTGAGATACACGGCCAGGACTAACTCTGATTATCTGAGCCTACTGGTTCCCCCTGGTGGATAAACAGAAAGACTGAGAATGGGCCTATTTTCCATAGAGGTCCATTTATTTTGCCCAAGAGATATGTAAGCTTCATTCAGAAAGTCCTTGTATTGCTGTTGAGTGTAAGACTGCATAATATCATAGATAAAAACCAGTACTGCAATTTACCTGGATCAGGCTGTTCTCTCATGACCTCATATACTATGTTGGGATGCTTGAAATGCAGTCCCAATTCACACATCTTTAACAGGAGCTGCTCCCTTTACTGTTGATATACTGTAGGTGCTAAAATAGACCTGTATTAAACCCTATAAAAGTTCATTCTGAATTGATACTTTTACTGATCCCCATGGGGAAATTGTCTTTACACCTCACTCAACTTGCTCTCTGTAGAGTAAGCTGTCCATGAAGGGCAGCCACCTGTTGGGGCACCCAGGGAGCTGGGGGTTAAGGGCCTTGCTCAAGGACCAGCAGATGTGCTGAGGCTAGGTTTGAACCAGCGACCTTCTGATTATAGGCACACAGGCTCAGCCCTCTGAGCCACACACTGCCCCCTTTTATTTTGACATAAGATCTTACAAATCTTACGAAATAAATACATTTTAGTCCAGCTAGCCTTAGCAAAACTAACTTTAGCCCAGTTACCCTTAGCCCTCTTAGCTTCAGCCCCACTAAGGCGCCCTTCTTACCAGCTACACGGTGAGCCACCAGACCCTCCAGGCTGTAGCTCTTCTCTTCGTTAGGGGGGGCAGTGGGAAGGGGAGGCGGGGCATAGCCATGGCTATACTGGGACCCTGGCACTTTGGGCCCCCCCTGGAACTCATAGCCTACTGAAAAAGACCGAGTTATGGGGGGGTCTACTGGATGATGGAAGAGTGCGGGAGTATGGCCCGTGTAGGCCTCCTTGGGGGCCGTCAACACATGGAGGAGGGAAGAGCCAAAAGGAAAGGGGCCCTGCGGAACGGAGTCTGACTGGGGTGCGGGGGGCTGCGCCTCGGGGGCCCGGGATGGCTGAGCGACGGCAGGATCCAGTTCCAGCATGAGCATGCCGAGGTCCTCGATAGAGCGCTCTACATCCTGCTGGGAGGGGGCGGCAGGGGGCAGCTCGGGCAGGCTGTGGGTCTGCTGTTGCCAGGCATTCATGCCGCGCTGCACAGCGTTTCGGCTGCTGGAGCCACGGGCAGGGGCCCTGGGGGTGGGCTCTAGAAGCAGCTCTGGCCCAGGCGCGGTTCCGAAGGAGTGGGAGCGGTAAATGGCGGCATGGCTGTAGTCCAAGTCTGGAGTGTGTGCCAGCACAGAGGAGCTGCAGCGGGCCCGTGGGCCCAACTCAGGTGCCCCCGGCACGGGGTGCAGGCTGCCCACCCCATTGATCACTGATTCCCTCTGGCAATAGAACTCAGGGGGTGTGACCCGACCCCCCTGGGAAGACGGGGTGTCCTGGCTGTCCCTGCTGTTGGACTCCGGCACCTCATCATCCAGGATATCTGTCTCCCGGTCTGCGCTGCTATGTCCATTGACATGTACTTCTGCGGGCACTAGGTGGCGCAGGCCTAGCCCCGTCATAGATGCAGGCACTGCTGGGCAGCCCGACCGTTGCATTGGTGCCTCCAGGCCCGTCAGAAGCGTCTCCAGGTCTTTTGTCTCCACTGGGCTCAGAGATTGGTTTGCCAGCACCCCCTGCTGGAACGGCTCATCGGTGCGGTCAGTCTTGATGGAGGCCGTGGAGTGCCCTGAGTCGCTGCTCACAGAGAGGGCGTTGTCACAGGCGGACAAGGTTGGGTCACCCGTACGCAGGGTATGGCCCGGTACCGTCAGTCCATTTGTGGTGACGGTACTGTTAAGTGGATCCTTTCTGCGAATCTTTGCATAGAGACTGCTGTCCAGAGGACCTTGTGTGTGGATGATGTCTGGAATAAACAGCAAATAGGGAGAAAAAAGGCACATTGTTCACATTTTCCTCACAGCAAAAAATCTCAGTAAAAGAAGCCAGATGAGTTAAAACCAATTTTATCCAGAAGTGCTCACAGGCATCACCAGCGTAGCTTCATGGTGTCACCTCTGGGTCTATGTTGCTGATCTCCTTCTCCTACCCCCTCCTTCCAGCCCTAGATGCTACCTCAAACTACACCTCTGCTTTCAGGCTGGATGGTGATGCCCTGGGCAGTGAAAGTATGGTGGAGAATATGAAATGCCTCTCAATGCTTGCTTCTACTTTGATAAATATGCATCATTCTTGCCTTTCCCATCCCATCTTAATGCCATCATATCTTTGTTTTTCAGGCTGGGGACATCCCATAATGCCATCAACACGTGATCCTCCCTTCATAATGAATAAAATTTCTGTGCTATTCTGGTGTAAAGGGCAGCATTAGCTGCAATCAAATTACCTCGTATTTGCTCAGTAGACATCGTTCTCCCCAAATTTCCTTCTTCACAGCTCTGAACACAATCCATCTATTCAGCCTTCTTATAGCAACCAGCGGGATAAGAGTGTTACTCAAAGGTACAACAGCTGGACACACCCACAAGTCAGCTCCCAAAACACGGCACTTCACAAGCAATCCACCCACACAGATGTTTTTAAAGTACATCTGTACACACACTGGGTTTTTTTTTAAGGAAAGAAGCTGAAAACAACCACTGTGAGCTCCAGGACAGACCAGCACGCCAGGAAGGTGGGGCCCAGCTGGACATGGATATCCCATGGCTTATGACCCCCCCCCCCGCGGCCCTCAGATCTCTTTTCAAGGGCCCATCTGATGGCTCTTCGGCGAACGTGTGAGGCACTCTGCCAGCGTCTCCTTAAACGAAGTTGCGAGTCTTGGAAAAAATGAACCTCCTCCCCATCCTCTGTTCAGGCCACCGTCACCCTGGCAACCTCCAGTTTAGTTTGCTACACATCTAATACACGGGGCTCCACTTGTTTTCTAAGAGACAACCCAGCTCCCTGCTACCCCCCGCGTTGGTCTGCCCTAAGAGTCATCGCAAGGGCCCAAAGTCGAGGGGGTACAGGGGCCACAGGGCTATAGGGCAAGTCAACATTTTAATGTTCCTCTCAAATTAGGGAAAATGCGGTACAACATGCCAAAACGCTGAAAGCACCCCCAAGCTAGAACCCATGGCTCTGTAAAGCACCTGCTTGCTATTTCCAAATCACTTTTATCACGTCCAGACTGTCCAACATGATACACCATTAGCACATTGTAAATCGAAACACTGGCAGACCCGTGACAAACTCCGGTATAAATAGTGACTTCAGGGACTCATGGGAAAGGCTCGGAGAGAAACAGAGCTCCTTTCAGTAGGAGAAAATAAGCAAAACAAGAGAGGAGCGCACAGTGCGCTTACCTGTCTGTGTCCCCAGGGAGCCGCCTGGCCTTCCTGCAAGAGCTCCTCAAAGACGAGCACCAGCACCTTGTATGTTTAACTGCTGCTCTCTTTAGCGGTAGTGCTCCCCCCTCCCCCCACTTGTAGAGGGTCCCAAGACTGTGTGTCTGACAGTGTGACATCATTGACAGCAAGGCGGTGCCCTCCTTCTTTCCCTCCCTCCTTCTCTCTCTCTCTTCTAATGCTCCACACCTCCATCCAGCTCTTGGTCAGACCCTCCTCTTTTCTAGGAGGCTCACACTGTTCCAGCTGTTGATGCTGCCATTGGATAATGGAAACAAATCACGCCCCTCAGAGCCAGGATAATTATTATCACCCCTCTCAGCCAGGAAAATTCTAAGCACACTCCTCCAAACCTAGGATGTTACAGACACACCTCTCCGAATCAGGGAACTTATAACCATGCCTCTCCAAACTCAGGACATTATAGCCACAACCCTCTGAATCAGGGAAACTACAAGTACACCTCTCCAAACCCAGGATGGTATACCCTTGCCCCTCTGAGCCAGGGAAATTATAACCACACCTCTCCAAACCCAGGATGTTACAGACACGCCCATATGAACCAGGGAAATTGTAACTATGCTACCTACCCCTGCCCCCAAACCAAGGACATTACTGTCATGCCCCCCTGAGCCAGTGAAATTATAACCACGCCTCTCCAAATCCAGGATGTCATAGCCACACCCCCTAAGCTGGGGACTGTCTCTTTAAACCATTAGATTGCATTTACAGATAATACACTGAAATGATGCAGTGATGTTCAGATGCTCGTGTGAGGAGTTGTCGCTGAGCAGCTGGTAGAGTACCTTCCTCCCCATGAAGCCCCATTATCCCCCAGTTCATGCACTGCTCCCGCATGCTGGAACAGTTGTCTTCTGTGTGTGAATAACAGCTCCTGCATCGCTATAACAGGGACAGCTTTTGTTCAAATCTGATGATAGGCACAAGGGACAAACTGTAAGCTGAGGACTGCTTGCACTTTTTCTGGCTTTAAACTTGTATGTAGCTCTTTCCCTACAGTAAGTGCAGGGTAGTCCATAAACTGGCTGCACAGTATGAAATAAAAGCCACTGGCTCTCCTGGGTCATACTGTCAACCTATTCTTTGACAGAAAACTGTTCATGTGACTAAAACCCTGATGGTTGAGATTATGGCCCAGGGCTGAAATAGGCATGCAGCCCTCAGATGCGGTGATGTGCCAGAAAGCTGGTCAGCATCCTTGGAAGGTGATGGTTCAGCGGGACAGGATGGGCGCTTTGATGGGTCGATGCTCCCCAGCACTTAAAACATTAAAAACAAGTGAAGGATCACAATGAGGCTAAACAGCAGCCAGAAATGTACTGGAGAGCCGCGGGTCCAACAGCAGGGCTCCTTGAGAAATAGAGAATTAAATTCAGGAGCAGAGGAACCCCGGAAACTCAACCCCCTCCCCAACCCTCCCCCCAGCCCCAAGCAGACTGCAAAAACAAACATCAAGCAGACTGCAGAGGAAAGCTGTGCGAACAGAGAACCATCCCCCCCAGACATCTGCATGCCCCCGGCCAGCCCTCCTGGTCTGACAATGTTATTGTATCAGGTGCTGTTTGGATCAAACCTCCGAAGGGCCAGAACCTTACAGGTATCTTATGGGCACATTATGGGCACCCAAACAGCCCGCTGGCAGTGCCACTCATTATCAGCTTATAAAAAGATAACACCTTTGCTCAAATTTAGCCCATTTAGCTCTGTGTTTCACCATGTTTTGTAAACAACAAGATTGCCATGCAAAACGACAGGACAGCATTACAGGGAGGCACAGCGATGCAATGACCCCCACCACCCCACCTGACAATAGCCAGTGAGCTCACCATAACACCCATATTGAGACACAGCCTCCTGATATCATCACATGGTTTATGAAAAGTCTTCCGGTCCACTGGACCCACATGTTGGCTCCTCTCTTGAACGTTCCCTGCCACAGCAGCCATACCGCCCCTCGGGAAGAAGTGCCCACCTACACAGCACTGCACTCCCAGCAGTAAGTGAGACAGAGCAAGCAAGAGACAGCAAGGGAGTGCAGGAGAGAGCTAAAGAGAGTCTGTGGTACCCAGGCCTCTGGCTATGGACAGCACCCCCCCCTCCCGGCACACCTAAACTATTCCAAAAATGTGTTTCCGAGCAGTGAGAGAACTCCCTGCTGTCATGGGGACACACACGATCCACACCCCCCTGCACTGTCTGCCTACCCCCCCCCCCCCCCTCAC
>JAODJU010000001.1:53072346-53090787 GCA_026776725.1 Gnathonemus echidnorhynchus | reverse complement strand
CACCCCCCCCTTCAGGAACTCCAACATCTGCTTCCTGAGCAGACAGGCTGTTTCCAGATCTTTCTACCACAAGCGAGATGTTAAGCTGACAGCTATGAAGTGTAGCTATGGCCCCGAAAATCAGTCATCACAAACCTTGCCCCTGATTTTAGTCTTTTATTCTGAGACACTGACACTTCAGTCTTGGTCCTCCTTAATAAAAATAAAATGTGTGTTATTTGATCTAAATCTTGCTTTTCGGGCTGCGTGCTCGGAGTGTCTTGTGGACGCTGGGCAGCTCTAACATGACAGGCATTCCCCCCTCGTAAAAATCAAAGCACGTGTTACGTCATGTCTAGCGTTTCAGAGACCTTGGCCATGATGTCACAGTCTTGTCTTTTCCTTATCAGTGTAACTGAGATGATAAATGACCAGAATGAAGAGGGTTCCACACCTATATCATCCTCAGATGACATCACCGATTCTCAGAGATGTGGGGGACCCTTAAATAAGTGACCTTTAACTCGCGTTATGACTCCAGTTGAGGTAATGATGTCTTTAGATATCTACAGGTTATTTTCAGATGAAACTTGGTTCATTACTTCAGACATGTAAACTGACCCCAAACCCTGCTTACCTACCAAACCTACTGCCCACACACATATTATCCCCCTGCTTCCCACTCAGCAGGCAACCGCTAAACCCTCACATTATTTTCCACTAGCTCTCTTTTCTGACTTCCGGGAGGGTCAGAACAAGCCCCGTTAATTCCCTGCACATGTGAACTTGCAGCAGACTTGCAAAGAGCAAGTCAGAGTGTCCGACTGTCCGAGTAGAATTACTACTGGCTGCATATAAAATATTTCTACTGAAAACGACTCCTTTGCAGAGTCCAGGGGAGATTGCAGGAATCGGCACAAAGGTGCAGTGTCTGTCAGTGTCTCCAGGGTCTCACCGGGCTATGAGTGTCACACAATCAATGTATAAATGCCTGCATATCCAGTTTCACCCAGGGAGGTCACTTTCCTCTCATGGGGGGGGGCACTCCCCAGACTATAACCCCTGCTGGAGATTGGGGGGTAATACCTCGTATATATTACCATACTATTTACATTTTATTTAGCAGATGCTTTTATCCAAAGTCACATACATTTGAGGAAGCAGGGTACTGATAGTTCCGGCAGCAATTGAGGGCCCAACAGTGACATCACTCTGGGATTTGAACCAAAGACCTTCCGATCACAGTTCACTGTATTTCAAGTTTGTATTTCAAAGCAGCCAAGGCATAGGGCTGCCCGCCTCAGTCCTCAGCCTTACCTGCTGGCAGGTCATCACCATGCTGGTGGAAGTTCTCGTAGGAGTCCCAACGGATCAGAGGGTCCTGGGAGTTGTAATCCACTGAGACGCTTGGTCCGTTCTCCAGGTGCTCCATACCTGATTATCACATATGCACACTGAGGACTCCGAAGTGACCAATTAGCATTCGAATGGTATTCTGTCTCCTGGGAGGTTATGAAGCTTCTGAAGTTTCATGGAACTTTGTTGATATAGGGACCACTGGTCATCGTATGACTTGCTAAAGCAAACTGGTGCCCCTCTAGGCCTGTCCAAGGCCAAGCATGACCTGGCACAGGAGACTTTCCATGGGAGACTATCCACAGAGACACCAGCTGAGGCTCACCTTGGATTTTCTCTGGCCCCAGAGAGAAGACAAACTCCACTCTCCCACAGTCAGGGAATCGCTCATCTGTGAACAGGGAGAAACACAGGAGAAGACCACAGTGTTTCACACACCACATTCTACATGCCAAACCACACTATTCCGACCTGCAGGGGTCACATGATTGCTATACACATTAAAGATACACCCCTGGCTTCCCATTCTGAATTTCATTAGAGCCAACAAGGTGCAATCAGGAGGGATTTTATCATTTTGGGTAGCTGGTTGTATAATATGGTGTGGTCTGAACATTACACATGCCCAATACCACATGCAGTCTGTGTGCTTCTACAGGGACTCCCCCAGTGAAGTCTACCTCTGCAGGACTCATCCAGATCCTCCTTGGTGAAGACCACATCCAGGTCATGGATGGCACAAGTGTGGAACTGGACCCGGAAGATCACGTCTCTGGCAGGGCCTCTGAATCCTTTGTGGTAGCACTTCAGCTGCAAAAAATCAATGGGAAATTCATTAGGAAAAAAACACCCACTGAGTATTGCTGACCTTCAGGTCTATGGTGGGAGGCTGCCATTCCAGGTCAATGCTGGGCAGCTGTATAGAACCACAGCATCATTCTTAGCTTTATGCTGGTAAATGGCTATCATCAGACACTCACATGCCTACAGAAAACGGGACCACCAAAGGGCTGTTTACTGAATTTAAGAGGTGTTCACATCAATCACCGTAAACCTCACTCTAGAGCAAAGAGATGAATGATTAGAAGCCCTTCGACAGTCAGAATGGTGACCAGTATTGCTCCCATTCAACGTCACAACCTGTCTCTCTTCATGTAGTTATATAACTGCATCGTCTGTCCGCCCTTACCGAGCTGCCTTATCTGACACACTGCCATCCATCCCAAGGCCCATCCTGAAGCCATTAAGGTCTGCACAGGAAATTCTTGCCTTCCTGCTTGGTCAGTCACACTTTAATATGGTACTTTCTTCATACCAGCCTCATTTTCAGTGCTACACCAAGGTCTGGTCCCATAATCCACACTAGATACAAAGATGAGGTTTTCTCATGATACTGAAGGTCACCCCAGGCTATGCAAAGTTGGTTACCTTATTGGTGAACAATGCATGCTGTTTGTTACAGTCATCATATCGCCCTGGTTTTTTGCTGCCTTTTTAAACCAGACACACTCTGCATAACAAGCACATACTACAGAGACTGCACAGAAGAATAACTGTTGAAGTAGCTGGATCTTTCACCGATATTTCATAGCAGGGTCAGCCCAAATTACTCTGAGCAGGAAGGAAACAGAGAGAACAAGCATCTTGTGGTTTCTACTCAGCAGAACATGGAGAAGTTCCTTAAGGAGGAGGAGCTTATTTGTGGGGGAAGAGTTAATGAGGCAGAAGCCGCGAAAGGTTACTCAACCGTGCATGATGAAACTCCACCACTTGGTCTAGCTAGGAAACGATGTTCTACAGATTTGCTAGTTAATGTTGCACATCTGGGTCAATACATTGGACCTGTAATGAAGTAATGAAGAATACCCCCCCAAAGGTGCATTCTCTCTCACACACATAAAGGTGCCACTGAACACATGTTATGCCTCCACAGATGCTTCATCAAGCTCTACTGCTGTCTTTGACTACCTTGATGTCTGTTGGGTGACTCTTCGTTAAGATTTGTGGAGCTCCTGTGTTTCATGTTGAGTAGATGATCCAAACCCCATTAGCAGATGCATGCTGTATATGAGAGTAGTGTGTGGAGACCTGCGTCTTACCAGAATGTCTCCTTTGAGCATGAGCCCGGGCTCAATGGTGATGCAGATGCTGGTCTGGCTGTCACCCTGGACGTTGCTGCAGAGATCAGACAGGAAATATGTAGGAGTCACTCACAGGCATGCGAGAGCCATCATTACAGGTCAGTAGCCTGTCAGAAGCCAGCAGAACCACATATGGCTGGTTCTTTTTGAATGGACAGAGGGGTGGACAGATCTGCAGAGCTTCAGGGTACCTGCTGGCATCAGATTCACACCCCACACATCAGGCAAGATAACTTACTGCCTAGACAATGATTTCAGTGTGCATAAACAGCTGAGTAAAAAGATATGACCTCAGCTGTGCCTGGATTTACACAAACACACGCACATTCACCATTCGCCGCTGAAGGTCTTCATTCCCTAAGAGATTTCTCAATGGATTGATGTCATTCAGTGCCACTGAAGTGTAAGAGTCCGCTCATCAATTTTGCACACTGAAGTAGCAAAATTCTTCTGTAACCAGACTCATTAATGCCTAATATCTGCAAAGTACTTTATTAGACAGGGGCCTGTACTTCAGCAGTCTTGATGAGTGCTTTGGGAACATGAGGTTTTTAAACAGCAAAATGGCCATTGAGATTCTGTCTATGGACACTGGGGATTCAGTGTTTTGTAAATCACTGTGGATGCTCTGGAAACTGCTATGGTGTCCCCATTGTTCCCTGCACCCCAAGTGGGGGAAGACTGAACCAGCAAGGCTTTGGTCTTTCACGCCTCATACCTTCATTTCTTGATTACCAACTATATCACAGTTAAGAAGAGTGAGCATCACTCTTACTATATGCCAGAGGTATAAATGGGTTGCATAGCTTGGTATATCTTCAGAAAAGGACGGCAACCTGGAAGGAACAGCAACACAAAGGTTAGTGTCCAATGTGAGGAGGAGCAAAAACCATCATATGTTCAACAGAAGCCCGTCAGAATGTCTGCAAGGGCTGCACGGGGCATACATGCTCACCTCCTCTGGACTCAAAGTCAGGGATCCCATGCATGATGACATGATGTAGGAACAGTGGTTTGTTGTTGATCTTTATCTGTCCCGACAGCAGGCCACTGAAGTATTGCACATACCTGGGCCAGATAGAAGGACAGAAGATATTATTTAAGCACGCCTCCACCATTGCTGGACTGCATACTCCGGGGTAACAGTACGTGGCACTCCACAGCATCTCCACCAACCCCTGCCTGCTGAAGCCTCATCGGGCCTCAATGAACAGTTCCATAAGCAGGACAGGGCCCCAGACACCAGAAAATCCCCCACACCCTGATCGAGCCATGATCCAAGACTTTTCCAGAGCTGCAATGGTGACGAGGCCTGACTAGAGACGTTGTTGTCCAAGCTGAGTTGCGCACAATGGAAACAATTTCATACCGAAGCACGTAAACGTGTTTTTACAGGGACTGTTAAAGCGACCCTTTGGATACCAGACTGGCAATCACTGCCTTAACATCACACATGCTGCCCATAAGCACAACATGCTGCTGGGCACCAGCTTCTGGTTAATTATATCCCAGGCAGGAAATAGCAACGCTGAGGTTTAGCACTTTAGCTCGCTGCCAGATTCCTTTTAAAACACTTTATGTGCAACTTGTTTAAACAAGAAGGGGTGGGGGTGTTTTGCAAAGCCAAGGGGCGTCAGCATGGACACCAGAATGGGGTGATGATGGGGAGCAGCTTCAAGGCACAGCTGTGAACGGCAAAAGGGGTCTGATGACCCGCAGCTCAGCCCTTTAGAAGAAGATCTCCGTCTGGGTCCTGTGAGCCCGTGTGGAGTTACAGGCAAGGACACGCTGTTTCAGTAACAGCAGAATTAGCTTCTGTGTGTGGAAGATCATGTGAAAAGGTAATACAGTATGAGGAAAGGGATTAGATATCAACACCTACTAACCCTATGATATAGAACTCTCCGTGTAGATGACAGGAAGCAGCCCCCTTCTAATGGGACCAAAGGTTTCATTTTCAAAGATAACAGCTCTTTTCAATTTCAGCAATTAGGCCTCATTGAGAGATAAGTGATCCCCTGGAATGTACCAGTAGAAGGAGAAATTAGACGACATTAGGACAAGTTAAAAGCTATGAGACTTTAGGAAGCATTAGGAAAAGTTTGGAACATTAGGATAAGTTATTAGAAATGCCACACTTCCACCCTTAGGGAAAACTCATAAGAAAACAGAATCAGTCTGTGAAAGCAACAGGAAGTGTGGATGAACTGACCTCTGCTAGGAGGATTAGGATTAGGAGACTTTAGGAGGAAGGGAAGAGAGACTGACCTCAGCAGGGAGGGTTAGGGTTAGGATACCTGAGGAGGAAGTGTGGAGAGACTGACCTCTGCTGGGACGGCTGGCCCACAGGAAGGACCTTATCTTCATAAAAGTGCTTCATGGCGAATCTGTCCAAGGCCTGATCCTCACTGCTTTCCAGAAGAAACACCTTTTAGTTCCCTATCACACTGCTTTGTTTTAACAGCGTCAAAGTCACATAAACCTGTATCCATCTTTCTATCAGTCACTTTATAGTCATCCAGCAACATTCAACTTTACAATGGGCTTTTTAAATCTATAGTAATGATCACAGAATGACCAGCACACTGTTGTACAGTTTGAATTAGCTCCTTCAATCCACGGTGTAGGATCGATTGGGCTCCTCTGGGCTGACAGCCAGCATTTAGGGAGCATGGCCAATTGCTCTCTGCCCATTAATGATTTATTGACTTACTTCAGAGAATCATCAGCTTCTGGCCAAACAAACAAAAGGATGTGGATAAAGTGGTGGTGCAGCCTCACCTAGCTGACATGTTGCTGTAATGCATGTAGGCAGCGACCACCACCCCTGTTCGTCCGCGGCTGCCCTGCGGACAAAGCAAGAGCTCATTGGGGACCATTGGGGTCCAAATCCTCTGGCTGGCAGAGCAATTAAGCCCCTTGAGCAAGACCCCTAAATTCAAGAGGGAGCTGCATGCTGGCTGACCCCAAGATTTCTTCACTTGAATGTCACTTTGGACAAAAGTTTCCATTAAATAAATACATTTAACGAATAGCCTCCTGAGACCCCACCCATTCATTTATGCCCATTGTAGTGGACATTTTGTTTTTGCATTTATCTTTTCACTCATGTAAGGAAACATATTTATTCCTGTTGTATACTAAAGAGGACATGCTGTGAAATTAAAAATAAAAATAAATTTGAAAAAATCTTAATTGTAAGACGTCTTATTTCCTCCAAAGACAAATAACCTAAAATTGAAGGACACTTTTTTCCTTGGGTCTCAGGAGGATAGGACGAGTTGTTACATGCTGCACACTACAATGATGTCTTTCAATAGCATGTGGAATGATATAAAAACATGTCAAGTACATATATTCCAACATGCCAGTATCAATGCTCTCTAACTAACCCTTTCTATAACAGGTTACTATGTTGACGGTGTGTTTACCATCATACCCTGAGCATTGATTAGCATGCAGAGAATCACACAGCGACTGGGCTTAATGGATACAGCTCCTGTATCTTCATGCAGCTAAACCTCCATCGTTGCCCTACATTTAGCCCTTTAGCTTGCTAAGTCACACTATCTCAGTCAGATGTTATTTTGCAATTATTGGCTGAATTCCTGCTATTAACACTATCAACAGACCAGTCCCTGTGGAAAATGTTCTCTGGCGACACACTGTCTCCGTGTAGACAAACTTTAAGATAGTAACCATGATGACAAGATCTCGTGGCTGTGTCTTCAGATCCATGACTCACTCTGAAGCCTTTCAGATAGAGTAGCAATGAAATGGTGAAGCTGATGCCTCAAAATAGACTCAAGAGCACCATCTACTGTCAAGTATTGTGTATGGGCATGAGCTGAGGTATCACCAAGTAATGCCATTCACAGACAAGTCTTAGGGAAAAAAACGGTAAATATTGAATAACTACGAACAGATACCTTTAGCCTTAGGCATGATCTGCTCCACACTATGAGACTTATTATTAGTGACAAGGGTGAGAGGTGCATGCTGGGAAGGTGGGCTCCTTGCCTTGTTGTGTAGCACCACCACATTGTGGGGGTCTGCTTTGAGCCAGGTGTCCATAGCCTTGCAGATGGTACAAATCTTGTCTAGGGCTGGTGCGTGGTGGTCAGGCCAGCCAAAGTCTAACACCTAGAGGGGCAGACGGCAGTGTGCAAGTTACAGTTTTGCATTCATGATTAAGAGTTGGAAATCAGTAGAGACCAGTTAGGGCCACTTCTGGACCACTGTCAGCACAACTCACCTTTGGGTTCAGCTTAGTCAGGTCATGCCTCTTCTCACTGAGGTTGATGACCTGCAAGCCAGATGAGCACATTCAAGTCACAGAGCAGGGTGTGGTCTCACCATGGCAGATGCTGCTGATTCAACAGTGGACTGAGAATGATTAGTCAGATGCAGTGGAAAATGAGAGGAGCTCTTGTCCCTGGAAGGATGCTTGAGGGAGAAGAGGCAAAGCATTAACCACAGATATTACACATGGACATGCTGAACAAGACTGGAGCCAGGGCAGAGTCAGTGTGGCGCCTGGGTGGAGCCAGTCTGCATTACCAGGTAATGAGCCCCATGCTTGGACTTCAACATGGTGGCCACCTCCTTTAGGTGAGCACTGTGGCTGTGTTCCTCAGCACTGGCAGGGAACGCCACCACGATGATGCTCTCAGTGATATAGAGAAGGTCCACGTCATAGTTCTCCTCTCCCTGGATCAGGCTCAGCGTCCTGTAGAGGACATACAGATAGTTAGATATGTATGTGTAGCTTGATCATGAAGTCCTTTTCTCAAGAATCACTGTAGTAGAAAAGCAGAGAGAGTCTGAGAATGATCTGCTGTCATACACATCGCTGATGCATATCCACAGTACCCCATGGAGTATATGCTTTAAAGCTCATCGGTGTAAAATAAACTTGGTCCACTAAATGATGTGACAGCAATAAGTCACTACGGGTTCATCTGTTTGTTCTTTCATGTATAGGACTGTAAAATGCAATAAAAGTATCGTTTGACAAAATTTAAAGACCCAGTTTATATGCAATACAGCAAACAGAGTCTCAGTAAGACAGTGTTTGAAGGCGCCACTAGAACATGCAGGAAGCTGCTCAGATAAAAGTGTGAGGTCTTTACAATAAACGAATGCGACGGCTTCAAAAAGCTCTTTGCTATTGTTGTACTAAGTAAAACACTGCCCAAGAAACATCCCACAAACAGCCAAAGTGATTCCAAGTCCAACTGAAACAAAAGCACAGTGTAGCTTTAGTCCAGGACCCAGAGATCCTGGGATCAGAAAGGATCATTGTAGGCCTCTGTTCCTGATGAGTAGGCTTCCTTGGGAGCTGCTATCTGCATCTTGCATGACAACAAACCCCAGTAAATACCTGGAGTGTCTGAACAATGAACAGTGCTGTTTAACAGCGCCACACTCGTACATCATATCTGATGGGAAGGCGGGGTGAAAGATGCTTTCTGTCAGATGCCACATGATATATGACTGCAGATCTTGTGTGCTAAACATCCCCAGCCAGCATGTGAACATTGTGTGCTCGATGTTAGGTTAGCAAACAAAGAGAGAACATGTCTGACTGGGAGTGGTAAATAGCCCTCCAGAGGCTGTTTAACATGGGAATGACCAATCAGCACTTGGAACGCAGCTCTGGCCAAACCCCTAATCATGTCTGCTGATGCATCCCTCACTTTGTGCTTTTGGTGCTTAGAGAAGCCATCTGGTTAGTGGAATGGCACTGAAAACACACAATGTGTCTAATGTAAAGCAGATCAGAGCCTCATTTGGCAGAGACTGAAGCACTGACGTATCCACCAGGTCAACATGTCCTACATTCCCTACCTCCCAGTGAAATCCAAGAATGAGGGTTAGCTACAGCTACAGATGACCAAAAGACCATTAATACATGAGTCATGGATTGGCGGCCATTCATACCGTGAGGGCTTGAGTCTTGACTCGGTGGAGGACTTGATTGAACTCTGTAAACAAACAGATTTGAGGCATTTCAGTCAAATGGTACAGAATCAAAAGAAATCTCTCATGGACGCCCAGAGCAGGGACCACAAGAACCCCAGAGGTAACCCAGAGGAACCCCAGAGGAAACCCTGAGAAAATCCTGAGGAAACCTTGAGGAAACCTGGAGGAAGCCCATAGAAAACTTTGAGAAAGCCCAGAGAAAACCTTGAGGAACCACTGAGGAAACCCTGAGGAAACAAAATGTGGCCAAGAGCAGGCTCCTCATTGCTGAACTCTGCACAGCGCCAATTTATTTTGACAGTCATTTCCATGTGCCCCTGCTTCCATACAGAGACCCAATAGATGAATTGGAAATGCAGTCGTTCTGTGCTTCAGCACACAGAAACCACATTAACATTCATTTGCGGTGTTACAGCAAGCAGATGGGCTTGGCTGCGAATAGTAGTGTATCTTCCCTGACTAACCAGTAACTGGCTAAAACTGTGCTGTAAATTCCTGTAACTTAATTGTAATTTGAGCAGAACTCACTGAATCTATAATAGTGAAAAACACATGCAGTTATTTACACAGTTAACATGTTGTAAACACAGACATGATGGCTTAAATAAAAATAATTAGACATAGACATTAGATTAGATATTAACAATTACCAAAGTAAATTCCATCTAAAATGCCATAGACCTGGCACAAAAGCACCCAGACATGGACCCTCAAACCCCCAACCCAGAAGATGGCTGGTGGGGAAGCGGCTTGCAACACTCTGACCTGCGCTAAAAGACAGCTGTGATCAATAAATGAACCTGAGGTTTGAGTGTATAAAGAGAAGAACAGTGCATGAGTCTCACAAAGACCTCCCTGGACCACACCTCTCCCTTAACAGGTGCTTTTCAACCTTCACTTGATACCATCCAACACTCTATAGACACAAACTTCAAACATCTTACAAATCAAACTTCTTTTGAACAGTACCTTCTGCAGGTACTCCTGTCCCATGTCCTGGACCCTAACTTCTGCAGGTACTCCTATCCTATGTCCTGGACCCTACCTTCAGCAGGTACTGCCCTCCCCATCTCCAGGCCCTCCTGAGAGAGGAGAAGTCACTTGGCAGGGAACTTCTGGAGCTGACTGCAGAGGCCTGGTGATCTCTGCTGTTGTTCATTCTTATCTCGAAAGTCCCTTAACTCTCCAAATAAGCAGAGCTTTCAGACTCGAGCTGCTCCCGGGTTGCCACATGCCTGGCATGTAATGCTTGGGCTCTCTGCTCCCCCCCCGCCCCCCACCTTTCACTCCTCCCTCCATCTCATGCACTCCCCTCCCTCTTTAACCCTGACACGGCGGCGGTCTTGGCAGCCTCCCCCCACAATCTGTTCAGCATTACAGGCCTCGCTGAAGCCCTCCGCAGGCAGCTATTTAAAGCCTCTCTCCATCAACGTGAGTTTTTGGGCAGCGCTAGAGCTTTTCTCAGATAACACACTGGAAGAAGACCTCAGTGCTTTCGGTGTTGAGAGCTCAGGTCATCTGGATGAGGCTGCAATCATTACTCCACAGCATGGACCAGCAGGTGGAATTGTGAGGGTCTTTCCTGCTCCTACACTGAGTCCTACTTAGTCCTAGGGGAAATGAAAACTCATCATCATCTTCATTTAAATGCAGAGTGGTGAAAGGACATGACGTTTGTCTGGAGAATAACCTATAGCATCTACAGCAGGATTTTGTGGAAGATGATGGGAGCTCCTTACATAGAATGGTCAAGGTGATTTCAGAAGCCAGGGAAAAATATCCTGGAAAGCTGAGTCTAAGGAAGGTAGAAGAAAACATAAAAAGAAACAAAGTGAAAGAGCAGAACAGATCACGTGACTAGGGCCATCAGTGGGTGTGAAAACAGGTATGTTTTCCCAGACCCTGGACTGGAGGGGGCCCGAGGGACCCCCATTCAGCAGAAAGTACTGAGGAGGCCCAAGGTCACATTTTGATATGCCCCTGCATGTCATGGCCACTCTGAGCTGACTATGAGATGTCAGAATGACCATAGGTTAACATCTGCAACACGGCCAGGAGCTATGACCTCCCATGATGCCTCAGCATCTGTGTCTGGCTACGCTCTATTGAAAGATGCTCTGCCTGACCATAATGAGTCGTTTGGTTATGTAAGAATTCTCCAAGCCCTAATTTCACACAGTCTTCTCCTCTCTGGCCCACTAAAGGACTTACACAAACAGCATCATGACAAATAGAAGCGAAAGCATCATTTTGGTCCATCCCTATCTGCTGCTTTATAACCAAACACATCTGAAGACACTTGGACAGAGGATGGGTAACATCCTCTGATATCCCCACACTTCACTGGCTCATCTTCACTATGTAAATACAGAAATACAGAAACAAGCCTCATACAGTACTAAAGTGAAACCATGCCTGTGGGAAAATAACTTATAAGTTAAAATATTAATTTAGAATAAGGAAATAAAATAGCCACAAGATATAGATTAATCTCTAGTGTATGTGGGTAGTGAATACTCTTAGTGTTCAGTCCTGCAGATCACTGTGACAGACTGCTGAAGTCCACATTGTGAGCGCACTATGCTCAGTGTCTGCAGAGACCACTGGTTCGATGATGTGTACTCATCTGGAATTTCACATAACGCAGCCCTGACGTGCTACATTGACACGCTTAGTCATATGCAGCTGTGGTTGGGCAGGGACTAAAAATGGGGGGAGGGCCGGACCAGGGCCGCACCCCCTCCTCAGAAAAAAGGAGTGAACTAGCTGAACTAGGGATTTGGGGTGGGTGATTCAGGAGGAAAGTCTGATAACTCCAGATTAACAGTAAGGATATAGACCTTACCAAGGATATAAGGCAGCAGGATATAGAAAATCTCTCTCTCTCTCTCTGTCTCTCTCATACACACACACACACACACACACAGTCACTGTGGAGGTTTAAGAGTGACTCTCAAGCATAATAAAGGAGTCCCAACCCCGCCCCAACAAAAATAAATAACAAGCAAATCCTTTTGTCGTAGCAAATGTGCAGACAGACACACACACATCTATGTTTGTATTCATATTTTTGTGGGAACCATTCATTCATTTCTAAGGAAAAAACCCTAATCCCAACAAGGACAACCTTAACCCTTACCCAGCCTTAACCGTAACCGTAAGTAACCAAACAAAATATAAGTTTTTTGATCAGTCACAGATTTTCTCCTTGTAGGGAATGAAAAAAATGGCCCCTACATCAAAATAACTGTTTTTTACCATATTGTCCAAACAGCATACTGAATCAGCTGATGGTTATACAGTACATCTCCTGGTTATAAAAGCTGTTTTTAGTTGTTCTGTCTTAAGGCTTAAGGCGCAACATGCTATTAATAAGCTACGGACCAGGAAAATATTAAATACCAGAGTAGACACAAAATTCTCAAAATAACTCAAACAATGTCATGCTGGTTAAATGTTCTGTCCAGAGAATTAAAAAACAGCCCAGAATCAAGAGAAAAAATATTTAGAACACAAAAATCTTCTAGAATAATGTTCAGCAAGCATAACAAAGGTAACAAGTGCTTACCATAGTTTCGGCATGTCTCAGGGAAATGTGGTGACCTGCAAGCTGGAGAGAGGAGAAGAGGAAGGAGCAAAGGTGAGACAGACAGGTGCTCATCCATGCAAAGACGAAGACAGCAAGAGCACAACACCACCTACTGGGGCACAACAGGCCAAGCAGCTTCAGGTTACTATGTCAAAATCAAGGAATGCTGAAATACATTTCATAAAGCACAACCCTGGACTTGGTTATGAATGTCCCGGGCCTGACGTATGGTCAAACAGCAGGAGCGTGCCAGGACCGTTAGGGTGGCAGTGGTCATCAGCCTGCCCTGGAACACAGTGGGTGATTGTAGGGTTTACTCAGGAAGAAAGCATGTGCACATACACATGCACATGCACACAGAAAACCAGGGTCAAAAGGAGTCTTTTTCACAGATCTTTGCTCTGCAGTAACCCCCACCCTTTCATTTCTCTTCCACTTAGAGAAAACACAACAGATCATTTCCTGAGCCATATCCTGTAGCAAGTACAAAAAAAGGCAGCACAGCATAGTGAGCAGCTGTGGGACTGGCACGTAGCACATTAGAACTTAGCATTGCGCATTCTGGTGCAGGCTTGTTCCCTCTCAGGGTCACTGTTCTCCACAGGAAGGAAACCACATTTATTGTAGAGCAGCGGTTGATCATGGCTACAACTGGTAAAAGGAGGAGCTGAGTCAAAGGAGTCCAGAAGAGGAGGTGGAGAACCTTTAAGAAAAGTTCTTAACCTGCATTTTCTGCAGTAAAATATCCAGCAGTAAATATGGGCTAAAATTGTAAGCTGCCTGCAGCCACCTGCATACATGGCAAACGCAGCATCCCATGCACTCAGAAGTTCCACTCATACCCTGCATTTTTCCATCAGTGAGAAACACTCCCTCTGCATCAAGCAAGGGGGTGCAATATGGGTGAGGCAGGGGAGGGGCCTTATGCAATATTTCTGAAATGGAGAGAACCCCCCCCCCCCCCCCCCCCCCCCCCCCCCCCCCCCCCCCCCCCCCCCCCCTTTATATCTCAGCACACAGCCACCTACAGAAAGGACATCGACTTTAATGACTGCATGAATCAATGAGTAAATCAGTGTGTTTTTAAAGTGGGGGAAAGAACAGTGTTCAGATACTCTCGCTTACACAGCAATTAAAATTCCACAAACCTTACACAAATGAACCACTTTTATCTGCCACCATGTGTTTCTTATTAAATTTATGAGCTTTTACTGGAAATTTGCCTCATCGAATCTCTGTGGTATTTTTTTAAATGTATACTGTAAATCTTGAATGTAACAGGAAAGGGGATATTCAGTATGGATATAGTAAAAGTCAGTTAAAGAGGTCAAAAAAGTGAAAGACAGGACACACGACCCCCTACAGGACGAAGGAGAGAGGTGTAGGTCTGGCAGAGAGAGACAGGATACACAGCCCCCTACAGGACAAAGGAGAGATGCACAGGTCTGGCAGAGAGAGGCAGGGCACACGACCCCCTACAGGACAAAGGAGTGAGGTACAGGTTTGGCAGAGAGAGACAGGATATATAACCCCCTATAGGACAAAGGAGAGATGCACAGGTCTGGCAGAGAGAGACAGGACACATGACCTCCTACGGGACAATGGAGAGAGGTGTAGGTCTGGTAGAGACAGACAGGACACATAAACCCCTATAGGACAAAGGAGAGATGCACAGGTCTGGCAGAAAGAGACAGGACACATGACCCCCTACAATACAAAGGAGAGAGGTGCAGGTCTGGCAGAGAGAGACAGGACACACAAACCCCTACCAGACAAATGAGAGAGGCACAGGTCTGGCAGAACACTGTATTTGAGCCTGCAGCCCAAACCATTCCTGCGAACCCCCTAAAAAGGGCATGTGACATGCTGCCTCATCCAGACCATTCACCTCTTCAAAACCAATAAAGGGCTGATTTACAGCTGGCCAATGAAGACCTCAGCAGGCTGACTGGAACAGCCAATAAACAAGCTGCTTTAAATTGCAGGGCTGTTCAAACCACCTCAAGTCTGCTGCCTGCATCTTCCTGGCCAGTCCCCACTGAACAGACACTGGGAAAAGAAACACAGCTACAGTCCATCCATCTATCCCTTCTGGCTACATGGTGTGCCATTGGTGAAACTACATACTGCTACAAATTGTTTTGTGTGGTTGGAATAAATAGATGAGGTTTTATGGCATATCCATGCCTACGGACATGAGATAAAGATCATATACTTTCGAAAGCGATAATATCTGATGTAGTGATGGTGTACTCTAGCCCTGATTGTGTAAACCAGTGAAGGATGTGAAGCCAGAGACATCCATATTTACAGCAACACATGGACAGGACCCCAAACATTATCTACATGTAGATATCAAGCACTAGGGCACCAGAAAAACCAACATGTACATATTAGGACACTAAATACCAGAAACACCTTCTACATGTAAACATCAGAAACCAAGCCACCAGTAACACAGTCTACACATTCTACACTCAGACGTCAGGAACCACAGGGCACCATCTTCTGTGGGTTTCTGGAGCAGGAGATGAGGGTTGGGTCTCATGAATGAGTGGACATCCATTCTGTACCTCACCTGCCACAAAGATTAAATAATGAACCATCATGATCCTAACTGAATAAGCATTAACAACAAAAAAATGAATGAATGGATTGACAGATGGATTGATAGATGGATGGAAGGATTGATGAAAGCAGTGTCTTCACAAAATAAAGAGCACAAGATCATGAAACACTGTGAGCTTCAGTGCTAGTCTAAGCTGAGCTTGTGCCAAGGACAACCTAAAGACTGTCAACCGCCACTGCTCTAACCCTTTGTTTATTATTCATGGAATCTCGGCAGTGCCTAATAATTAAGTTATAACAAACAACAGAACAGGCCTTACATGTTCCTGGACATGAGCCACAGGAATCCATCTGAAGAAGGCAGCCTGGTCTGCTGACGGCCAGCAGCAGGGGGAGCAGCTTATTTTGGCAGATACAAACGTAAACATAAAAAGGTGATGAAAAAAGCCCGGAGAGTGGCCCCGCAAGATGCCGCAGCAAGCCCAAAAAGGCCGGGCCTCTCCCGTTTGCATCACTTGAGTCCAGCAGGGATTGGGACCCCGCCCTCAGGATGGGCTGAGTAACTTCCCAGGCGAGCTGTTCCCATTGCAAACATGCATGGTGGCACGTGCTGCAGAGGAGAGACTTCCCAGAATGCTAAGTGAGCGGAGGAGTGAGTGCACAAGCTCAGCCCCTGTGTAACACTAGAGCATGGTTAGAGGTTAAGCAGTAACGTTAGAAGTGACAGGATGAAAGTCTCTTACCAGCTCATAGTTAGCAGTCGGTACACAAGGTGCATTAACCTGCAAGGCAGAGGAATGAAATGGTCAGCTTTTTACTTGAATATCCACTCAGCAGCCACTTTTGGGTTCCTCTAGGTATCTGAGCTGAGAGAGCAACTGAGAGAGTTATAATGACCAGGGGCTGGACTCACACAGTATTAATATATGTTGGTCCCCCAGAGTATTAATAATCACGTGCTGGTCCCCCAGAGTATTAACAACCACGAGCTAGTCCTCCAAAGTATTAATAACCACAAGCTGGTCCCCCAGAGTATTACTGGCCATGTGCTGGTCTCCCAGAGTATTAAGGATCATTTGCTGGTCTCCCATAGTATTAATTACCACCTGCTAGTCATGGATGTAAACACTGATTTGGGTTTGGCTAAAAGCAAAATAAATGCTCACTTAGTTGCCAAGGACACCAAGTAATCCATAATGTTCAAAGTCATTATCTATGATAATGTTTGTTTTTGTGATAGTGCTTATTTTTTGGTGTCATCACCAGTCTGCTGATGCATCACATTTCACATCCCTGACCTCTCCTTGGGGAGCCGGCTGCAGGCCACAGGATTGCCCTCTGCAACCAGAGGGACTGGAGAGTTCCTGCTGGTTAAAGCTAGTTTACATCCAAATTATGGTGATCCCGGTTTTCCAAAAACAGCATAAATGGATTAGTGCACCCACTGTTGCTGCTTGCTTTTGAAGCAAACATGGCTGAGGACTGTGCTGAATAAACAGGATAAAGGCAGATAATGATGGTATCTGCAATCAGCACATCCAGATGAATCACTTCCTGAGGATCTGATGACTGCCATGGCATTGTCATGAAGTTAATGTACTGAGCACGCAAGCCAGTGCATCTCCCCACAGGATCTCTCCTGCTAGAACTTGGGATTTTACAGTCATTCTGTATTTTTAAACTTAACTTCCACCATTTAATGAGCTACAAAAATGCAAGCATAACAAATTTGTAGCATTTTCCAGGTATCGCCTGTCATTCCTGACTGATACTTAAGAAATATGGAAGTTCCAGAACAGGAAAGTTCAGTTCATTCTTTCATAATGAGCAATAATGATCCTGGCTGTGTCTCATATCTTTTCATGGGTGATTTAATTGGATGCGATAGAATTATGGGACTGATACCACAGATGCCAGCTTGGGCATCTGTGAAGATACTCCTGCTCACTGGTAATTGATAGATGACTCAGTACTGACTCATGTCTTTACTTTTGTTGGTAATTTTGGGCATTTTCCCGAATGCACTTTCCCAAATGCATTTATAAAAAAATAAAAGTTCTTAGACTTAGAATGAACTCTGTTCAGGCCAATGAGGAATGCACATGGATGTCAAAAGCCCAGGAACCTTATATACCTGGTACCTTTGGTGGGATGATTCTGGAGTCTAACTTGAGCTGCCATTTAGTTGGCACTTTTCTGAGAGCCTTAATTAAACTCTTGCTGCCACAAGGTCTGCTGCAATTTATTTCAAGTGCAACTGTAACATAATTTAAATAAGAGTTTTAGTATGCAGCATCTATTTAATCTGACTAATGTTAGATTATCACAGCATCACGTTAAACAGCTGGGTGTCTTACTGAAGCAGTTAAGGACAAGTGAACCACAGCATTAGGTGTTCATGTCTGCAGTCTCTGCTTCACAGATCTGCTTCCTGTAGCTGTAAATTACTTTTCCTTCCTGGAGTCCATTTACATTTAAAACAAGATGAACTCAGAAGGGAAACCTGGTGAGATCTACAAGCACTGTAGCCTTTCCAGTCCAACAGAAATCTGAGAAACATCTGAAGAACATCTAAAGAACACTTTAAGATTCAGTATACCTGAAATAGTTTTCCTTCACATCATCCTCTGTTTCTTCTCATAAAGGAGGTGTTTTACTTAAAGTAATCATAAAGCTTGCCCCTGTATGTGCTACTTGTGTATGGGGCTCTTAGTTCAGACAGAAAAGTTCTACCATAAAAGGACTCCTGTTTCGGAGGGTCTTGTTCCAGAAGACAGAGTGGGGTTGGAATGAAGTCATGGGCTGCCCCTCTTACCATGTTTA